>JAJOZX010004419.1:215000-227500 GCA_023014485.1 Bathynomus jamesi
ATGATTTCAGGTGCCTATTCTGGGATTGATCCAAAAAAAAAAAAATGGTGTCAATAATCCAGCAGGGTTGCAGCACCTTAAACAGAAAAAAAAATAATGATGCGAACTTCGACGGAATAAAGATCTCTCTCTCCTTCCTTCTTAGGTTAAGACTTAGGTTAGGTTTCCCTTTGGGGGTGAGGACATTCCCACCTTCTCCCCAAAGACCTCCTCCGTCTCTCTTTTCTCTTCCTCTCTTAGGTTAAGGCAACCCTTTGGGGAGGTCATCCTCCTTCTCCCCCCGAAGACCCCTCCCCTCTCTCCTTCATTGCATACCCAACCCCCTTTGCAACATACCCCCTCCCCCTCCATTGCATACCCCGCCCCCTTTGCAACATTGACCATTATCTCTGCAACATCTCTGCACACTCCCATTTTTCGCCCATACTACTAAGTGGATATGGATTTTCATATTATTTAAGATCTTTCTCGGTTTGAACACCATATATATATATATATATATATATATATATCATCGCAATACAGTTCGAGAATAATTTAGAACTTGCAGAAAGGGGTGCGGGTGCGATTTTTTTTTTTTTACACTTTGAATTTAGTGTAGAAAACAAACAGTTTCCATAATAAGTCGACACAATTATCCTTGTTCTGTCACACAAATTTTGTTCTCTTCGACACATATGTGCGCCGAGCCCAAGTTTATGAGGGATTTTATTGTTTCAGATTGTGTCTTTATTTTTTGTTTTTCTTTCTGATAATAATAATAATAATAGTAATAATAATATCACTGTTGTATTGTATATGGCCTGCATCGTACTTTAAGCTGTAAATAATAAATGAAAAGGCAGTTTTTTTTATTGTTTTATGTAAATTTGTTGATAGTATCATCTCTCTCTCTCTCTCTCTCTCTCTCTCTCTCTCTCTCTATCTCTCTCTCTCTCCCTCTCTCTCTCTCTTTTCCATTTTCGAAAGCCTTAATACCCTCATAAACTTAGTGATTTAATGTCAAATAAATTAAATTCAAACTTCATTCCTATAAAACTTCGACAGTAATTTCCTTAATTGTTCTTACTTATATGCATTGAAAAGAGAGAGAGAGAGAGAGAGAGAGAGAGAGAGAGAGAGAGAGAGAGAGAGAGAGAGAGAGAGTGAGAGTTATCTCAAATTACTCTAAAATGAAGTTTTGAAGATTATATCTTCTATTTAAAGAAATTACGTGTCATTAAAAGAAGTTACTATATCATTTGATAAGAAGTTTTGATGTCCAGAAGAAGAAGAAAAAACTTCCCCTAGAATGCATCCTCAAAATGAATTTATAAATTCTAAATTTAGAAATTTTATTTTGAGTGATACAAAAGCTTCGCGAAAGGAATCTCAAAATTCACCGAATCTCCAAACTTTTAACTTTTTAAAAAGAACTGAAAACTTAATTCAAATTCGAAACAACCGCAACTGAAAACAAACACGAAACAAATTTTAAGCGTAAACAAACAAAGAAAAACAAGAAAAACAATTAATGAATAAACGTTTCGATTTAAAGGCAATATTATGATGCTTTTCGCGTCGACGAAAAATATGTACAGTATTTGAAAAGGTGTCTGTGAAGTTAACGTCTGCGTCTTTCTTCCATGTTCTAAACGGAGTTTTAAAATTCTTCTGAAAAAAGGTAAATCAAGTTTTCCATTGCTGAAGTGATGTATTTATTTGTCTTTATAAACTCTTAAATAATATCCCAAAGTGTAAAATAACCGTCCAGAAGAATTATTAGAACGACCAGCTTTCGTGTTAAGGTTACCATCATTACAAGGACATATTCTCGCGCCAAAAGAATTTGTATATGAAGGGTGTTCGAAAAGTCCCGTCACCCCCTACAAAATGTACATATTGTAATACCAATTTTATTTTTGTGTGATTAATTGTATTTATATGTGGTAGGTGTAATTTAACCCTTTACTATCACATGCTGCCTCTAGTTAACTTTTCAAATACACGCATTCATAACAACCCTAGAAAAAATTCGGGCGTTATAGGGTTAAGAAACAAGTCACTAGCAACAATTACAGTACTCTAATTACACTAAATACAGTTACTAATAAAGAATATCTGTGTGTGCTTCGTATCGTTTCTGCATGTCTGTATCGCTTAATTCATTAACAAATGACGGGTGGTATGGTTTCATGCCGAGATCTTTTGTCATGTGATCTCTCATTGTGAACATGGGCACTGCAAGTTCTTGTGATCGTTTCCGAAGTGATTTTTTTGGTGAACGAGCCACCGATGCAATCACACCTTCAGATTGTTCTGCTCGCGTTGTTGGTCTTCCCGACCGTGGTCTGTCCTTGATGGAGCTAGTTTCAAACAGCTTTTTCTCCCAGCGTAATACCGTCTTGTTTGGTGGTGCAGCCTTATTGAATCTTGTGTTGAAATCATTCTGGATATCATGCATCGTTTTGCCAGTATGTGAACTTTCATGAGCCCATGTGCTCATCACTATCCTTTCCTCCAGAGTGTAAGTGGACTGGTCTGCCATTGTTCACACAACTCTAATACCTGGAAAAGAAAAAAAAATGTCAATGAATCACATATAAATTCAATTAATCATACAAAAATAAAATTGGTATTACAGTATGTACATTTTGTTATAATGTTATAATGTTTCAGACCAACAAAGACCCCAGGATCCACTCATGGCATTTTAGTCGAGTTAGCTGGTTTCGAGTGACTTAATGAGAGGACAAACTCTACCATATTGTGATCGCTATTGCTTAACGGTTCTATTACTTGAAGATCAGTGATTAGCATATCATCCGTAGTTATTACTAAATCTAAAATACTGTCCATCCTCGTAAGTTCCCCAACCTTTTGAATAAGAAAGCTATCCTTGAGAAGATTAACTAAACGATTACCTTCCGCGTCTCCCTGCACTGCATCGTAATTCACGTTAGCGCAATTAAAGTCACCCATAATTAAAGCCTGCTCACTACCTATTATTCACTTTAGTTCACGATATAACACTTCGTCCGTATCAGCTGTTTGATTAGGGGGCCTATATATAACAAGAAGAAGAAGTTTGAAATCGTTCAATTTAAGTTCTGTTATAGTCGAATCTCTCGGCTCTGGAATTCTGCGCTTTAATTCTATAACGTTCGCAGTATTATCTTTGATATACAACATAACACCTCCTCCTCGCTTACCTATTTTGTTTTTAACAAAAAGTCTATAACCTCTAATTTGATACTCCCTACAAAGTCACGTGTTTCAGTGCTAAGCCACGATTCATTTATCGCAATTAAATCATAGTCTTTACGAGCAATTAAAGAAAAAAAATTCGTTTATTTTATGCTCGTAGGCTACGAGCATTTAAGGATAGAACCCTCAAATTGTTTGTAACCGCGATACCTTCGCGCGCGCAAGGGAAATTTAAGGAAATTACGCCGGGACTGCTCGAGTTATGGCAGCCTGAAAAGAAGAGACAATATTATGAAATAGTCTTCCTAAACGCGCAGCTCCAACGTCATTAAGATGAAGTTCATCTCCGAGGAACAAGTCCCTCCTGCCGTAGAAACTGTTCCAAAAATTCGCAAAATGCACTCCTTCCTGCTGGCAAAGAGACTTTAGATTATTGTTAATATAGGTCGCCTTGCTGTAGAACTCGTTACGTTGGATAATTCGAGGAAGTATACCTGTTAAAACAATCTTATTAGTTTGTAGGGTGTGACGGGACTTTTCGAACACCCTGTAGATAGTGCAAGATGCCTTGAGCATTTCGAACACCATTTATTGTGGTCGCTTGATCGTATAGTCAAAATGTGATTGAAGCGAAAATCAAATAGTTCAGATAATTTAGATAGTTCATGACATCATATATATATATATATAATATATATATATATATATATATATATATATATATAGTACTGTTCATGATGTCATGGAACTAACGAGAAACTAACCACCGACCAGGAAGGCCATCAGTGGTTACATAACTAACACAAAGAAGTCTTGATCGCCAGATGAGGTATAATCAGCGTACAAGGCTTGCAGACTTGGCAAATAATGTCATTTTGTCACATTAATTTCGGAATGTTATTTGCATAATCTGAATTACAATAAACCTGCGCCCCTCGCTTATAACCGCGAATGTATGAGAAGATGAACATGGATACAGGAGATGCATCAATTCGCAATAAATGGACACTCGTAGATACGGAGGATAGCTAATCAACCATTTCAGGAAACCTGTCTGCAGGCCACAGCTCAGGACGTTAGTTATAATGATGTAACTGGCAAAAATTTGGCTATCGAGGGATGTCTTACTTCTGTGAAATATAAATGTCTATTTTTCAGAAGTATCTTCCTCCACAGTTTCAGCTAGATGTTTTGCAGTTAAATTCACGTATGAAGCGAGAAGGGCGTGCCACATATCAAACCTCCAAATCCACTACCCGAAATGAACTGATGTGTCCCGACACCTAGAAGCTCTGACGTGAACCCGGATGAACACGTTTGTGAGCACCTAGATTGTCATCCGCGATTACGAATACCTCCCCCTGCATCTGTGTTAGCTCTAAAGAGAACTTGAACATAAATTTGGCAAAATATCGAATGTATCATGAAATTCATGATACAAAAACTTATTCCCTTTATATCGAAACGTGTCCTGCCTCTTTGTGTGAGGTCCGCGGAAAAGCTACTCCAAAATAACCAACGATTTGTCCCGTTTTGTCCGCATCATAAGAATATGTTATTCGCCATAACAGAACTCAATTCTTTTACAATGGGGTTCATTTTATAATGGAAGATCTCATTGCAAAAGTATTTGCTCTGTAGTCGTTTAAAGTGATCTATTTTTGGACGAATTCAGTAAAGTCCCTCGAGGCATTACTTTCAGGCTATTGTTTGTCTTATTTCATTTATTCAGGTTTGCAGTATTCAGTCATTACTTGAAAGTGAGTGATTTCTTTCAATTATTTTTAAGTGTTTTCAACTCACTTTAACGATATAGCTATAGCGTAACTTTAACTTTATATATATATATATATATATATAAAGGGTGATCCAGAGAAATGGGACCCAAAAGAAACCCCTGTAACTCTTAAAGTATAAGTCCTTTTATAAAATCATACGCATCATTCGAAAGAGGATAGTTACAAGTTTGTACAGGATTGTATAGGTTTTGACAATACAAGACAGATAAGATACAAACAAAATAAAGTGTTAGTTAAAACTAACCCTTCAAGATGACTGCATGGACTGTGGAACAGCTGCGTTTCATAACTGAGCAATATTATGAGCATGGAAGAAGTGTAGTTTCAGCTCAAAGATCTTTCAAGACAAATTTTCAGATGTCAAAATCACCTTCTAAGAAAGTAATCCGTCGGTGTGTCAGAAATTTTTCCCTAACTGGCAGCATTGGAAAAAGAAAACCAACTGGAAGAGTGCGCACAGCAAGGATAGACGAGATCATTAACAGAACTCATGAAATTGTACAGGATAATCCTAACATAAGCATCAGACGTGCTTCTCAGCTGTTAGGAGTTGGATATGGGACAACACACCGTATATTCAAGCAAAATTTAATGCTCTTTCCATATAAAATTCAAACAGTGCAACAACTAAACGATGGAGATTTCGCACGAAGACGACAATTCTGTCAGTGGATCCAACAGAAGGTAAATGACACCACCAATTTTCTAGCAACTTTGATTATGTCAGACGAAGCCCATTTTCACTTGAATGGAACTGTAAACAAAAAAATTGTCGTTTCTGGGCAACAGAAAATCCATTGAATATTACCGAAGTCCCGTTGCATAGTCAGCATGTAACTGTTTGGTGTGGTCTTACTGCATCTCAGATCATAGGGCCGTACTTTTTCGAGGATTCCACCGGAAACGCGGTCACTGTAAATGGTGATCGCTACGAAAAAATGTTGACCGATTTCCTTATTCCTAAATTAAGAGATCTTTGTCTAGAAAACCACTGGTTCCAACAAGACGGAGCTACCTGCCATACATGGCAGTTTTGCGTCAAACGTTTCCAGGCGAGTTAATCTCAAGATTTGGAGACGTTGAATGGCCCGCAAGGTCTCCGGATTTTTCTCTCTTAGATTATTATCTCTGGGGATATTTAAAGAGTAGGGTCTACAGAAATAACCCAACGACCTTGCAAGAATTGAAGGCCGCCATCACAAATGAGATACAGGCCATACCACCGCACACTCTTGCAAAAGTGATGCAGAACTTACAAGCGAGAACACTGGAATGCTTGGCAACTAATGGAGCACATTTGAAAGGAGTCATTTTAAAAAATAAATATTTCATAATAAACTTGTAACTCTACTCTTTCGAATGATATATAGTTTTTATGAAAGGAATTAAATATTAAGAATATTTGGCTTTTTTTTATGGGTCCCATTTATCTGGATCACCCAGTATATATATATATATATATATATATATATTACCTGCAATTTAATTTAACAAACTCCTAAACACATTGTACATTATGTCTAAATGAGTTTTTTTTTCTTTTTAAGACAAGTTTTTAAATTTTTTATCTGAAAACTTTCGTTTAATTATGAAGATTTCACAATTTAAGTTTTTAGTTTTTACTTTTGCAGAGTTGTTTTTACGCTTTTGTGAGAGAGAGAGAGAGAGAGAGAGAGAGAGAGAGAGAGAGAGAGAGAGAGAGAGAGAGAGAGAGATATTAGGTATTCATCGTAAAATGAAGCTAAATTAGCTTTTGTTGCTGAATATCGTCGGTATTAGAGTGCTTTTATGCGGTGGATTTGTGGCGTGTGCTCCCATTCTATTTTGCCGAGAATGCACATCCCGCTCGCTTGCTTGATGATGCAGTACGGGAATGAATCCCGATTATCACAATGAATGGTGTCATCGGTATGTGGGTAGACCTTGCGATTGCTGTAGAACGCGAATCGCTACTTGGAGAGCGGGGATTTATCACGTTTGAAGATGAAAGGAAGGTCCCGTTAAGGGATGCCAAAACGAAATAATGAAATGATTACCGGATCTTCGTTCAGTAAATAAATTGAGATCTTTCAACGAAACGATGCGCAAATTGCCAAATATTGTTTATTTTGTTACATCCCCTTTTTCAACGAACATTAATAACTGAATATTCGAAATAAATGTACACATTTACTAAATTAGTACTAATTTTAAACCCTAGTGGTATGCCCCGCTTCAAAAAACTATTGATAACTACGCCCCTACATTTAATACGAGTCATTCGCGGTCTTGCAGGCTAAGAGAAACCTTTAAATCATCAAAAGTCGTTGGAAACTGTGTGGTAAGTCAAATCGATCATGTGAAACCAGCTGTACTCTTACGCTATATATCTTCATCCGCAGAAAGCGTTCGATGAACTAGAAAGGGAAGCTTAATTAATTATTAACATTACGGAATAAGATCTAAAAACCAATGACATCATTTGAGAAACGCAATACAAACGTTCGTTTTAAACGTCGGACCGTCATCTGGATAAACGCACGAAGAGAGGGTATGCAATACGTTTAATTAAAAAAAAAAAAAAAAAACGTTAAATTTAACACAAATGAAAGAGAATTCAATTCCATGAGAATAAACTCCAAAGAACGCAATTTTAAAGTGAATAAATAATGAATTGAAGTGTCTCCAAAACGAAAAATAAAATTGTGTTGATGGCTTCTGTGAACATAAAAAGGATTTTCAAATTCATATCTGGAAATTTTTATTTAAAAAATCGTCCTATTTTATTAAAAAAATAATTAATTGGTCGGAGACGAGCGACTGAATTAATCGTAAATTGCGAGCAATTTCACTCCTCTATAACGAAATTTCACTCCTCTATAACGAAAGTCCCAATAATTAAGCGAAATTATTGGCAGTTAAAAAGCGAACAGTGAAAAGGACAGGATGAAGCACTCTTAAAAACTAAATTATACTGTTATCAGTGAATGCAAAATTGCTTTGGAGTAGATAACAATGATATATAGCGAAAAACATAATAGGCTAACATAAAGGGGAAAAGAGATTGAACATACAAGTATATCACATGTGGCAGGAGATAATATATATATATATATATATATATATATAATATATATATATATATATATATATATATATAGACGAGTATAATCCACTCGAAACTGATGCCGTTCTGGTAATGAAATAAACACTTAAAAGCGGAATGGCTTGATTTAGAGCGATAGTAGTTGGTCTTTTCATGCAAAGATAAGTAAATGTGTTGCAATGAACTGTGTCTTACGCAAAATATAAACTGGTTAACGATGTGAAATCCATCATTACAACACTATAACATAAAGACCGATATTTTGCTAACATTTATACTCTCTGAACTTGTTTTCGCTTGAAACTCGGAGGCTGCGCGGTCAACTGATCGAGGTTTTCAAGCTCTTACGAGGGTTCAACGATGTCGATTTTAGAAGTATGTTTAGTTTAAATGATAACCCAACTCGCAACAATGGTTGGAAGTTGGATTTGAAACGGTTTAGGACTAGTGTGTGTGGGAATTACTTTACGTATAAGATCTGTGACACATGGAACAGGTTACCTTCGGAAGTTGTGAACAGTTCCTCTGTGGATCAGTTCAAGAAAAGGGTAGACGAAATCTTGCACACTATTTGAGTGTGTAAAGACATTTAGGACCTCAGTCTGCGGAAATTTCTTTTCCTATAAAATAGTTAATATCTGGAACCAACTTCCCTCAGAGGTTGTTTCCAGTCAAAGTGTAAATGTGTTTAAAAATAGGCTAGACAAAGTACTGAATACTCTCATGTGAGCAAACTAAATATAGAGCTATTATATATTCTCCGCTTTCCTGTAAAATTTCCTTGGCTACTTTTCCAGGGTCAAGGTATTTTCTTCAACCTTTTTCCGTACCTGCCTCTGGCAGGGAGGGAGCGGAGGGTGGGAGAGAGCCTTCTACTTTTCTATCCAGTTTTCTACTACTGCTAGGATAGTTGAAAGAAAAATAAACTTTTACAAAATTTTCCCTGGCACCCGTTGCCATTGGTACCTCCTCGGTATGGGCCGCAAGGCCTTTTGAGGTACTTCTTTTCCTTGTAACTCCTTGTAACTCCTTGTAACTCTCTCTCTCATACATATTTAAACAAACGAGCATGTGCACATAACCTTCAATTCGTGTTTACTGTTTATTACAGAAAAAAACTAACCTATAACGGAACCTTTCCCCCCCTTCCCCTAATGGTGGAATATGGCGGGTGGGAGGCGGGGGCATCGAACAAGGCAACCAAATGAATTCGTACATTTAAAATCTTCAAAAACATGTTTTAAGGTAAACCCCATTCAGTGGATTGACATGTTTTTGCTTTTGATTAAACCTTTAAACGCGTCTAACCTTATTTTCGACCATAAATGTGTTTTTGTTTTTCTAAATAACTGTTTTAAATTAGTTTGTCTATCGGAAACAGTCGGTATTCCGCTTTGTTTTTCTTTTTAAGAGATTTCATGTCAGAAGGACGAATGATGAAACATTCCAACAGAAAGTTTAATCTATTTGGTTTATTTTATAAAGGGTTTAAATCCTTTGACAGAAGTATTGTCCATGTTAAAACGATTCACAATAAAGGAAAAATATATTAAAAACAATATATATATATATATATATATATATATATATATATATATATATATATATATCAAATATTATTCACCCTCTCTGTGCTTAGTAACGATGCTGTGAATTGCTTGTATCATAAATGGGTGTGTGAACGGAGCGATGCTTTGTGCAAAACAGGCAAGCCTTTTTTATAACTTCAACTTCATTTGTTGACGTCCTGAACGTTGATAATGATATATATATATTATATATATATATATATATATATATATATATATATATATATATATATATATATAATGACATTCCGAAAGTTCCTTTCCTCGCCTCCTTTTCTCACGTCCAGAAGAAGTAAATAAGACGCGGAAAATCAAACATGTTTGCGGAATCCCGCATGGAAGATGCAGACTTCTCGAAGATTCTTCTGAAACCGTGGGAAATTTCCATATCGCGAGAACGCGGCTATAAAGGCGTGAGTCCAATTCAGTTAGCTCTCATTTCGCTTAAATCACTTTCCGATCTTCGTCACAGAAATTTCGCTCCGCTCTGCTTCATTCGACTGCGACCATTCAACCTCGCTTGACCTCCTTCATTTGGCCTTCGCCTCACTCTACATCCGTCCATTCGACCTTCGATTCTCACTTCTCGTTCAACAAGAACTTCATCGCTGTTGCAAGCCTACAATCACTTCATCCGTCGTATATCCTTTTCAACCGACGCCACCGCTTCAATCGTCGCCGTAATCACATCAAAGCCACGACGCCGACACCGAAGTACTCGCATCATTCTTTTATGTATAACCCTTTATTACTGTTGTACCCAAGTTGTTCTGTTATCCCTGGCTATTAATAGAGAAGTAAATTAAATTAGTTTCCTTATTCTCCCACCAAGGATATATATATATAATATATATATATATATATATATATATATATATATATATATATATATATATATATATATATATATATATATGTACAGTAAAATTTAAGATTCACGACAATTAATTTCTTCAAAATCCCGCTCCTAAAGCCGACATAGCTTTAGGGGCAGATTTTCCTTAATCTTAACCTAATCCAACCTAACCTGACCTAACCTTAAGATTCATGCCAATGAATTCTTTTAAGAGGTCAAAACCTCGCCCCTAAAGCCGACTTAAAATACCTTAAAAAGCCGAGATTGGCTATTTCACACGTCGTGCCATTTGGAAAACCATGTCGGCTTTAAGGGCGGCTATATATATATATATATGTGTGTGTGTGTGTGTGTTTATTTTAAAAATCAGTAATGTTTAATGTTGTGAATATTAGGCTAAATATATTATTAATGACATTCAAATATTTGAACAGTTTCAAGATGTGTTGAATCCTTTGCAGATAAAAAGTCGTGTTTCAGATTCTAAAATGAAATAACTTCAGGACATTAAATTATGCATAAAAATCCAGACGACGCTCACCGTAATCTCTCGGAGGAATTTCCACCGCGTCCTTCACCCGATAAAGGCGTCACTTATAAGGACATCCCTTTGAGCGCGCAAGAACACGCGTGTATCGGCGCAAATTAACGCGCATAAATAACCAAGAGGGAAAGCGAGCGAGGGCAAGGAATGAGGGGAGAGCCCAGTGAAACCAGACAAGAAGAAGAAGAAGAAAATGAAACAGTAAAGATAGCGGGCAAAAGGCAGGACCGGGGAAAAGCAAGCTCGCCTCCGAGGAGTAGATTCAGCTCCTGGTAAAGTGCAAGTGCGTTTTCCCGGTCGAGATTTCTTGGTGTGTAATCCCCCGAGCATTGTTAAGAGCCTTTCACGATGTTCTCCTCCACTTATTTCGAGATAAGGAGAAGCAAATATTTGGAGAAACTGAACGATAAACTGAGAACTTTCGGTCTTCTCTTATTTCGCCTTCTTTAGACTCAATCACGCGCTAATTCTTCTCTTATAAAACGATTTCTGCCTACTTCTCTTATAAATATATTAAAAAATAAGAGAGTTCTCATTATATATATATATATATATATATATATATATATATATAATACCTTCAGTCAGGAATCGAACTGGAACTCGCTCTTTGATGCTAATATAGCACGTTAGCTATAGAGAATTTAATTATAATTTATTTCCTTACTTTATATATATAATATATATATATATATATATATATATTTATTTATTTATTGTATATGCCATCATTTATATGACGTACGAAATCCGAAAAGAAGCTTGAGGAAGCTTTAGACGAAAGAGAAATTTTCTATCATAGAAAATATTGGTCGTGGTTTTCCTTTATTTTATCAGAGAAACGTCGTTCCTCATAAAAGGATGTACAACTCGAGGAGAAAAGCAGGTTTTCGACACGTTATTCTCTTAATTTTAGTAATGAACATGTTTTCCTTTTCCCAAAATAACTTCCGTGTGTGTGTGTGTGTGAGTGGATACCTTAAGGTGTTGTTTTCCTTGTGTGAAACATTTGGAAATGAAAATTAGGCGATAGACGAGAGTTGAACTAGTTTGATTAAAAGTGTTCAGAATTTTCAAAGTTTTCCAACTTTTGAATACTATTCGTCATTTAAGTTTGTGAAAATTAATAAAGTTCACTATTAAACTTTATAGTTTGAAGTGCATTTCCCTTTCTGTAATTGACTTATCTTTGATATGTCTGAACCTCTGAAGACCCCAAAGGCATCGCTGCAAATTAGCTGAAATTAAACTCGCAAATATAGTTCGTAAATAACTATCGAAATAATAATAATTTGTATTCGGTGTACAAACACTTTGTTTCGACAAAGGAATTAAAAGTTTTGTTTTTAAAATAAAAAGGGAGCAAGTGTAGTTTGCGTCCCCCTGACGCAAAAGGGGACACAAACTACACTAGGTCAAAGTTGGGCAACGTAAACTACAC
>JAJOZX010004419.1:232500-392500 GCA_023014485.1 Bathynomus jamesi
GAGGCCGGTTACCCATCAAAGTACCAAACAGACCGAACGTCGATTAACCATGATAATTAAATAAGGAAACTGAGACTGAACTAAGAACTCACTCAAGTTTTCCTCATATGAAAGTTATATTAATCAGTAATAGCGGAACCCATAAAAATAGACCTATTTGAGAACACACACACACACACACACACACACACACACACACACACACACACACACACACACACATTAACTGTTCTACGAAGTGAGTAATCTAGATTTGGAAAAAGTTTCTTGATTTGAGAGAGAATATTACTCCCATTTGCATTCGTGGTGAAGTCGTGAAATACGAATGGGAGTGACCCATATGAGAATGGGTATAATATTTCCTAACCTAATTGAATTTAATCTAACCTAACCTAACTTTAGTCTAATCTAACCCAACCCGGACTAAAGTGGGAAAACCGTGGATGAGAAATGGCGTGAAATAGAAATAAATCGATTTGGAAATTGCCTCCTTCGAGATTCTCACTCGCGAACTTTCTCACTCTT
Source organism: Bathynomus jamesi (assembly GCA_023014485.1). Lineage (NCBI taxonomy): Eukaryota > Metazoa > Arthropoda > Malacostraca > Isopoda > Cirolanidae > Bathynomus > Bathynomus jamesi. The sequence continues at coordinate 233,026 of JAJOZX010004419.1, forward strand.
TCTTGAACGCGGAATGAAATGGGAATCGCATTGAGTAGGATCATACCTTCCCGTATAACTATAAAATAAGCCTCGTTTGAAGTCTGTATTGTGAAATGAGCGTGAAATTATAGTAGATTTTACGGAGGGCAATTACCAAGTAAATTTTCTGTTATTTACATTTCGCTTCGGCTATTTCTGTTTCTGTTACTATAACGGCGTAAACTAATGTTTGTTGAATTCCTCACTTCAGTTTTTGTATTCAGATTCACCGCCTCGGTGGTGGTGTGGTTAGCGTCGCTGACTACGAATCCATCAGCCCCGGGTTCGAGACCCGGTAACGGCAGCCGGCGCGCGGCAAAACCCAGCTGTTCATCCTTCCACACAATAAAGAAAGTGGTTGGTAGATAAATGGGTACCCTGGGTGGCCTAGTGGTTAAGACGCGGGGTTGCTGGTGGGACGTGGTTCGAATTCCGCGTTAAACTGTATGTCTAAGGTGGAGTGAAAAGCTTGACCTTCGTCAGAATGAACAATTCGGGCGGAAGCTAACCAAAGGTTATACTATCGGGTAATTTTTTAGACATCTGACATTTTAAAAGGTTTGTATTTTTTTTAACTGAAATAAAAGTATGAAATCTTTACTATACCTTCTCTACACATTCGGAATTAGTTCCCAAGTGCAAAACATGCTCCATGTGATGTCATTTCAGCTCACGATACTGACACGATACTTTCGACGGAAGAGTCCTTTCCAACCCATTTCCTGCGGTTGATGATAAAGGAATATCATGGCTACTAACATCACCAGATCTAAACTCCCCCGTGACTTTTATCTGTGGGGTTATTTAAAAGAGAGGGTGTTTAAACAGAACCCACACACAATAGAAGACTTGAAAGCATCAACTGAACAAGGACTTTCTCAGGTTTCAAAAGATACTCTGTCTAGGAAACTGCAAAATTTTGTTATTCCTGCGCAAAGAGTTAATGAGCTGAAAGGATCACATAGAGCATGTTTTGCACTAGGGAATTAATTTCCCATGTGTAGAGAAGGTACAGTAAAAAACCCAGCCTTTTATTTCAATTAACTCCTTTATACCTGATTTTCGTTTATTTTTCATTCCACAAAAAACCACTCGTGTTATATCTCCAGAATGACTAAAATCTCATAAAATTTGATGGTCTCATTTGCGGCCATACGGCATGAAAGGGTTAATAAAAAAAAATACCAACCTTTTCAAGTGTTACATATTTAAAAATTTACCTGTTTCTATAAAGTTTCAGTGAGTATTATTTGGTTACAGTTGCCATGCAGGAATCCTATTTAGATTCACTCCTATATAGTACATGTTTCTACCACGTTTCAATGACTATCATGCAGTTACAGCTGTTGTCGTGCAAGTAATCTCATGAGAGGGTTTTAATTTCGTTTATTTTAAGATTTAATATTTGTTTAACAGCTAGGAAGCTATTTTTTTTCCACAACTTGAGTTTGAGTGTGTCCGTGTAAGGATGACCTTTAGCTCGAGCATTAACAGGGTAGACGGCCAACTCAACCCAACTCAGGAGCCAGCAGGCGGGGAGCGAACAGGAGCCTCACTGCTCAGAGTTCGCACCGTAATCGCTGAGCAACCGGGCGTCCTTGTATAGTTGGATTCAACAGAAAAAAAGAAACTCAACAAGTATAGTAAAATTTAGTAAATACAGAAGCAGCAATATTTTGATGTTGAACTTCACAATACTTTACAATTCATATACGCATGTTTTTTTTTTCCAGCTTGTGAATTATCCCGGGAGAATACAATCCGTCGTGGGCGGTCCCTCGGGGTTGACCTAACGGAACTGAACCTCCCCGAATGTGGGCTCGAAGGGACTTTCGCCCCCATTCAGTGCGTGGATGGGAAGTGCTTCTGCGTCGATATTGGAACAGGGTTCGAACTTCCTGGAACCAGGGCAAGAAGTCTAGAAATGGTCAACTGCTCAGGTATTTCTTGCTTTTTTCATATTTAAAGTTTTGGAATGGAAATTGAAGTATATATATATATATATATATATATATATATATATATATATATATAATATATATATATATATACAGGGTGTCCCAAAAAAACTATATACTCTTTATAGCATCATATATTTTATATTTAAAAAAAACAAAACAATATATGTTATAGCAATTGCCAATGAAAGGTAAATTAGTAATCTAAGTGATCAAAATGTTATAGCGAGTTGTTTGCATATAAAATTTAATTAACTACGCCAAGTGCTCAAAATGTTCTCCGGCGGCATGAATGCACTTTTGAATGCGTCGACTAACTGATTCGCAGACATGGACTAATGTGGATGCTGTGATGGTCCCGCACTTTTCCCTAATTGCATCCTTAAGGTGTTCGAGTGTTGCAGGTCTTGTACCATAAACTGCATCCTTCAGGTAGCCCCACAAGTAAAAATCAAGTGGAGTCAAGTCCGGTGAACGTGGAGGATACTCAACGCTTCCTCTTCGTCCTATCCAACGGTTAGGCAACGTTTCATCGAGGTACCTTCTGACATCACAATGATAATGAGGGGGGCTCCATCTTGTTGAAAGTAAAAGTCGTCGTTTCCAAACAACTTCCGAACTGCAGGTATAATTTCTGTCCGCAGCATGTCGAGATATACGGCACCGGTAACTGTCCCATTAAAGAAAAATGGTCCAACCAAACTCCTGGATGATAAACCACACCATGCTGTTAATCCTGGTAAATTAACATGTTTATCCACATAAACGTGTGGATTATCAAGTGACCAGTACCTGCAGTTGTGTCGATTTACTGTGCCATTCAGCTTGAAGGTAGCTTCATCAGACCACACGATTTTGTTGGAAAACTGTACGTCTTCGGCTTCCATTGATTGAAACCATTCACAAAATTCGAGTCTGCGATCAGGATCATCTTCAGTCATGGCGTGTAACAGACTTGGAATGTAGCTTTTCCATTTTGCCGACTTTAAAATCCGGTGAACACCTGATTTGCTGATTCCGGTCTCACGGGCGCATTGCCTAACTGATTTCTGTGGTGGTCGATTAAATTTTTGCAACACTAAAACGGAGTTTTCATCACTCGCACTTGTCACGGATGCTTGTAATGGCGAGACGTGTCGGTGGCTTTGTACCAAATTCCCGGATCCATTGCCGCTGGACTTCGGACACATTCTCAAATTTCCAATACCATTTCAGAACACTTTTTCGTTGCTCCAGTGTCAAACGTTTACGCAACATGGGTTCTTTTGCTGAACTGAATAAAGTTGAATGCTGTAGAGTTTGTATCGTGGAATGAGTGCGTAGGCAACTCCGAAGCAAGCTAGTGAGTGACTAGACTACGTTCGGTCCATAGGCTTCGCCATTACAAGACCTTTGATAAAACAAGGCCAAGCTTAGTCGACGCATTCAAAAGTGCATTCATGCCGCCGGAGAACATTTTGAGCACTTGGCGTAGTTAATTAAATTTTATATGCAAACAACTCGCTATAACATTTTGATCACTTAGATTACTAATTTATCTTTCATTGGCAATTGCTATAACAATATATTGTTTGGTTTTTTTTTAAATTATAAAATATATGGTGCTATAAAGAGTATACAGTTTGTTTGGGGTACTGCCGAAACGTTAGAATTACTAAATAAACTTATGAAATGTTCACCACTATGTTGATTCTATTATTTCTTTGTAAATTTTAGTTTACAAAATCAATCAATAACTACGATATACGGTATATATATATATATATATATATATATACATACTCGTATATATACATACATATATATATATATACACACACATACTCGTGTGTATATATATATATATATATATATATAGGGAATTAATACAAAAAGCTGTGAATTTATACTTTGGAACCAAAAATGGCAGAAAAATGAGAAATGGATAGAAATCATTTAAACCCAAACCCAGTCAATTCTCAACATGAATTAAAAGTAATGCAGGAGACCCCCCCACCCCCCACCCCACCCCACCCCTAATCATTAGGGGTACCAGTTTTCTTGCTCAGAAGTTAATTGCAGTTCGACTTATGTAGCAGAATTCCTCTGCAGGGTGTCCGAAATATTGTAATACAATTTTATTTTTGTGTGATTAATTGTATTTATATGTGGTAGGTGTAATTTAAGAAACAAGTCACTAGCAACAATTACTTTAATTACAGTAAATACAGTTACTAATTATAGGCTTCATATCGTTTCTGCATGTCTGTATCGCTTAATTCATTAACAAATGACGGGCGGTATGGTTTCATGCCGAGATCTTTTGTCATATGATCTCTCATTGTGGACATAGGCACTGCAAGTTCTCGTGATCGTTTCCGAAGTGATTTTTTTCGGTGAACGAGGTACCGATGCAATCACACCTTCACGTTGTTCTGCTCGCGTTGTTGGTTTTCCCGACCGTGGTCTGTCCTTGATGGAGCCAAGGAATTGAATCTTGTGTTGAAATCATTCTGGATATCATGCATCGTTTTGCCAGTATGTGACCTTTCATGAGCCCATGTGCTCATCACTATCCTTTCCTCCAGAGTGTAAGTGAACTGGTCTGCCATTGTTCACACAACTCTAATACCTGGAAAAGAAAAAAAATGTCGATGACTCACATATAAATTTAATTAATTACACAAAAGTAAAATTGGTATTACAATATGTACATTTTGTAGGGGGTGACGAGACTTTTCGAACACCCTGTATACTGTAACTCCGACCGTAAGAACAAGAATATCAACGATAATTCGGAAAATTTTCACATCATCCGTAAATCAAGCAATACTGTATGAAAATATAAATTATAACTTAGTTCATATTCATTGTGAATATGAACTAAATCATTTGTTGTATACCTCTGAAGATGATCACACATTGATGAACGAAACATTGGTATGAACAAATCATACTTTATTAAAAGCATTGTAAGCTTACTCTGCACAGTTCCTATATTAATAGGAATTCCCAAAGATTTTTTCAGATACTGAAAATAAAATGAAAACCTTTTATTATTATTATTATTATTATTATTTGACGAACAGGCCACATTTCATACACAGGATTCTCGTATTTCACAGGCAAGATTCATATCCCACGGAATGCCTCAAGGGGACATTCTGGTACCTATCGTTTTCCTTTAAATAAATGACTTCCATAGGTTATTAATAATTCTGTTACCAGTATCCATATGACACCAGAATCATAACTTTCAACAAGGCCTATTGCCACTCCAAACAACTACCAGTAATAAATTCCAAGGAATATACTGTATGTATTGCTTAACGTTAACAAACTACAGTATCCTTAAATATACACAATTCCCCAAACACTAAAAATTAAATAACGGTCATAGTCATCACAAGAAAAGAAAAAGTTGTGTCCTTTAAACCTAAGCATAGATTCAATCCCTGTAAAATGAGTACAAATGGCGAAACTCCTGGGAATTAACCCTAAGACAAACCTGTCATTCAGAGAGAACACTGAAGATCTATGCAACAAATTACCGAAAGTCTCACACATAGCAAGAAAAATAGGTGCATCATCCCCATAACAAGTCCTTCGATCCATATTGTTCATTCTGGTATACCTATACACTATACAGTATTGTATTAGCGCTTACAGAAGTGCATGCACGATAGTATTTTATGCAACCACTGATGCAAAAGGAATAATTAGGAAAATTGATAAATCGAACAAGCATAATGAAAGTACCAATACGATGTTCAACGATTTAAAAATTCTCAAACCAGTAGAAATCTACCATCTAAACATTGCCTCCTGCATGTATCGAATTGTCAATAAGATTGCACCAGAAATCATCCAAAACAAAACACATATACGGCCAGTGGTGTAGTGCTGTGGGAACGCGTGGGAACGGCGTTCCCTTACTTTTTTTGGTAGACGGAACGGCGTTCCCTCACTATTTCAAATAAATCCGAACTTACAAATCTCTAACGTCATGAAATTTTAATTCCCACCCCTAGAAGAAATATGAGAAAGAATCATTAACTGTTTCATTTGTTTTAGCTTCGACTGAGGCAATGCTAGCCTATAAAGATCTGGTGAAACAGTCACCACGGCGTACCAGTTGTTAACTTTTTTTAGTTAATCATTCCAGTTGTTAGCTATTTTTATTGATCGTACTGGATGTCGTATATCTAATGACACTGGAAATACTGCATCTTCAACCTTGGAATATATCCTAATATCCAGTGCATATGACCTCAAAAAATCCCTGAAATTGGTCAGATTTCAAAAGATTTCCCGGGGGACTTACAGTGCCCCCGGACCCCCAACTGTATGGGCTCGCCGCGCTCGCCATTGTCCCCCCCGCATCTGAGTAACACTTTCAAAATGCGTTCCCTCACTTCTTTATTTAGCACTACACCACTGCATGTACCCAAATTCAGCACCGCTTCAGCATAAAACAACCAAACACGCTTCTTATCAGAAAACAGAATTACACTCTAAACTGTGCAACAAGATCTTAATGCTTCACCTAACACTTAATTTAACAAGGTAAACACTTTTCAGAGAAAACTGAAAGACAAATTTATCAAATCATACAAACCTAATATCTCTTTTTCCTATTTCCATTCCAACCGCGTTTCCCCGTTCCCTTCCCACTACACACCAATTACGTTAATGATAACTAATTTACATTCCCGCACAACAAAAAAAAAAATAATAACAACAAATGAAAAGCTGCAAATAAAAATATATAAGGTCAAGGCATCTAACACTCATTGTCAAGGTACTTAATAACAAAACTTTGGATCTTGACTTTGGCTCTCTTCTTCTCCTTCTATTTGGGGCGGGGAGGGGGGGGGGGGAGAAGGTCTTTTTTACGGTCGTTCGCCCTTGATTCCTCCTTCCTGCGAAAAAAAAATGTATTTAATATTTGGTTTCTAAATCCTAACATGAATAAATGCGTAATCGCAGCTGAATATCTATTTTATATGTATATATAAAAATACACGTAATCCCCATTTACAGTATATCTTAAATTTACCGCGGATAATCTCTTTTTAAAGTTACTGTAAATAACCTAATTTCTCTGCATTATCTTAAAAGATTTATCAAGTAACGCCATTTTGCCAATAAACCATAAAATTTTATTGCAAATTTAGTTACAATTTTTAGCAATTTAATTTCTAAATTCTATTTCTTGGCAGAATAACTCCAATAACTAAAATTTCTTCAACCCTAAAATTAAAAAAACAAAAAAACAAAGTATTAATGGTAAATATAAAACATAAAAGGAAGCTCTATGTTATGTATGAGAAAGCATTAACTGTCCCATTTTTTATATATATAAAACCGTTTAGGTTACTTTAGGTGAGTTTGAACGACGGTTCAGGATTGACCTGCGGTCGACCCCTCTGCAGCACCCCCGCCTCATTTGCGGGATTTGGTGAAGGAGGGGATTGCTCTTTGATCTCCTCCTGCCCTCGTAGCCACCCACGCATGGCTTGGCTAGTCAGGGACTTTGCACAGGAATCTGTCCAGCTGGTTCTTGAAGTTATTCAGGTCGGTGTGCTGGAGATTCCTCACTTCTTTTGGTAGGACATTGAAAAGCTTTGGGCCTCGTATTCTGAGGGTATTTTCCATCCTCGTTTTCATGGCCCCTTGTCCCCCGCAGCTGGGACCGTACAAAATCTGCCTCTTCTCTCATTCCAGTTTGTTTCTATTTCATTTCTAAGGTTAGGGACAGAGCCCTCAAGTATTTTCCATATGTATATTATTGTGTACCGCTTGCGCCTTCTTTCGAGAGAGTAGAATTCCAGGGATTGTAGTCGAAACCAGTAGTCTTCACCTTCCGTTCCCTCTATCCTAGACGTAAAAGTCCTTTGTATAGCTTCAATGTTCGCAATGTCTCGTTTTCTGGATGGGCTTATGAGTACTGAGCAATACTCAATTATTGGTAGTAGATTCTTCCATAATTTGAGCATGATGTTTGCTTTTCTGCTGCGGAAGCTCCTCCAAATGATTCCCATTATTTTTCTAGCCGTTGTAATTTTGATGTTATAGTGCTCTCTGAATTCTGCATCCGACGACATTATTACTCCAAGATCCCTGACTTGTGGATTTGGTGTTATCTGTTTGGCTTGCAGAGTTTTGACCCTTTTTTCTGTAGCTCCTTGTTATTACCATATCTTAGACGTTGGAATTTTTCTTCGTTGAACTTCATATTGTTGTCTTCTGCCCACTGGAATAATGTTTCAATGTCGTTTTGTAATTTTCTTGTGTCACCTTCGTTCAATATTTCCTTACATATCTTTGTGTCATCTGCGAAACATGATAGAATACTGTCCTTAATATCTGCATCAATATCTGCAATCATTATTATGAACAGCAAGGGAGCCAATACTGTCCCTTGTGGGAAATAGCTCACGACTTCCGAGGCTTCCGATTTAACTCCGTTTACCACCACTCTTTGTGTTCTTTGCGTCAAGAAATTAAATATCCATCTTCCTAGCTTTCCAGTAATTCCTGTATTCTTAAGTTTGTGTGCTATGATTCCATTGTCACATTTATCGAAGGCTTTAGCAAAGTCCGTATATTACATCTATGTTTTGTCCTCGACACAATGTTTCCAATATTTTCTCCTGGTGGTCTAGTATCTGTGATAGGCATGATCTTCCAGCCCTGAAGCCATGTTGATTTGGGTTGAATAAGTCTTTTTTTTGTAGGTAGTAGGTAGTTTTGCCTCTAATTATACGTTCAAAACACTTTATAAGGTGTGAAGTGAGAGCCACTGGCCGATAATTTCTGGGCATTGCTCTGTTACCACCTTTAAATAGCGGGGGGGCAATGTTTGCGCTCTTTAAGGGGAGTGGAATTTGTCCTGTATCGAGTGATTTCCTCCATAGTAAGTATAGCGGTTTGGCAATACTCTCTTTACATCTCTTCAGAAACGTGGCACTCCATGTGTCTGGCCCTGGCGCTGAATTGTCTCGCATCTATGATAAGGCCGTAATTACACCTCCTTCCGTGAACTCAAGTCCATTAATAAGTTTGTGCCGGAATTTGTTCTTGGTTGATTTGTATCTATGTCGAAAAATTCGTCTGGGTTTTCCACTTCCATCTCGGACTTAGGGGGTGCTAAACACAGAGTTAAATTGTTTCCTAAGCAGTTCGCTTATTTCTTTCGGGTCATTTGTATATTCGGCCTCCCCGTCTATCAACGAACCAATGCTCTCCTTACACTGCATTTTCCTTTTCGCAAACGTGTAAGTATTTTGGGTTATTTTTTATGTTTTCTGCTACCCTGTTTTCCTCCTACCCTGTTTTCCTCCTCGTTTGTCTTATGTATGAATGTTTGATAATAAAAACCCATTCTAATAGACAGAGTTTATTTCCACAAGAGTTTCGATGCCCACTGGCATCCTCTTCGGGTGGATACAGAAAAACGAATGAACCAAAAACAAGAGGGAAAACAGTCCAGGGACCATTAAGAAATTCACACCTAGGTTAGATCCCGTTCTCCCGACACTGGAAGGGCATTTTTATTAAAAGGACCCGCTTATAAGTACATTCGCACAAATTTAAAACTATCTTCTTGTTCTATACATACAGATTCTATTATTATTTTACATCATTATTACATTTATTATTAAATTCATTACATTTAATATTGCATTATTATTTATTACAGAAATTATAAATTTATTATTACATTGATTATTACATTCTTGTTTATAATTTCTGTATAATAAACAACAATGTAATAATCACTGTAATAATAAATTTATAATTTCTGTAATAAATAATAATGCAATATTAAATGTAATAAATTTAATAATAAATGTAATAATTATGTAAAAAAATAATAGAATCTGTATGTATAGAACAAGAAGATAGTTTTAAATTTGTGCGAATGTACTTATAAGCGGGGTGGTCCCTTTAATAAAATGCCCTTCCAGTGTCGGGAGAACGGGATCTAACCTAGGTGCGAATTTCTTAATGGTCCCTGGACTGTTTTCCCTCTTGTTTTTGGTTCATTCGTTTTTCTGTATCCACCCGAAGAGGATGCCAGTGGGCATCGAAACTGTTGTGGAAATAAACTCTCTCTATTAGAGTGGGTTTTTATTATCATATTTTGACCTTCACGTAGAAAAAAGTTAAGTTTTTTGCATTTAGTATGAATGTTTGCTTTAGGTCCATTTCTATTTCGCCAAGTTTCCTCTAGTTTGAGTTTCTTTGCATCAGTTCTGCATCTCTGGAGATGTTTATGGTTTGTCTTCGTTGCCTGAATAGAGTCCTGATTTTCCTCTCGAGCTTGCTACGTTTTCTTTCCTGTCTCTCTGGAATATGTTTCAGTATTATAGGTTTGGTTTCAGTCTCTATTATACCTAGCATTTCTTGTGGAGTCTTCTCGTGAAGTAGCAATTCCCAATTTACCTCCTTTAAATCTTTATTTACGTTTTCCCAATTTACTTTCTTTGAATTTATGTTTAAGCCTTCAAATATCCCATCTGCCTCTCTAGGATGCGTTTTCGGACCTCTGGGTGCTAACTTCAATTGTATATCGATGAGGTTATGGTCGGAGAACTTTGTGTGCGTTACTTTTCTATTTATTATTATGTCGTTATTATTTGTCCAGATGAAATCCAAAACGTTCTCCTTTCTCGTGGCTTCACAGATTTCCTGGGTAAGGACGTAATGTTCCATAATATCTAATAGTAATGTTGCCATGAAACTTCTCAACATATATAACTTCGTCATTTTTCTTCCATGATATGAATGGGAAATTAAGATCTCCGAAAATTAGAATATTTGTTGACTGGAGTTTCAAATAATTTTAATATGCTTTCTATTTCATTTGTAGCAAATTGGAACTCACTTTTTGTGGTGTTTGGTGGTCTGTGGATGTTAATGGTTAGGTTCAGTTCTTTTACTTCTAATATAATAACTTCGACTGTGCTGTTTCATTTGTTTACCTTCACTTCACATGTGTGTGTGTTTTTCACGTAGATACAACACCCTCCCCCTCGTCTAGCCACTCTATCTGCTCTGTGTATGTTGTAGTCCAGCAATGCTAATTCAGTATCCTCGATACAGTTTTCACAGACTTTTTAGCGTTTATGCAAATGTGTTTCCGTTAGGCATATAATATCTATGCTGGATTCGGTAGCTAAATTCTGTAAGTATTGCAACATTTGTGTATAAAACATTTATTGAGTTTCTAATTTCCGTGTTCAGTTTTCCTATATAGTGGTCGTTTCCAGGTCGATGTCGGTTCCTGTTTGGTGTTATTGGTTTGGCCGCTGCATTTGGGAGAATTGGGGTTGCGGCACTTGATACCACTGTGGTTGTATTATCGGTGGGTGGTGTTGGATAGAGGGGTGATGTGTGTAATGGTGTGGGAATATACCTGCGGAGTCCTGTCCTTTCTTGTTAGCAGGGCAAGCTGTGCTTTTATTGTTCTCATTTCCTCTAAAAAATTTGTTTCCTTGCTCCTGTTGTTACTTCTAATACGGATACGGATAGGGTCTGTTCTTCCCTGTTCTCTTCTTTGGGTACCCTTTATGTAAAAATATGGGCACTCTATATTTAGGCATTTTCTCTGTCAGTGACTGTCTGCACATAGAAGGGTCGAAAAAGTGGTAGTTTTGTCCGTATTTGCATCTTCCATTCTTCATCATATCGAAGCATTTTTTTGGGTGACTGTACCTGCAATTTGCTCCATATAGGCTATGCACAACCCTGTTTTATAGGATTAACATATGGCCCGTCGTTTAATCTCCTTACAAGCCCTATGTGATTCAATTGCTTTTTTCTGTTCCACCATCACTTTTTCCCTACTCGCTGGTTTTTTGTCTTCGGCGCGTTTTCATTAGTGTTCTTGGTATATTTCTCTCTCTCTTTTGTATTCCTGGTATCACTCTCTTTTTCTTTTGTGTTCCTGTTATCTCTCTCTTTGGCAGGGGATATTTCATTCTCTGAGGTTACTTTTGCATCTCCCTGTAGCGTAGCATTCTGTAGCGTGCTTTCCTGTATTGTGTTGTCCTGCGCCTCGTGTTCCTGCTGTAGCGTGCTTTCCTGTGTTGCGTTGTCCTGCGCCTCGTGTTTATTTGTGTCAGCGTTTCCTGGTGTTTCCTTGTCATCTGTCAGTAAACAAGTATTGTGCATTTTCATTGCTCTTTGTACCATATTCTTATTTTTTTCCCATGCACATGATGCACAGGAAGCCATGTATGCCTATGATTTTGTTATTTATTCTATTTATCATTTTCTTGTCTTTTCTATCTAAGTTCATGCATTCGTAGTGTTTAAAGGTATTGCACAGAATGCATTTTAAGCCTGTGGCCCGGTCCGCTTCATTTTTGCAATCGCAGAGCTGGTGCGTAGCGCATTCCATTAAACATAATTTACTGCAGTTTACACACTTCTTCGTATTTTTTGCCATTCTTCTTTTATTCTTCCCTTTCTGCTTTCTTTATTCTTTATTATTTATTATTCTTTATTCCTTTATTCCCTCCTTTATTCTTTATTCTTTCCTTTAGTTTGCCTCTTTTCTTCTCACTTCTCAAATTTCGTCTCGAAAACTTGACCTTCCCGTTTTATGGCTCTTTCGAATTTTCTCTGACCTTCTTTCCAGTGTATAGGCCTAATGTAAAATCTCAGAGGCTGATTTTCCGTTGAGTTATTTTCAAATTGTTTCAATTAATGTTGTTTTTCTTTGTACACGCTATAGGCCACAGGCTTTCATTTAATAAATTATTACCGCGAATTCACCGATGCTTAACATATATATGTGTGTGTGTGTGTGTGTGTAATACGCCCAATGTACGTCCTGTATAAGTATAAACAGAACAATAAATTGTATTGTGTTGTATTTTTTTATTATTTTCTAATTGTTACTTTTTCATAGTGTTTTGCAAAAGTTTAATCTAAAATTTCTCTTCTGAGACTAATCCTTTTATCTTTTCTCTTCTATGTAGCTACAATATTCTCTTCTCTCGAGGTTTGTTAGTAATTAAAAAGCGTAAAACCTTATGTCACATTAATTAATAACGTACCTTCACCCATTCTCAAACGAACATTAATCTCTACCTCTCTCTCTCTCATGGATTTATAGTTTATCTACAATCTCATGAAGGGGGTTCGTTTCTATCTTAAAGGGAAAAGATACTCGTTATTTTTCTTAGATATACCTACTCAAATTCGGTTCCCAGTTCGAGTTTAAAGAATGTAGATTTATTTCAGCATTACCAACGTTTACCATTAATGTCTTTTTAAACGACTCTGTTCTCTTTTTAGTCTCAAAATCTGCAATTTATTCCATTCAATTTGGTTTCAAGAAAAGGTCAACTGCATTTTCATAGATTTTATCTTTAGTTGATTACGCATTAAATTTTGTAACAAAGAAAACTTCAATAGTTTTAATTTCCGATGTGAGTAAAGCTTTTTTGACTGCGTAGACAAAAATTGTTTCTTTTGCAAAAGCTTGAAAGGTTACGACGGTGTCGGGCGTTGGACTTTATTTCTTCACACACGTCTTCCATAAAAGATAATATTCGCTCAACATTTGGATCCAAACTTTTAGTATTTATTTTTATTAGTTTGATTCAGATAAATCTACCAAGACTCTGATTCATTAATAAAAAAAGTTTGCCAAAAAAAATTTTAAAAACTTGTAAAAATTACTAATTAGTAAGTTTTGGTTTTCTATTAGAAATTTATATTTTCGTCGAAAAAGATAATATTTCAAAACAAAAAACAAACGATAGTTTGTATTTTCTCTTAGCAATTTTTTTTTTTTTGGCGAACTTTATTCTGCGACTGTACAAGCACACAGTGATAGAGTAAATTAGTCCTATACAGTATGATATAACTGCTTCAAAGCTAAAAGAGAAAGGAGTTTATCATGTTGCAATACTTTTAATGGCTCCACTCGAGAATGTGTCGTTACTCTAAGAACTTCATGTAACGTAGTAATAGCATAGAATACAAGGTTTTCAGAAGCATTTTTCTCGGTTGTCCGATATAGTAGTAGTAGTAGCAGTAGTAGTAATAGTACGCACTCCTTGCGCTAATTTTTATTCACTGATTTACTGACATTCAGTAGTTAAATAGTCATAATTTGAAGCGGACCCACTGCTAGCATGTATTACAAATAGTTAAATGTAACCTTTGGTATAACGTTTGGTTTGGTTCCGCCCGAATTGTTCAATCTGACGAAGGTCAAGCTTTTCACTCTACCTTAGACCTGCAGTTTTACGCGGAATCCGAACCACGCCCCACCAGCAGCCCAGTGTCTTAACCACTAGGCTACGCAGGGTATCCATTTATCTACCAACCACTTTCTTTATTGTGTGGAAGGATGAACAGCTGGGTTTTGCTGCGCGTCGGCTGCCGTCACCGGCAGAAATTACCTGAAAGCATATAATCATATCACCTTTTTCATCTTCACTTTATAAAACTTCAGTTTTACATTTACTGAAAGATATGTTCGACGACAAGAATAAAATTTGAAATCAAATTCCCTCAAAAAAGTACTAACTGTTAAAATCTTGGTATTTAGAGTATGAGAGTAACGCTGCGGTAATTCAACTGTGGTTCACTCCCTTTATTAGCGTTAAAATTCTCCCTGATTCGGAAATAAGAAACGCTTCAGTTTTAACCTTTTTTCAGTACAGTCGCTGAAGTTGCTTTTAAATAAATATTAAGTAATTTCCGTGATAATTCTCGCGTGTCAATGTTCGTAAATTGGATCCTAAAATCGTCTCTTCCTCTAAAGGATGTTTATCTCTTGGCTTCCCTATCGGAAATCTGAGAAATAGTAACTTTATTTAGCATTCAGAATTTATGATTTAGATTTAGAATTTAAATTTAGAACTTAGGATTTATGATTTAAATTTAGAATTTAGGATTTAGGATTTAAATTCGGAATTTAAATTTAGAAATTAGAAGTTATGATTTAGATTTAGAATTTAAATTTAGAACTTAGAATTTATGATTTAGATTTAGAATGTAAATTTATAACTTAGAATTTAACATGACGTTAAACTTTCTAAAGAAATTATTAAAGAATAGCAACAAATAATATTTAGTCACAATTTTTTGGAATTTAATTTCTAAAAATTCTATTCCTTGGCAAAATAACTCCAATAACTTAAAGTTTCTTCAATCCTGAAACTAAAAAACTAAAAATCAAAGTATTAATGGTGAAAAAAAAAAGCCTAAAAAGAAGAAAAAACGAGGAAAGTAATGGAAGTTTTTGTAAAACTTTTATTCTTGAGGAAAAATATACAGATTGTGATGAA
This sequence comes from Bathynomus jamesi, assembly GCA_023014485.1. Lineage (NCBI taxonomy): Eukaryota > Metazoa > Arthropoda > Malacostraca > Isopoda > Cirolanidae > Bathynomus > Bathynomus jamesi. Next base: position 248,303 of record JAJOZX010004419.1, read on the forward strand.
AAAGAAAAGCTAAAGTTGGAGAGATAATTTGGCAAAATGTCCAAAAATGCATTTCAAAATTTGGAGTATAAAATTTTCAAAAATTTTTGTATGAAATAAAACCAAATGTAAATTTGGGGAAATGTCGCAAGAATCATTCTTCTTAATTCAATTAAATTAGGTTGAACGAAACTGACATGGTAGTCTGGTAGCCCCTTGGGGCATTGGTTTCTGCGAGTATGTAGAAGAATTACGGCATTTGGAAGAGTGAGGTCCATGGTGTAATGGTTATCGCGTCTGACCGGCAATCGGAAGATCCCGGGTTCGATTCCCAGGTGGTTACCTCATTTTTTCATTTGTTCCGTTCTCTCTCTCTCGTCTTGCGCGGAATATCTCCTATACAAGCGTCGTTCTTTACGATATATATATATATATATATGTGTGTGTGTGTGTGTGTAAAATCGGAATAATTATTGTTCTTCATAAATATATACATAATGAGAAATTTCAATTAAATATACCTGCGAAATATACTTATCTCGAGGCTACATTATATCAACATGCTAATATTCAAGGTAATTATATAGGAAATGCTATTTCATCTTCATCCATGTAATATATATATATATATATATATATATATATATATATATATAAGCAAAGAACCACAGGGAAAAAGAAAAGGAAACACGAAGTCCGAGCGCTTTCGTGATATATTCACATTTGTCCCTGAAGATGTGAATATATCACTTCGTGTTTCCTTTTCCTTTTCCCTGTGGTTCTTTGCTTATTAAAAAGGTCGTGTTGCTTTGTGATTTCTTTGCATATATATAATAATATATACAGGGGCGTCCCAAAAAAATGTATACACACTTTAACAGCTGATAGCTCAATTGATGTTTCTTTCTTTCCAAGTTAAACCCATTAGAATTAATAATGGCAGTCAGACTAAGCTTTGAACAAAGGAAATTCATTCTAAAATGCTACTGGAAGTGTGAAAACGCAGTTGAAGTGCAAAGACAGTTTAGGAGGGAGTTTCAAACAGATCCACCAAAGCGACTTACTATCACTCGAATTAGAGATAAGTTTGAAGCCGATGGAACTGTTTAGAATGTCCACAAGAAGCGTTCCGGAAGACCACGGACATCGACAAGCCCCACAAAGCAAGAAAGAGTACTGGAAACGTATCACCAAAGTCCAAGAAAATCTGTGCGGCAAGCGAGTCGTGAGGTTTGTAATTTCAGAATCGTCTGTCCAACGCATTTTGAAGCGCTGTCAATGGAAAAGTTACATTCCAAGATTAGTCCATGCTATTAATGAAGATGATGATCCGGACCGAAGAGTGGAGTATTGCGAGTGGTACTTGGCACGATGTGGATGTGGACTGGACGAAGGGGTTTCGTAGAATACCCTCCGCGTTCACCAGACCTCACACCACTAGACTTTTTTTTATGGGGATACTTAAAAGACAAAGTCTACGCTATAAAACCTGCAACAGTCGCTGAATTGAGAGCAGCCATTGAACGAGAATGCACACAAATACCAAACGAAATGTTTCGTGATGTTTGCGATTCCATTGCTTCGCGTTATCAGCAGTGCCTGGACCAGAACGGACGTCAGTTTGAAAACAGGCGTTGACAAAACAATTAAATAATGTCTGTAGATTCTATTACATTTTGAAAATGAAATGTATTTTAATAAACACTGCCTTTATAATTATTTAAAGTGTGTATACATTTTTTTGGGACGCCCTGTATATATATATATATATATTTTACTCAAAGTTTTGGCGAGTGAAAAGCGTAACTTTATAATGAGAAGAAGAACCAGTCCAATTATTAACACTAATTAAAACTTTCGGCAATATCTATTGCCATCATAAGTGCTGTAAATAGGGGTAAAATGATGATACATGTTGATACATGATTTTATTAAGAAAAAAGTGTCCCTCGTTGGCAAATGTAGATACTGGACGATACTTTGTGGTTACTTCCGGAATACCATTTTTAAATACAGACCATACGTAAACTGCTTTTAAAGGATCGGGACAGTATCCAGTTTGAAGAGACTAACTACAGAGGTCGGCAAACGGTGGTTCAGAGAAACATCGCTGCACGATTTATATATTTTGTTTGGTATGGAATCTATGGCGCAGTTTTTCTTTGTAACCGCTTCATTCCTTCGACGTATCTGGTATCTGGTACGTCATAAAACTATCGTAAGTATAACGCATATTCTGCGCGAAAGAGTGACGTGGTCAGACTGTTTATTGCTTTCTCTACGTTACCCGAGTTTATGTTTGTGGGTATTCTTCCCTTATGAAATTTCCGATGAAACTGGGGGATAGGGGGACATTTTCCGCTGCTCGTTTTCTTATCTCGGAGAAATTTGTCAAGGTCGCTCGCTACTGAACCATTAACATAATTATTATTATTTATAAAACATTTTTGTGGAAAACTCGATCTCATTTTGTCGTTGGATTCAATGTTTTTTTAATTAATTTCCATAACAGCTTTGGATCACCATTTCAGCCACGAATTTGATCTGAGTAATGTGGTTATTTTTCCTTTTTGATTAGTTTGTCAAGTTTTTGTTTTAATATTTGAAGTAAAACACCCGAGGAATAACGGCGTTTTGCACACTTTTATTAATATGCGCTTTTGGTCGGATTGAACCTTTTAATCCAGTGATAAGCCATAATTATTGTAGTTTTTCGTTTGATATAATCTTCGCTTTAACTGGTTCGTTTCGTAATAAGCATTTCTTAATATTCATTTCTTTATTGACGAGTATATAATTATAGAGTTTACATAGATAAGTACGATTTCATTATTACAGCACACCTACTGCGTACAATTTTAAACTTCCTTTAGCGAGTTCACGCTCTTTTCAAGCTCATATCTACTACCATTTAGGTATAATTTTAACTTTTCCTAAAGTACTTAAAGACTAGAGGGAGCTTACTGACTTGAACATACTGTGTTATATTTTAACCATTGATACATAAACCTGAAAAAGGATTATCATTGTAAAAGGTCGTTACACATCTTGTTAATTGATGTGGACCTTTTCCAGTTTGTGTAGCGTTTTTCATATAATTTATTTTTGAGAATATTTTTGTTAAAACTAACGAAAATATCACGACTTAACCTAACCAATTATCAAGGGCGTACAGTTGATCTATTATTAATTATAACATTGTTTGGTTCTGGAATAGTATTTACTATTTACTAATAGATCAACTGTACGCTCTTGATAATTGGTTAGGTTAAGTCGTGATATTTTCGTTAGTTTTAACAAAAATATTCTCAAAAATAAATTATATGAAAAACGGTACACAAACTGGAAAAGGTCCATTGATGTCTTTGTGTACTATAATTTTAATAATAATAATAATATGCCAATAAGTCATTTCTATATTCATATTAAATCCCAATTATAGCAATTACAATAAACGCTTGTCGAGTCTCTATAACCCAATTATGACGATATCAAAACATTAATAAATATGAGAGATTAATTTGTATACAAATGTATTAAAAAACTTCCATACACGGGCTATGTTTGCAAATGACAAACTATAAAAAGATAATAATACAGGGGGATAATGGATGTCGCGCTATGAAAAGGGAATTACTAGAGAGAATAATGGAATAAATAATATGGATATAATATAAATAATAATAGGAGAATTAATTAGTAGGAGGATAACGGGAAATTTAATAATGACAACGGCATCAGTTCATAGTATAATGACAGTAATAGTAATTATCATAATCACCATTTCCGTTTTGGGTATTTGGGAAAGGAGCGTCATTTATTCAATAAATGACCCTCCTTTCCCACTATATGGAACTATGACACTATACAATACATTTTATCGTATAGTATCACATAGTGTCAACCCGTACAAACTTTGGGATCACCTGAAGATCCGTCACCCCCAGCCTTTTTTAGTTAGCTTTATAAGGCTAACTAACGAAAATATCACGACTTAACCTAACCAATCGTTAGGTCAACTGTACGCCCTTGACGAGTGGTTAGGTTAGGTCGTGATATTTTCGTTAGTTAACCTTATAAAGCTAACTAAAAAAGGCTGGGGTGACGAATCTTCAAGTGATCCAAACTTTGTATTTCAACACAAATTCTCAAAATTTTGACTGCTTAAAATTTCTAAAAAAAGATTGAACACAAGTATTCCAATTAACCCTTTATGTTATTTGTATTCAGTAATTTTTGTTTGAATAAATAAAGAAGCAAAACGAGGGAAATGATCAGCCATATTGATAATGATTATACACCCTGAGTTAACGTTATAGCTTAAATTACTCTCTTTACGATCGGTATATAATGGGCGAAATTTGCTAAAAGTGTTATCTGGTAGCTTTATTGATACAAGGGTCAAGGGTAAAATCTATTTATTAACATAGTTAATTATTTCTTTGTGTATATATTACCATTGCGTCTATTGCGTCTATTGCAATGAAGGTTCGCGTATCTTGTAGGGCATTGTTAAGTAAATTGCGAGTGACTTCCGTGAGGGAAGGCGCTATAAGCCTAATATGTTAATTTTATCGGCTCTCACGTTCACAACAGACACGCCTACACTTTCGATGTACCTTTCGGATGCACATACTTCTTTTAGCTTGGTGGTTGCAAGATCTTTCCTGACGACGACTAAAAACCCCATTTCAGGCCCCTTTCTCCAAAGTGTATGAAAGTCTTTGTAACCGTGTGTTGGGTCTTTGCTCGAGTCGTTAATAATAATAATAATCTACAGATCTACAGAAGCTAAGGCTAACAAAGACCCTAAGATCGGAAAGTAGCTCCCTATTTTGGATTGGTAAAAAAATACGTATATTATCCATTTATTTCAGAAGAAATAATATGAAAAGGTAGGCATACATGGTAGGTTTTCTCTAAAATTCAATGTGGGCTCCAACTCTTTCCACCAGCTTCTGGAGCCGCCCAGGAATGGCGTCCACTGACTTTAGCAGGAACTCCGGCGGGATGGAGGACATGACTTCCCGAATTCGGTCCTCCAGTTCTTCCAATGTCCTCGGTTTGGTGCGGTAGACTTCTTCCTTTACCCACCCCTAAAGAAAGAAGTCGCACGGTTACCGCTGAAAAACGGCAGAATCGGTTCAGTGTAACGTGTGGTGTGGTATGACCTCAGATCAGGTTGTGGGCCCGTTCCTTCTGCGCAACACCATGAATGCTGAGCGGTACCTTGCTATGTTGCGAAACGAGGTCTGGCCGGTTGTCAGCACATGGGAGAACATCGACGATCTGATATTTATGCAAGATGGCGCCCCTCCGCACTTCGCTCTTGTTGTCCGTGAGTGGCTGGATGCCCACTTCCCTGGGCGTTGGATGGGTCGTCGTGGTCCACATCAATGGCCAGCCAGGAGCCCCGACTTGACACCGTGCGACTTCTTTCTTTGGGGTGGGTAAAGGAAGAAGTCTACCGCACCAAACCGAGGACATTGGAAGAACTGGAGGACCGAATTCGGGAAGTCATGTCCTCCATCCGCCGGAGTTCCTGCTAAAGTCAGTGGACGCCATTCCTGGGCGGCTCCAGAAGCTGGTGGAAAGAGTTGGAGCCCCACATTGAATTTTATAGAAAACCTACCATGTATGCCTACCTTTTCATATTATTTCTTCTGAAATAAATAGATAATATACGTATTTTTTTACCAATCCAAAATAGGGAGCTACTTTCCGCCCACCCTGTATATATATATATATATATATATATATATATATATATATATATATATAATATATATAATATATATATATATTATATATATATATACAGGGTGGGCGGAAAGTAGCTCCCTATTTTGGATTGGTAAAAAAATACGTATATTATCTATTTATTTCAGAAGAAATAATATGAAAAGGTAGGCATACATGGTAGGTTTTCTCTAAAATTCAATGTGGGCTCCAACTCTTTCCACTAGCTTCTGGAGCCGCCCAGGAATGGCGTCCACTGACTTTAGCAGGAACTCCGGCGGGATGGAGGACATGACTTCCCGAATTCGGTCCTCCAGTTCTTCCAATGTCCTCGGTTTGGTGCGGTAGACTTCTTCCTTTACCCACCCCCAAAGAAAAGTCGCACGGTCTGATATTTATGCAAGATGACGCCCCTCCGCACTTCGCTCTTGTTGTCCGTGAGTGGCTGGATGCCCACTTCCCTGGGCGTTGGATGGGTCGTCGTGGTCCACATCAATGGCCAGCCAGGAGCCCCGACTTGACACCGTGCGACTTCTTTCTTTGGGGGTGGGTAAAGGAAGAAGTCTACCGCACCAAACCGAGGACATTGGAAGAACTGGAGGACCGAATTCGGGAAGTCATGTCCTCCATCCTCCGCCGGAGTTCCTGCTAAAGTCAGTGGACGCCATTTCTGGCGGCTCCAGAAGCTGGTGGAAAGAGTTGGAGCCCACATTGAATTTTAGAGAAAACCTACCGTGTATGCCTACCTTTTCATATTATTTCTTCTGAAATAAATGGATAATATACGTATTTTTTACCAATCCAAAATAGGGAGCTACTTTCCGCCCACCCTGTACATATATGGGATGAATTTCACAATTAAATACGTGAAATGAATGAATGTTGCAAATCCACACGGAAAAAGAAAAATTCCAAGGCCTTTCGTGTATTCAGGGCTACACCTCTTCATTCCCTGACGAGGTGTACCTTTGAGTACACGAAAGGCCTTGGAATCGTTTTTCTTTTTCCTTGTGGGTTTGCAGCATATATATATATTATATATATAATATAGAGAGAGAGAGAGAGAGGAGAGAGAGAGAGAGAGAGAATACCCTGGCCAAATTATTATAATTTTTTTAATCCTAACTATACTTAACCTAACCTAGCGTAACTTAACCGGGCATAGTGTACCCTAATCTAACCGAACTTAACCTAACCTGACCTAATTTAAACTAACTTTTAGTATCAACATTATACGGTACCCGATTGCAGACATTGATCCAGATATTAATGACAGTATCGTATCATGTTTCGCGATGGTGGCGGCGGATCAATGTTGATCTGCAGAATGTTGACACGCGTAAGATTGACACCGACATTTCTGAACTTGCGTAATGTCGAAAACCTCGACCTTACGCGTATCACTTAGATTCACGATCAATTAATTTAAATTAGGTCAGGTCAGGTTAGGTTATATTACGCTCGGTTAGGTTACGCTAGGCTAGGTCAGGTCTGGTTAGGGTAGTAATTTTCATTGAAAATCTGAAATGTATGTGTATGGTTTAGTCACTTTTCGGTAGAATATTAAACAAACTTTTTATTTTCATTCGAAATCGGTAGACTCGTATAAGGTCGATCTGGAATAAGGTCGAACGTCGAAATTAAGAAATTCGATTTTGTTCCTCTAATGCGTTTCGTGGATGACACAAAGATAGGAAAAGAAATATTGAATGAAGGTAACATAGAAAAATTACAGAATGACGCTGAAACAATGAAACATTGTATAGGTAGGTGGGTGCAAGACAACAATATGAAGTTTAACCAAGAAAAAATATAACTTATAAGATATGGTAACAACACAATAAAGGGGACAAAACGCTACAAGACAAACTGATAATATATATATATATATATATATATATATATATATATATATATATAATATATATATATATATGTGTGTGTGTGTGTGTGTGTGTGTGTGTGTGAAAGGAGCTTTAATAAAATGAAAACTTAAAAAGTTGAGGCACATCAGTATTCTTTATTCGACGCATAATCTAAGCTTGACTACTCATATATTAAATTATATTAGAATTCTTTGGTTAAAAATTACTTTGTGGCCATATTTTCTCCATCATTATATTTTAAAAATAGAATATTGTTAGAAATACAGAATTTTTACACACACACACACACACACACATACACCGATTATGGGCGGATCTGGTTCGGTAAGATGTTTTACGAATATGCGGCAAAAATGGGGCTACTTTTTTTTTTTAAAGTATCCTATATTTTATAATTATAATTACAGGGTCATAAGAGCATTACTTTTAGTAGGTCATAAAACTGAGGATTATATTCAAGACTCAGTTTATTCCGTTATATATATAATATATATATATATATATATATATATATATATTATATATATATATATATATATCGCTCCTTGAGTGATGACTCGGATATAAGAAAACAATCTCGAAGGAAGCCTTTGTGCTAAAGCGAATATGACTATAAGGAACTTTCGGTTTTGTACAAGTGCAGCTAAAGACTCCCTCTTTCGTACTTTCTGCAGTAATATTTATGGACACTAACTCTGGGTGAATTATAAAAAAGGTTCTGGCAGAACCCTAATTTTGCTGTACAACAGGTCTTTTAGACTCTTATATAAATTACCCCCGAGATGCTCAGCTTCGTAAATGTTTGCTACCCGCAATGTCCCGAGCTTCCCGGAGGTAACAAGACGTGCTCAATACAGTCTAATGCAAAGAATTAAAAAAAAATCAACCAACTCGATTATTTATCCAAGCTATCCAATGAGTCTTGCCGTGGTGCTACTGTAGTATGCGGTCTACCTACGATTCGGCGGTCTACCTTTTAATTATAGCTTCTTATCTTGTTTACTAATTGTTTGTTTACATCCCATTGTCAATCGCCCTTGACGATTGGTTAGGTTTAGTCATGATATTTTCGTTAGTTTTAACGAAAATATCATGACTAAACCTAACCAATCGTCGGTAGACCGCATACTACAGTAGCACCCTTGCCGTTTATCCTCTAAGCTATGGAATTCTTGGTACGAAAACGTCTGTCTGTAGCTCCACTTAACTTCGACATTACTGTATTATTTCTAATCAATTGTATATATTTCTATCCTTAGTACATATATGAATTGTCATTGTATTAATAATATTTGTCATCTGGAATATAGTATGCCAATAAACCTTTTCATTTTCATCCATTTTCATATATATATATATATATATATATATATATATATATATATATATATATATATATATATACAGGGTGTCTCAAAAGTCACTATCTATTTTGGAAAATAATGGGAATTACGAAAAACTGGTTTAAGACATGAAAAATATATTTATTTCAAAGTAAGTGCCACAAAGAATTAGTGCTATTTATTTATCTGTATCCACATGGCGACCATCAGTGTCTCTACAGCTCAAAGCGATAAGTTGTTTCCCGGAACACACTTTCCAGCATTTGAGGTGTTATTTTCTGAACTGCATCGGTAATACGATTTCGAAGTTCGGCTACATCACTAATTCTTCTACCAGTGTACACCTTAGACTTAATGAAACCCCAGGCGAAAAAATCTAATGGTGTTAAATCGGGTAAACGTGCTGCCCATGGTTGTGTTCCTCCACGACCAATCCAGCGACCGGGGAAGCGTCTGTCAAGATAATCACGTACAATTATTGCATAATGGCACGGTGCTCCATCCTGCTGAAAAACTACTGTGTCAAGAATGCCATCTGTAAGAAGTTGAGGTTCGAGGAATTGTTCAAGCATGTCAAGATAAATTTATAAATTACACAAAATTCGAAATAAACCAATTAACTTTTTTTAAATACACAAATTTGCACCAGAAGTACATATCTTTATGCCAGCATAGCATTTTTAAAAAAAAACATCTAATGTCACCGAAATAGATAGTGACTTTTGAGACACCCTGTATAGTATAATGTACTTAACATAACCCGTAAGTCTCATATACCAGTTCTAAATAGAGTAGTCTAGTCGTATATATATATTCTTCTATGTCAGCACTACATAATATCGTTGTATAGTGAATATTTACTATTTTCTTATAGGCTTCATAAGAATAGACTAAACCTGAAGGCAGACATGACTTACCATACATAATCGAAATATATAAATTTCATCCTTACAGTCACATCTATTTCCGTGCCATTTAACCGACAATTCACAACTCTGCGCAATCAGTAGAATCTTATTAAATTATTAGGTAATGTTTAAAGCTAGTTTTTATGTACATTAGTGAAATTATTTTAATGTAATAATAATAATAATAATAATAATAAGGTTCAGAAACTGGCACAGCGCACAGCTCAGGCCAAATTAATGCTCTAACTCTTGAGTCGAACCCCCGACCTCAGTATCTTCACTTCGTTCGTAGGGAAACTGTGTTATCCACTGAGCTATGGACGCTGGCCTTAATATAGGAAACAAAGCACTAAAACGTGTATAAAGAGAGCGGAAGTAACCTTCTTTCCCAAAGTAAATATTCATCTCTTCTCTTCTTCTTCTTTGAAGAATATTTTCGGAAAATGTTGATAGAAAAGTGTGCAAAAAGTAGTCAACACTATTATACTCATGCGAATAAAGATACTTCATTATAAAATTAACTACTTCACTTTAACCATAAGCCGGAAAAGAAAATACACACACACACACACACACACACACACACACACACACACACACACACACACACACCACACACACACACACGGTTTCCACAGCCCTTAAAATTACTAGAAAATTTTGGAAAAATTTCTTGTCCTGAAAAGTTCTGGAAATGTCATGGAAAATGGTCAAAAGTAAAAAAGTCATGGAAAAGTCTTGGAATTTTGTTGGAGGCAGCTGTGTCATATGGCAAAATTTCAGTATTAGCGATTACTGATTTCAGTATCAGCGATTACTGTCCACACAATAGCATTTCCATTCGCATTCGTGGTCCACGAGTGAGAATGTACAAAAGTGGAAAAATCCACATTTGAGTGAAGCGCGTCTTGATTTGGGAAACAATGTCATTACATTCCCACTCGCGGTAAACGGCGCTGAGTGGGAATGTTTAATATTTCCTAACCTAACTTATATTAACCAATCATAACCTAACCTAACTAATCGTAACCTAACCCGGACCAAAGTGGGAAAGGCCGTGGATGAGTATGAGAGTGACACGAATTGGGAATCGACCGATTTGAAAATGCCTCGTCGGAGATTCTCACTTTCTCACTTTCCCATTCCAGGGCGTGGAATCGAATGGAAATGACGGTGAGTGAGAGTAAACCCCACCCCCCTCTTGCTACCGGAGCTATATAGTATTAATAGTTAATGAAATAAATAATATAAACAATTTTTCTTACGTCAGATTTACGATACTCGTTGAGGCTTTGATGTATTCTTCACTTAATTTTATGATTTCAGTTTATAGTATGTGTGATCTAAAAGTATATCAAAAAGTATATCTAAAAATATATCTTAAAGTACATCAAAAAGTACATCAAAAAGTACATCAAAAAGTATATAAAGAGTATATGAAAAAGTATATCTAAAAGTATACAAAAAAGTATACAAAAAAGTATATCTAAAAGTATATCTAAAAGTATATAAAAAGTATATCTAAAAGTATATAAAAAAAGTATATAAAAAAGTATATAAAAAAAGTATATCAAAAAGTATATCTAAAAAAAAACCACAAAGTCTTAAAAAATGTCTAGAATAAAAATAATAATAATAATTTAGAATGAAAAACAACCCCCGCCCCCTCAACCCCCTTGAAAAACAGTGGGTGGATCAGATAGCTTTAAGGAGAGGAGGAAGCCATCTCAACATAAGATGATTAGGTATTCTCTTATCTTTCCCGTCGTGTTGATAAGTATTAGTATTATTATTATTATTATTATTATTATTATTATTATTATTATAGCTTTTGACAATCTGTACTGATACAGTTTTGTCTTTTGTCTTTGTAAATGGTGAAGAATTAAGTCCTGAAAAATCATCAGTTTTGTCCTGGAAAAGTTCTGGAAAAGTCATGGAAAATTAATTCTCATTATATACAGATACTTGGTAACCTGATAGAAGTTCTGTGCGTCGGGTCCCTTTTCACACGAAGGTGAAGCTGGTGGCTCCACCTCTAATATATATATATATATATATATATATATATATATATATATATATAATATACAGTCAATGTCTAAAATCAGGCAATTTGTAAATTTGACTGAAATTTTAGGCAATATGTCAAATTGATGATATACACAAAACCTAACCTAACCTTTCTGGTAATGCTGCATATGCATGCCAACTGGTATTTTCCCAATATGCTGCCTAAAAAATCATGAGGTTATGTTAGGTTAGGTTAGGTTTTGTGTGTATCATCAATTTGACACATTGCCTAAAATTTCAGTCAGTTTACAAATTGCCTGATTTTAGGCATTGATACAGGTATACCCCGGTTTTCGCAAGAGTTATGTTCCTCAGACTCATTACGAATAGCCAAATTGCGAATAACGAATAATTTTTTCCCATATAAATACATGTTTTATGGGGGGGGGATGTGTTCCGGTGGCTATTTTTCAGAAGGTAAGATGTTTGGATACGTTCCCATACGATACATAAAAGCAAGTATAAAACACAAATACAGACCTGTATTAGCATAGTAAGTTATGAATAACACCAACAAAAGAATAAACATACCTGTACTGTACTTTTATTTCCTCAAACCACCCCCGACTGGGGTCAAACCACCCCCGACTCGCACTGAAAGTTTCACCACCACTGCTCTAACCTTCACCAACGACTTCCTTCCTCACATCTCGCCACAAAGACCGTGCCTTTTCTTGAATAATGGCCTGCGATACGGGCATGCTGCGCTGTGTTTAGTAGCAGGCGGAATTGTGAATTATTTTTTTCCTTATCTGGCATTGCGAATAACGGAGCTGGGTTTGCGAATAGCGGAATTTGGTGTCAAAAAATATATTACGTATGAGCGAAGCTATGAATAACGAGCCATTAACGGGGTATACCTGTGTGTATATATATATATATATATAAGAGGAGGAGCAACAAGCTTAACCTTCATGAAATGAGAAATCATCGCACGGAACATTTGAAAGGTAGGTCATTCGTGAGAATGAACAATTCGGGCGGAAGCTAACCAAAGGTTTTATTTATATATATATATATACTCCCTTATAACTCCCTTATAACTCCCTTATAACGAACACAAAGCAGTTTAATGGAATAAAAATTTTCTGCGAAAACTGCTTGATCGAATTAAACTCTTTTACAGTATTTAAAGCAGAAAGAGCCTACAAGAAGAGGATGAAAGAGGAAAGTGGGAACAAAGAACAGTGGAAAACAGAAGAAACGGAGAAAGGCGAAATAGAAAAAAAATCAAATACCGTCACAAAACGAGGCCGAAAAAAAACAGGCGACAAAGAGTGTAAAGACAGCACATAGCATAAGGGCAACGAAGGACACAAACACGACTAGCACAAGTAGCACAAATAGGACAAGACAAGAGAGCAGTCAAGAAAACGGAGTGAAACTGTCCCCCAATAAGGAGCAAAAAACAAAGGCCAAGGGTAAATATGGGGAAGGAATTATATGCAGGTATTATATAAACGATAATTGCAGATTTAAAAGAGGACAATGTATATATGAACATCCCCCAATATGTAATTTCTTCTATAATAATGGTCATTGTAAATTTGGAGACGGATGTAAATTCTACCACCCGGACATTTGCAGGACTTACGCAAAATATGGAACCTGCAAATTCGGGAAAAAATGCTACTATCAACATCTCCCGACGGACTCAAAGAACAAAGGAAAAAGTTTAAATGACAATAGGAATAACAATAGGAACAACGATAGGAACACAATAAGCTAACAAGAAAATTTTTTCAACATCGCGGACACGTTACGGATGCTAAATGTCATCCACATGCAGTTGACACAGCTGGAAACCCCCGAGCCAAACCGCTATCGGGCGAGAAGCTACCAGTACAAGTAGGCGGAAACGGATCTGTCTCGGAGGATCATAGGGCAACGAATCAAGCGATATCGAAGGAAAACGAACTTGAAAGGCACAAGGGGCAACGAAAAATAGAGAACATAAAAATTGTCCTGGCTAATATTCAAGGAATAAGACCAAACCAATCACTCAATAAGGTTTCGTACCTGAAAAGATTTATGGACGAAACAAGGGCGGACATCGCATGCCTTACAGAAACTCATCTTAAAGATTGCCAAGGAAATTGTGAAAACTGCGAACATTGTATTGATAAGAAAGAGATAAATATAGACGGCTTCAACTTACTAAGAGCGGATAGAACGACGAGACGTAAAGGTGGCTGTGCTATATATGTACAGGAACGTCATATGACAGAGACGATAATAAGTAAATCAAACAGCTATATGGAACTCCTAGCAGTGAAAATAGAGAAACTAAACGTGACAGTAATAGTCATCTATTGACCTCCAAGCAACCCAACCGAAAAATTCTCGGAGGCCATTGATGACATCAGAAAGCTAATAAAGGCCATAAACCCTCCATCCCCCAATATAATGATCTGCGGAGACTTTAACTTCCCATTTATAAAATACAAAAAGGTGGATAGGAATATATATATTCACCAGGACAAGGGGGCACAAGAGAAGACCAAGAGCAAGCAAAAATGTTGATGGCTCTCACAAATGAGTTTATGCTGACACAGGAGATAACAGAAAATACCAGAAAAAATAACTGCCTGGATCTGGTATTCACGAATAACACGAACTTGATTGTTGATATAAAAATAACCCCAACCATTATCTCAGACCACAACTTAATCGAGATATCAACAAATATGACGACAGCGTTAAAAGACAATACACATATTGAGGAAAGAAGTAAATTCGGGGCCTTGAACTTAAACTCGAAGACTATAAATTGGGAAGCAATCAGATCGCACATGGCCCAAATAGAATGGAGAACAATTTTCGAGAATAAAACAACTGAAGAAATGCTAACAACCTTGGAAGAAAAAACGCTGAGAATTTTAGAAAAATATGCTCCGAAATCACAGCCAAAAGGAAAGAGGAGCTAGCTAGAGAGACAAAAGAGAAGACTATTCCGCAAAAGAAAGAGAGTGGAGGCGAAGTTAGGCAACTGTGGAGATAATGACAGGAAAGCAATAAAAGAAAAACTGGAGGGTATCGATAGGGATATACAAGCCCTGATTAAGGACCATACAGAGAGGGAAGAGGAAAAGGCGGTAGAAGCAATAAAGGAAAATCCGAAATACTTCTATAGCTATGCAAAAAGGAAAACAAAAACGCGCGCCGCTATTGGGCCATTAAGGACGAGAAATAATGAACTAACCGACGATCCAAAAGAAATATCTGATACATTGAGGGCTCAATACGAATCAGTTTTCAGTACCCCAAAAAGTGACAAAGCGATACCTGACATAAATGCATTCTTTGAAGAGGAATTGCAAGGAGAGTATATAACAGACTTTGATTTTACACCAGAAGATGTAGCGAGAGCTACAGGACAAATGAAACCACATTCAGCTGCAGGTCCGGACAATTGGAACGCATTATTGATTAAAAACTGTAAAAATGAAATAGCTAAACCTTTATACTGGATATGGAGAAGATCCCTAGACACTGGGGAAATACCGAGCATCTTGAAAAGAGAAAACATTTTCCCTATATATAAAGGAGGGGACAGATCTCAAGCAAAGAACTATAGACCAGTGTCATTGACGTCCCACCTCACCAAAGTATTTGAAAGAATAGTTAGAGAGAAAATTTATGATTTCCTGGAGACACAGGAAAGATTCAACGAAAATCAGCATGCATCCCGATCAGGTAGATCATGCCTATCACAACTAATAGAACACTACAACAATATCCTAGATGCAATGGAAGGCAATGGCAACTACGATGTTATATACACAGATTTTGCTAAAGCTTTCGACAAATGTGACCATGGTATAATAGCACATAAAATTAAATATATGGGAATAACAGGCAAAGTGGGAAAATGGATCTACAACTTCCTCAGAGAACGTCTGCAGGTCGTCAAAATTTAAGGTATATCATCATCAGAATCGGAAGTACGCAGCTCAGTACCACAAGGGACAGTACTGGCCCCTCTTGTTCATTATCATGCTAACAGACATAGACAGCGGAGTAAACAGCAACAGTATAGTAACATCCTTGCAGACGATACAAAGATCAGCAGAAAAATCAGCGATGTACATGACGTGGAGGCCTTGCAGAGAGACACGAACAAAATATACAGATGGTCAGAAGACAACATGTCATTTAACACCGAGAAATTTCAGCTCTTGAGATATGGTAGAAAAGAAGAACTTAAACAGACTGCATATTATGCTCCAGATAGACAGGAAATTCAGAGAAGCACGAAAGCGATCGAACTCGGGATAATAATGACAGATGATGCGAAATTCGAAACACAAAATCAGATAGCGATAAATAAAGCAAAAAGAGTTGCCGGACAGGTATTAAGAACGTTCAAGAGAAGGGACAGGACAGTAATGATTCCCCTGCTAAAAACACTGATTATATCAAAACTTGAATACTGCTCAGTTTTGACGTCCCCATATAAAAAGGAAGAAACTAATAAACTAGAAGAAACGCAAAGGCATTTCACAGCCAAGATTGATGGCTGCAAAGAACTCAACTACTGGGAAAGACTACGTAAACTAAATCTGTACACAGAGCTGGGCAGTATTTAAATACATTTGTATTTAAATACGTATTTAAATACATTTGTGTATTTAGAACTGTATTTATAAATACATTGTTTTTCATGTATTTAAATATAGTATTTAAATACTTTAATGAGTATTTAAATACAATGTATTTAAATACTCAAAATATAAAAATGTAAATACTTTTACTGGTTTAATACACGTCTGTACTAGCACAGTACGACGCGTCGACAGTGTAGTACAGCATGGTTCATGTTTCAACGTGTCAGTTCAATCAGTTGTGTGCCACTCTTAGTCGAAAGCGGTTGATTTCTTTATCGTGTGCGTGTCATCGCTTCAACAAGCAAATCCGGTGAATCAAACAGTGATATATCTGCAGATAACAATTTAAAATGTATTTACAAATGTATTTAAATACAATTGATGTATTTTGTATTTAGTATCTAAATACATTCGTAAAATGTATTTAGTATTTAGTATTTAAATACATTTCTCCCATGTATTTAGTATTTAGTATTTAAATACATTCAATGTATTTATTGCCCAGCTCTGTCTGTACATCCTGGAAACAAGAAGAGAGAGGTACACCATAATCTACATATGGAAAATGATCGAAAAACTGGTACCAAACCTAAAACTAAACCCAATTACCATTCAAACAACGCTGGAAAATAGGAAAGGCAGAATGTGTAGTGTTCTCAAATTAAAGGCCCGACAAGGGACCTCCTCAACTCTGAAGGAAAATAGCTTTGTTGTCAGGGGACCAAGACTTTTCAACCAGCTTCCAAAGAACCTCAGAAACGTAACGGGGGTCAAAGTTGAAGTCTTCAAGAGAAGACTGGATGCCTGGCTCAGGACGGTACCAGATGAGCCGGGCGTGCCTGGCTATGTACGGTGGAGAGCGCAAGAAAGCAACTCGCTCCTCCACCAAGCCAGACCTAGAGGCGGGGCCACCAGCTTGACCTCCGTGTGAAGAGAGACCAACGCACGAAACAACATAAGGTTCATAAGGTATATATATATATATATATATATTTTTTTTTTATAATACCCTTTTCATACTGATAAAGTTAACGAAAAGTGTAAAACGGGGGTAAGTGTGGTGGCATTCAGTTACTGACTTCTCTGCTTCCTTTTACTGATGGGATTGCTCTCCTCTCTCTTTTAGAGTTGGTCTCTTATCTGTTATCTTTTATCTGTTTCTCTGAACTATAAACCAAGGGAATAAGTTTTAACTTTAACTTTAATGGTGTTTCATACTGATTTAGAAAAGTTTATCGACAAAATTTTGCACCCTACTCCCCCCTCCCCCGCAAAGATGGGGTGAAATTTAATAGAAAACTGGAATCCTCTTCTTTCACTGTTTTTTCTCGTAAGCTTTATTGGTTAGTGGCCAGTTCATTAGTTGACTGATTTCATTCGGGTTCTCATCAAAGATTTTATTCAATGTTTGTGAAGGTCTCCATTAAAGAAAAGGTTAAGAAGACATTATATGAAATTCGCTGCATAAAATGGTTCAAAAAGCCGAAAGTGAACTCGCAGTATTAAGTGCTATTAAACGACTCAGTCAGCGGGAAAAATTATTAGGCCTATTTAACGCAATGTTACGTGTTTTAGTAAAATGGAGATAGTCAGTAAAGATTTTCATTATTATTTTTGATATATTATTTTGGGACACTTTTCTCAAGCTTTATTAAACGGTTTTACGCTTTAACTCGTAAAAACGATTTCATTTGAACATGAACTTACCTTTTTAGTGTTAATTAATGAACCAAAAGCAAACTGTTGTGCGCGATTAAGTGTGTATATCGGATTTAAAGATCGTTACTTGTATCGAAAACGGACCTAATATTAGTTTTGAACCGTGTGTGTGTGTGTGGTGTATGTGTAATATATATGATAGAGAGAGAGAGAGAGAGAGAGAGAGAGAGAGAGAGAGAGAGAGAGAGAGAGAGAGAGAGAGAGAGAGAGAGAGAGAGAGAGAGAGAGAGTTTATGCGAAAATGCTCGCGCGCGTGTCTGCTTTAAAATATTGAGAGTAAAAATTATCTCAATCATCTGATATGAAGTTATTAGAAATTACACTTTTAGTAGTAACATTTACTAACTTTATCAAAGAAAAATGTTTTCGATACTTATACACAGTAACCAATACTTCAAATTTTCAAACATTCCCCATTCGTTAACTTAGATTAGATTACTCTCAGTTAGATAAGGTTAAGTTGGTTTACGTTAGGTACAGCGTCAGTCTCTGTCAAGTTTGGAGAATTTTTATTTCGTCGTCAAAATAGTTGTAGAGGTCCATTAAAGTTATTTGAAAGTAAACTAAATGGTTTGTTTCTCCATAAACAAGAGTCTGTGAAACGATAAAATGTACGATTCTGAGGTTTCAAGAAAACCTTTCGATGTACTTTCGGGGTACCTCTGACATCCTAAATGTACCCTTAAAATACTTGGATCACCTGAAGATCAGGGACCCCAGCCTTCGTTAGTTAGCCTTATAATGCTAACTAACGAAAATATCACGACTTAACCTAACCAATCGTCAAGGGCGTACAGTTGACCTAACTATTGGTTAGGTTAAGTCGTGTTATTTTCATTTGTTAGCCTTATAAAGCTAACTAAAAAAGGCTGGGGGCCCTGATCTTCAGGTGATCCAAATACTTTATATTCAACGTACATTTAGGTCTATTTCTGTTCACTTTCAGCAGTCACTCCTTGACTTCATTAAACATATTCAAATATAGCCGAGTTCCGTAGTATTCATTATTATTTACAGACTTTATGCAGTTGGTTCATAAAAGTTTCGTTATCAAGCATCATATTTCTCTCTTGACAAATGGGACGCAAATAATACAACAGTGGAAAGAGTATGTTTTTATTTTGACTTCGCATCAAATGCGTTTTTTTCCTTTTAAATAAAGAATTGTAATATTTTATTTAAAAAATCTGAAATGTAAATTACAATTTTTAATATGTGAATGAGAGCGAGCCAGATCTCTATAGTGGCTCTCGATGCAGGAGAAGAATTTGTGTTTATATCACGTTGTGACTCAGTTCTGCCCGTGCGCGAATGGACGATAGTAAAACTGATGTATTACCCTGTATAAAAAAGACACCGCCGTACATTCATTTGATAGAAAGTTTGATTCATGTTTGATAGTGCTTAGCTGAACACGTCAGGAAGTATTAATGGCGAAGAATTTACAGGAATTTAAATTAATTTACGGAAAGTTATGTAATGCTTCATTTCACTCTCCATTTAATATGATTGTTTCAGCTAAGCAAAAAATCAATCTTCGCAACGATTTAAACAAAATAATCGTGCAATAAGTTATTATGCTTCAGAGGTTTATACTATTTAAACTGTTAAGTGTACCCTCATTATAAAAGATCATTATTAACGAGATTGTTGATGTTAAGCGTATGTAAAACACAATTACAAGGAATGAGACGAGCCGTGATTAAGTGATTGATACTGGTCAATCACGGTTTGGTTTTCCAAATGTTTAGTCACTACTAACGAGTAGGTGAATAAGTGACCATTTTTACTTCTATATTATACAGGATATACATTCCTGAGTTATCATACGAGAAATTACAAAAACCCAGAAACATATTTGGATAACTCTGATTAATCCACTTAACTTGATCGAAACAAATAAAGGTTGGTTCTCATACCGTACCAGTATATTGTAGGTCGTCTCGATGTACCAACTAAATCTGTCTTTTTAAAATTTTAGCGAACGTTAACAACCCCTATATATATATATATATATATATATATATATATATATATATATATAATATATATATATACACAGGGTGGGCCGTAAGTTTCCATACATAGGAAAAAATAAACATTTTTTTATGGACAACCATTTTATATTTATATAATATGCTCTACAATGGTTGCCATTGTTTTGAAAACACATTTCAATACGTGTCCCCACTGTTGATGAACACGCATTAGCACAGTTGACGTTATGCTTGTAATGGCGTTGGTGATACGTTCCTTTAGATGATTTATGTCTCGTATCTTTTCCTGATACACCATGGCCTTCAAGTGCCCCCAAAGATAGAAATCAAGGGGGTGAGATCTGGGGATCTGGGAGGCCACTCCATAGGACCACGCCGACCAATCCAAGCATCCGGAAACTGCTGATCCAAATACCGACGCACGTGAAGACCATAATGAGGTGGAGCTCCATCTTGCTGGAAGTAAACTGGGAAGTTACCTTCCTCGTTTAGCAGGGATGGGAAATCTCTTCATTGCAACATGTTAAGATACCTTCGGCATTAAGATTTCCACTGACAAAAATTGGTCCAATAATTCTGTCACCCCATATCCCGGCCCACACCATCACTTTACCGGCACCTTGCATCTTCGTCGGACTCAGCCAGTTAGGGTTAGCATTACTCCAATAACGTATGTTTTGCCGATTAACCTCTCCATTGACGTAAAAATTTGCTTCATCGGTAACATAAAAACAAACGTTTAATTTTTTCTATGTATGGAAACTTACGGCCCACCCTGTATATATATATATATATATATATATATACATACACACACAGCTTTCGACATTTCTAATGTCATCTTCAGTGCTAAAAATGAGATATATACTGTATATACAATTAAAAACAACTATGAACTTAAAACAATTTGAATATTGACAAATATTACAGCAAAAATAAAAATTAAAACGTGAAACCATACTCAGTTTCAAGCATAAACCGGATATAAATCATTATACCCCAATTCCATAACCTCACTATCCTTCAATAAAACTTCCTCTACCTACCAACCAACCAACCAAGTTAGTGCCCATTAACAAAAAAAAATAATTTCAATCTTTCCCATTATTTGCTGTGTCTGTGATTGAGTAACTTGTACCTGATTTGTTCCTTTTAAGATTTTAGAAATTTTAACGTTTTACATTTTAACTTTTCCATAATGTTCCCCTAAATTATTTCTAATGGTTTTAATTACATTTATTCTTATCTTAAAGGTAAACCCCTCCTATGGTTCCTTTTATTATAATTTATATTTTAAGTGCATTAACTGTATAAATTCATGTTTTAATTTTATTTTCGCTCTGATATTTGTCATATTTAAATTGTTTTAAGTTCATAGTTTTAATTGTGTATATATATATAATTTTTAGCACTGAAGATGACATTAGAAATGTCAAAAGCTTTGCATATTAAATGTTTGTATATGGACTAGTCTGTTGTTCTATATATATACACATACATACACAGGGTTGGACAGAATAATGGAGACACTCGCATTTTTGGTGCTGTATTTTCTGATATCATTAATGGCGTTATGTACTTTATTAAATTAATATGTAACTGCATATAATATTGAGAACATCTTCTATTTTAATATGTTCATATTGGTTTTTCATGTTCTTTTAAAATAAATAAAAATATAGCGCTTGGTTGGTGTTTCAGTAATAAAAGTCACATAATTGTTCCTGTATCTCGACGAACAGTCCTCAAGTTTATGAATACATGCAAAAATAATAAAAAAAGAACATCACATAAGAAATATAGGTAGCGTAAAGCAACACTGACAGAATGCGACAAAAGAACCTTATATGATAATTATGAGCTGTGAAGAATCAATCAAAGTCTGTTGCATCAAAACTTTTTTGTTCAAAATTTAACATTAGTCCGCAAAGACCAATGTCACTCAGAACTATGTTACGAGAACTGTGGTAAAGCCTATTTTAACACCAACCAGTACCAAAGTTCTAATGAATTTGGAGTTGGGGAGAATAATGGGAACAATTCTGTGCTTATGTGGTGTAATTTTTTTAAAATTTCTTTTCATGTATTCATAACTATGGGGACTGTTCCTCAAGGTGTAGGGACAATCACGCGACTTTTAATATTGAGACACCAACCAAACGCGCTCCTACTATCATGCCCCTTTCACAGTCAGTAACATCTTTTCCAAGCGCAATATTTTTATTTATTCTACGAGAACATGAAAAACCAATATGAACATATTAAAATAGAAGATGTTCTTAATATTATACGCAGTTACATATTAATTTAATAAAGTACATAACGTCATTAATACCAGAAAATATAGCATCGAAAATGCATGCGAGTGTTTCCATTATTCCGTCCAACCCCTGTATATATGTTACACACCCGCAAAGGAAATTGAAAATCGTTCCTAAGTCGCTTCGAGCAAGTGTAAATACAGGAAAGACCTTGGAATCAACTTTTATATTCTCTCTGTGTTTATAATACGATAATTTCGTTCGTTCAATCGTGAAATTCATTCCATTATATTCGTCTCGCAAGGATACGAGAACAAAGGTAAATAGTAATTACTTGATTTAATTAAAAGAAAATGTTATAAACAACAAGTTCTAAGAATATACTTTAAATTTTTTTAATATTATAAACTGTAAACACTGTTTGATTGAAAGGGATTAAGCAAATACTCTTGTTGAGTAGAAAAATGCGGAGTAAATACGAAGTTATATGAATTTAATTGCTCAAAGTACGACTACAAGAAAAGGATTAAGATAAAATAATTGAGTTTTACTTCTTTTGCGATTCGAAGTAGCGTTTTTAGTCGTCAGCGAGTGACCGCGGGTTAGTGGGTAACACCGTTTTCCTTTAAGCGAAGTGATGACACTGCTGAGGTCGGTGGTTCGATTCTCGATGGTGCTGGTAATAATAATAATAATAATAATAAGAAAGGAGTTAGAGCGATGGACGTCTAGCCTGAGTGCCGCGCCCGAGTGTTGGCTGGTGACCCTGCCGACTCACTGTTTTCAGTCATTTTAGTAGCTCACAGAGTGGATATCTACAAAATAGTATTTTCCTAATTAACAAAACACTATACAAAATGTCTTTTCTTGCATCTTTTTGAGTTTCTTATAAACTATAACGAAGAATGATGGAAATATCTTTCCCTATTGTGTACTTTAATTCTATAAAATCATTTTTTTTTCACTCGAAAGGTTTCCAAAAGTAATGTTTCGTATTTAATCTGAATGTCGAAAATCATAAAATTTTAAGCCGCCTTTTGTAATTTTTGCTAAGAAAAACGTGCAAAGAATCGCTACAAGAACGTTCCCTTCATTGGCAGTCAGTTTTAAATTAAATCACTCCAAATTTTAGATTTAAAACAATTTTTTGTCGTAAATTTTAATAATTTTACCCAGGTACCCAGGGTACCGATTTAGCTACCAACCAATTTTAACGTATGGAAAGATGAACAACTGGATTTGCTCGCGCCGATTGGCGTCACTGGAAATCGAACCTAGTGCAGTCGTAGTCAGCAATGCTAACCACTAAACCGCCACACACACACACACACACACACACACACACACACATATATATATATATATATATATATATATATATATATATATATATATATATATGTGTGACTACCAAACCAGAAACAAAGGACAGCATAGAAGAATGCAAAATTCAAAGGAGCAGAACAATACAAGCATTTGTTTTAAGTACTTAAAAGAACGCAAATTTTTCCTTGGAATATCTTTAACGCTTTAGTTAATAACAATATCATTTCTCAGGAATGTAAAAATTCCAATTTAATTTTTGTTCAGGAAAGTGACTTCATACTTTTGCCAACACATTCACACAGCGGTGCAAATTCATAAATTGAGGCAGACACTCTTAAGTACAACAACAGTCACTCGCAGACACACGCAAACACACTGAAGCACCACTGCAAACACTGTGACACGCAACCTTTCAACCTTTCGAATATTCCGCGCGATGATGCCTCATTTCACGAAAGTCAAGCTTGTCGCCCCTCCTCTCGAGTTGGTCTGGTGAAGTAGAGAGTTGGTTATTTGTACTCTCCACCTCACATAGCCAGGTACGCCCGGCTCATCGGGTTGAGGATGTTCCCTGTCTAGCCTTTAATTTGGAAACACGACACTGTCTTTCTTTTCTACTTTCCACTGTTCCTTGGAGAGTTATAGGGTTCAGAGTAAGATCAGGGGCTAGTTTCTTCATTATTTTCCAAATGTAAATAATAGTGTATCTCTCTCTTCTTCTTTCTAGTGAATATAGGTTTAATTCACGTAACCTTTCACAGTAATTTAATTCTTTGTACCCACTGATCTTGCCTGTGAAGCTTCTCTGAATCCCTTCTAGCTGACTAATGTCTTCTTTTTTAATATGGGTATGTTAGGACCGAGCAGTATTCCAACTTGGGTAAGATCACTGTTTTCAACAGAGGAAACATTATATTCCTATCCCTTCGTTTAAAGGTTCTCAGTATCTGCCCAGTTACTCTCTCTGCTCTGTTCACTGCTATCTTATTTTGTGTTTCAAATTTCGCATCATCAATCATTACAACTCCTAAATCTTTTGCTTTAGAATTTCTCTGAGTTTTCTTTCCATTTGGGGTATAGTATTCCATAGATGTTAGGTCCTCCCTTTTTCCGTACCTTAACACTTGAAATTTCTGGGTTAAATTTCATATTGTTGTCTTCCGACCATTTGTAGATTCTGTTTATGTCTGTTTGCAGAGATTCTATATCCTCTGGGTTTCTTATTTTTCTACTTATTTTTGTGTCATCGGCAAAGGATGTTATTGTGCTGTCTCTGGTAACGTCCTCATTTATGTCAGTTAGCATGATTATGAAGAGTAATGGAGCTAATACTGTTCCTTGTGGTACTGAGCTGAGGACCTGTACACACACACACACACACACACACACACACACACACTCACACACACACACACACACACACAACAGAAAAACAAGGCGACTTCTGTACCTTAAATTAGCTGGTGCGCGAACTGTTTATCTTACCTGGATCAAACAGTCCCTTAATCAAATTAAGAAGTTGAAGACCCGAAAGGAAGATCTGGAAGAGTTCTTAAAATCTGTCAAAGGAACTTTCTTTTACCTGCTATTTATCTTTTTCCTTTTTAATTTTACCTGACTTCGCTGTCTCATTACCGGAGAGAGAGAGAGAGAGAGAGAGAGAGAGAGAGAGAGAGAGAGAGTTACAAGGAGGAGTTACAAGGAAAAGAAGTACCTCAAAAGGCCTTGCGGCCCATACCGAGGAGGTACCAATGGCACGGGTGCCAGGGAAAATTTTGTGAGAGTTTATTTTTCTTTCAACTATCCTAGCAGTAGTAGAAAACTGGATAGAAAAGTAGAAGGCTCTCTCCCCACCCTCCGCTCCCTCCCTGCCAGAGGCAGGTACGGAAAAAGGTTGAAGAAAATACCTTGACCCTGGAAAAGTAGCCAAGGAAATTTTACAGGAAAGTGGAGAATATATAAATAGCTCTATATTTAGCTTGCTCACAGAGACCGAGCAAGCGAACTCCTGCAGAGTTTTCTGAGGTTTTAATCTTAAACTATGAGTGTGTTCAGTACTTTGTCTAGCCTATTTTTAAACAGATTTACACTTTGACTGGAAACAACCTCTAAGGGAAGTTGGTTCCAGATATTAACTATTTTATAGGAAAGAAATTTCCGCAGACTGAGGTCCTAAATGTCTTTACACACTCAAATAGTGTGCAAGATTTCGTCTAACCTTTTCTTGAACTGATCCACAGAGGAACTGTTCACAACTTCCGAAGGTAACCTGTTCCATGTGTCACAGATCTTATACGTAACGTAATTCCCACACACACTAGTCCTAAACCGTTTCAAATCCAACTTCCAACCATTGTTGCGAGTTGGGTTATCATTTAAACTAAACATACTTCTAAAATCGACATCGTTGAACCCTCGTAAGAGCTTGAAAACCTGTAAGAGCTTGAAAACCTAGAGAGAGAGAGAGGAGAGAGAGAGAGAGAGAGAGAGAGAGAGAGAGACTACTTCTAAGACAATTTTAGTAGGTTGGTTAAAATAGTTTTTTTTTGTCTTTCATCACAAATAACACAAATCAACTGAAATGTACAGTATATGTTGATGCGTATATACTCATATGCTCATATATACTCATATATATGTTCTTATTTTATTTTAGTAGGTGGGTAAAATCTTTCTGTACGTGGGCAACTGTCCACCCACAGAAAGATTTTACCCACCTACTAAAATAAAATAAGAGTATATATACGAGTATATATGCATCAACATATATATATCTACATTTGATTTGATTTGTATTATTTGTGCTCAAATACAAATGCCAAAAACCTATTTTAACCCACCCACTAAAATTGTCTTAGAAGTAACCCTGTACCTATCTATTCCAATGAACATCTTGTAAACTTGATTAAGCTGACCGCGCAACCTCCTGGTCTCTATGTAAACAGATATAAGCGCTCTAATCTACGTTGGTAGTTTTGCAGTCTCATTGATGGGATCAATTTTGTGGCCCTTGCTCGTACCCTTTCTAACCTTTCTATCATATATCCTTCCTAAGGGACGGAGACCAAATTGCACACAATACTCGAGTTAAGATCTAATTAGTGAATTGTAAAGAGGCATTACAATCTCCTTGTTTCTAAACTAGAACTGTCTTTTAATATAACCAAGTATTTTCATCAAACAAACTATTTGTTTCTTTAAATTTAAAGAGACAAATAATTTGTTCGATGAAAATGCTTACGAGCTATTGAGAAGGCGAAGCAAAAAAACTTATTAGAAAAAGTAAGCACAACTATCGAATCTGAAGGAATTCTATAATTATCATAGGAATAAAAAAGTAGTTTCGCGGACTATTAGTCCACTCATAGGCGAAAACAACGAACAAATGTACGATGACTTACGAATGACGGAAGTTTTAAATATAATAAATTCTTCTCTTTTGTCTTTACTTGTGAAAATATGAACAACATTCCCGTTCCCGTAATCATGCTCAGTGATGATCAGTTAAAGCTTCACGATTTTACCATTAGTGAAACTGAAGTACTCTCGGCCATAGGTAAAATTAATCCTAATAAAACGCCAGGTTCAGATAAACTCTACCCTAGGGTACTTAAAGATATGAACTGCGCAATAGTCTCTCCTCTCACATATATATTTAATAGTAATAATAATAAATTGTTACAGTCTGGAGAAGTTCCGTTCGATTGGAAACTTGCGAATATTACGCCAATATTTAAAAAAGGGGACAAATCGCTTCTGGGAAATTATCGTCCCATTTGCCTGACTTCAGTAGTTGGTAAGCTTATGGAGACGATCGTTCGGGACAAAATAGTTAATTACTTAAAAATGAATAATTTAATTAAAGATTCTCAACACAGCTTTCGACGTAACCGTTTTGTTTTACTAATCTGCTCGATTTCTTTAATGATATTGTAAATACTGTATATATGACGAAAGTAAAACAATAGATATATATATATTTCGACTTTCAAAAGGCGTTTGATAAAGTGCCACATAGAAGATTATAATTATTAGCTAAACTTCATTTTCACGGAATTGATGGTAATGTTCTCAAATGGATCGAAAATTGGCTTAGTGTACGTAAAGAAAGAGTGGTCATTAATGGCAAAGCGTCTAACTGGAAAAGTGTAACTAGCAGCGTGCCTCAGAGATCAGCTCTGGGACCAATTCTTTTTATTATTTATGTCAGTGACATCGACATAGGAATTAAGAGTATAATTTCAAGATTTGCGGATGATATCAAACTAGGATGACGAACAAAATCAGAGGCAGAACTTTTGCAGAATCAAAAAAATATTAATAAATTACTCGAGTGGCCAGAAATTTTACAAATGAACTTTAATATAGATAAATGTAAAACGTTGAATATCGGTAGAAACAATGTTAACCCTTTAAGAACGAGCCCGCAGCATATGCAGTCACTCTTGTTACCAGAACGTATAGGTTTTATTGTTACTCAAACTAAATATTTTAGTAACTAATCACTGAAATGATACACATTTTGGGTTCCTTTCCCGACAACTAAATGACATCTATATATAAACACGTAGAAACATTTATAGAAACGAGGCATTGTAGTACAATTTATATTATTATTTCTGGTGGACCTTAAGGTACCATCCGTCGTTAAAGGGTTGAAGACACCCTTAAACGGAGTTAGCAATGTATCGAATCGGTCAAAAAAGCAAATAGAGTCTTAGGATTTATTGGTAAATCATTTGAATTTACGTCAAAGAAAACAACGCTAACATTATATAATTCTTTCGTACGCCCCCACCTGGAATACTGCTTTCATTTCTGGTCCCCATATTTACGACAGAACATAGACAGAATGGAGAGAGTGCAGCGATGGGCTACTAGGATGATTCCAAGACTTAGAAACAAATCATACGCTGCCCTTTTAGAAACGTTACATTTATTCTCACTCGTTAAAAGGCGTATTCGAAGAGATTTAATCCAAGTGTTTAAAATGATTAAAGGTTTTGATAATGTCGACGCCAAAAAATATTTCACCTTCAGAAGTGCAGATAGACCTCGCGGTAATGGTCTCAAATTAGTGGGTAAACATTTTAATTCTAATAAAGCTAAACATTTTTTCTTCAATCGTATAGTTAATTTGTGGAATAGTTTATCAGCCAGCGTAGTTCAAAGTAATTCGATCGAATCCTCCCAAAGGGGACTAGATGCTTATCTTACCTTGAACCCACAGTTAGAAGCATTTGTTAGCGCGTACTTTAAAATTTTCACTTTAGCTTTAAATTTGTTTCCTTCCTTTCAACCTCTTTGCTTTGCTTTGCTTTAAAACTTTCATTGTCTTTAAATTTTCTTTCATCTTTTAAACTTCCTTCTTAAACGGACAGCTTCGTAGTGACCAGCCTGTCTGTTGCTATTTAGTGTTCTTTGTATTCCTTTGTATTTTAAAGGCCATCTTTTCGACTTCTGCATATTGCTTTGACGGTTTGAGATCATTACTGATATAGCTCGAGAGAGAGAGAGAGAGAGAGAGAGAGAGAGAGAGGAGAGAGAGAGAGAGAGAGAGAGAGAGAGAGAGAGAGAGAGTTACAAGGAGTTACAAGGAAAAGAAGTACCTCAAAAGGCCTTGCGGCCCATACCAAGGAGGTACCTTTTTAAATGGCAACGGGTGCCAGGGAAAACTTTCTACACCCTCAAATGGTGTGCAAGATTTGGTCAAACCTTTTCTTGAACTGATCCACTGAGGAACTCTTCACAACTTCTGAAGATAACCTGTTCCACGTGTCACAGATCTTATACGTAAAGTAATTCGCACACACACTAGTCCTAAACCGTTTCAAATCCACCTTCCAGCAATTGTTGCGATTTGGGTTATCATTTAAACTAAACATGCTTCTAAAATCGACATCTTTGAACCTGCGTCACGTAAGAGTCGATTGTAGCCCATATGCCTAACGGAGGAGATTAACTTTGTGGCATTCTTCAGCCGGTTTTCAATCCACCTACCTACTTCCCCACCAATACCCAGCACGCGCACTTTAGCCATTAGCCGGCGGTGAGGTACCTTATCAAAGGCTTTCTAATCAATCGCCCTACTCTTATACTCACTCAACATGACGTGGAAAAACTCGAGCATGTTGGTGAGACACGACCTATGCCATCTAAACCCATGTTGGAGTCCCCAAGTAGCTTGTAGGAATCCAAATGGTCAACAATCCTACCCGCTATTATCCTCTAATTATTTACCTACAAGCAAAGTGAAGTGGTGTTATTTATAGAGGTTCCAAAGCCTCTCTTCCCACGCATGAGGTAGCTGTTGGGTCCTAATTGTAAGAGTAGAGAAAAAGAGTTAATACTAAAAGTTTTTTTGTTTTTTTCTGCAGTCAGAGGAGAACATCATTAACCTAAGCTAAAAGGACAGAGTAGGGATGGGAAGGGGTCCTAGTAACCCAAGGGACAGGTTTGTACAACAGACTTCACCCGCCCTCCCGAAAGAGAGAGAACCTAAAGGAATTGGCAGCCAATTTCTTTAGAATCCCACGACTCGGGACCGGAGGGCTGTCACACCCCAAGTATAAAGTTTAATACACCCAGAAGGAACGTGCATAACCTTTATACCTCCCTGCAGAGAGAGAGAGAGAGAGAGAGAGAGAGAGAGAGAGAAGAGAGAGAGAGAGAGAGAGAGAAGCAATGTTGACTATTCCACTGATTATTTTGTTTTGCAAAAACATGCAGTTAATTAAAAATGAAAATATTGGCAATGATACTGTAATTTTAGTTAAATAGGTTCTATTATACATACATTTCATTCTCTCTCTCTCTCTCTGTCTCTCTCTCTCTCTCTCTGTCTCTCTCTCTCTGAAAGTTTAATACAGTGGAACATGGAAAATCCAGAATGTTTGGGACAGGCTTTTCCGGATTTCTGAATTTTCCGGATTTTAGAAGGTTTATATTTTGAGTATATAATTTCATTGACCACGCCATATATATTTCACACTGTCTACGGCCTCTACGCACTAATACTCCATTATTGCTCTTTTTCAATATTTCCACCATCTGAACAATGTTGAGTACAACATGCTTACGCTTCAGACCACTAGATACGTTTTGCGAAGCCATTATGAGCGCATTGAAACAAACAAAATGGCAGTATTTGATTGCCAAGCTATCAGTGAGCTGCGCGCAAAAGATGCGCGTAGGAAAATTTCGTAGTCTAGTTTAGAAGTTTTTCCCAGATTTTTTAAGGATCGGGCTTCCTCGCAAATTTGTCCGGATTTCAAAAGTTTTCGGATTATAGAAGTTCGGATTTATGGTGCTCATTGTAAGTCTAAATATAATGATTCCTACCAAATTTAAAATTTATTACCTAAGATTAAACAAGAATGTTTTAAAGAAAATAGATAGCGTCAATGAGTGTACCATGTCACAAGACATCTCATTAGTCAAAGCTGGCGACTAAGAAGAAGAAAGCGGTGTTCATTGCCGTTACAGAGCTCATTTTGAACCCGAAGTAACTGCGGAGGAATTGAGAAAAGTGGAAAGGATCATCCATGTAAAATGTTATGTTACAGATGGATGGCACAGTTTCAGAATACCGACGTAATTCATGAGTTACCAAGGTCAGTAAACCAGGAAGATATTAAACGAACTCTTGAAGCTTTTGAGCGAAGTCCATCGGTTTTATACGCAAACCTCTCACGTACTGTACCTGTGCAAGATTACCTTGGTTCAAATGCTGCTGGAAGAAGATCACTTTAAGCGCGTCGATATTTTAATTAGAATTTTAAAAACTGATGGGGAGGGATCCTATATTACCGAACTAATTACCTGACTTGACATCCATTGACTTCTTCCATTTGGAAAAATGGAATCTAAAGTATATTCAAACAAACCTCGCAATTTAGATGATATTCAAGGGATAATTCAAACTCGGGCGACCGTCATAACTCGTAAAGGAGTAGTAGACACTTTCAAGGAATTCTCAAACAGACAAAAATGTTATGTTCGAAGTGGTACACACACACACACCACACACACACACCACACACACACACACACACACACATTATATAATAAGGTAAGTCACATAAAAGTAACCCCAAGAAACTTTTACGCATAAAAAGAAATATGAAATATTTTCTTGAGGCCGCTTTTACTTGGATCACCCTGTATTTTGGTGTTTTAAAATCATTTCAAGAGGGACGCACCTCATAATCACATTGTCTCCGTGTTACAAAATAGAAATGAAGAGTGTGTATAAATATGGATACTTTTGTGGTTTAATTATACAAATAACCCCTTTTTTATTCATGAATACCAAGAATTTTATCCTTCTGTAGTGAATTCTCCCAACTTTGCACCCTTATCCATTGAAAGAAGCATTCTTGCCTTTTAATTAGTGGAATGTATAAATGAAAAAATAATGCAGCATCCCGGACTCTAACGTGAAACACACACATACCCTATGCAATATATATATATAAAGGTACGACGCTATATATATATATATGACTACGACGCTACGTCGGAGCCAATCTCGTAACACCGCTCCCCGTTGATGAACGAAGTCAAGCGACAGTGGGTCGGATAGTATTTGGATGGGAGACCGTCCTCTGCGTTCAGACTATGCAGTGACCCGTGGTTCGCATCGCACTTAAAGCTGTAGGTCCCTTCCGTCATATGACCTGAGATGTTGCGAAGGAGGTTAAACAACCACATTATTATTATTATTATTATTATTATTATTATTATATGTACAGTATATACAGTATACCTCATACTTCATTAACTTCATTGAAGTTCCGTGCGTTGGTCTCTCTTCACAGGAAGGTCAAGCTGATGGCCCCGCCTCTAGGCCTGGCTTGGTGGAGGAACGAGGTGCTCTCTTGCGCTCTCCACCGCACATAGCTAGGTACACCCGGCTTATCTGGTACCGTCCTGAGCCAGGCATCTAGTCTTCTTTTGAAGACTTCAACTTCGACCCCTGTAACGTTTCTGAGGTTCTTTGGAAGTTGGTTAAAAAGTTTTGGCCCCCTGACAACCAAGCTATTTTCCTTCAGTGTTGAAGAGGTCCCTTGTCGGGCCTTTAATTTGGGAACACTACAGATTCTGCCTTTCCTTTTTTCCAGCGTTGTTTGGATGGTAATTGGGTTTAGTTTGAGGCTTGGTACTAGTTTTTCGATCATTTTTCATATGTAGCTTATGGTGTACCTCTCTCTTCTTCTTTCCAGGGAGTACAGATTTAATTTACGTAGTCTTTTCCAGTAGTTGAGTTCTTTGCAGCCATCAATCTTTGCTGTGAAATGTGTCTGCGTTTCTTCTAGTTTATTAATTTCTTCCTTTTTATATGGGGACGTCAAGACTGAGCAGTATTCAAGTTTTGGTATGATTAATGTTTTCGGCAGGGGAATCATTACTGTCTTCAGTGGAGCTCATAAGTATTCGTACAGAGAAATATTTGTTATATTCGTCCTTATCTTTTGTACCATACATAGGATAGTTATGAAAAGTTTACTGTTCATTTGGAAAATTTTAGCAAATAAAAAATTAGTTTAACTCCAACATATAATGTGAAACATCAAAGAATTTGAGGAAAATAAAAGTCAAAATGCCAAAGTTTTCGTACATTTATTTACAAAATTATTTAATACTTTGTGTGTCCACCTTAAGCTTCAAGAATTAAAATTTTTTATCAGTAGTTGGCTGTTTATTGATTAGAGGCTGTTGGCAATTCTGAAATCTAGAATTTTCTCTGTGAATCTTCATGGAAGACGGATGACCGTACAAACCATTATTAAGCAATGGGTCGTTGTGGTGAAATGCTGTCTACAGGTCTTAAGAGATCTGTTATTGCTGCACACGAGTCTGGAAAGGGTTATAGGAAGATAGGAGAAGAACTTCGAATTCCATTTATGACACTTCTGCAGTTATAAAGAAACAGAAAAGCTTTGGAACAATTTAAACTCTACCAAGGTGTGGACGACTTTGCAAGATTTCGAAACGTAGAGCTAGACGGGTTGAAAGAATGGCTGCTACGAATACACGAGTGACTACAGGTGATATTTGCCAAACATTAAGACTGCCTAAGATCGATGTCCATCCTCTACTGTACGTACATTGAGAAAGAATGTTTTGCATGGAAAGTTGCACGAAAAATTACTCTCCTACGAAAAGCGCACAAAGAAGCTCGTTTAAAGTATGCCAAGGATCATCAAAATGATGGATTTGCATTCTGGAAGAAAGTCCTCTGGACAGACGAGACCAAAATTGAATTATTAGGGAACAACGAGCAACGGTATATTTGACGAAAATCAAATACTGCATTCGGGGAAAAAATATCCTTCCTACCGTTAAATGTGGTGGTGATAGTTTGCTTCTTTGGAATCCTTTCGTGCTTCTGGTCGAGGAAAGCTTGTTGTCATCAATGGAATCTTGAATTCGAAGAAATATCAGGAAAATTTAGAAGAAATGTATTGCCTTCAGTTTGGCAGTTGTTCGGTACTGCAACAAGATAATGATCCAAAACATAAAAGTAAGAGCATCATCAAATGGATTTAGCAAAAGAATTTCAAGCTTCTCGAGTGGCCCAGTCAAAACCCAGATAATAGAAAATTTATGGTTTGATTTGAAAAAAGCCATCCGCAAATGAAACCCTTCGAATTTGAATGAAATGCAACAATTTTGTTCAGAGGAATGAGCGAAAATTTCCACTGAGAGATGTCGAAACATTGTAGAAAAATACCCAAAACAAATCACGGAAATCATCCAAGCAAAAGGTAGACAAGCAAAGTATTAAATAATTTTGTAAGTAAATGTACGAAAACTTTCGCATTTTAACTTTTTTATTTTCCTTAAATTCTTTGATGTTTTACATTATATGTTGGAGTTAAACTAATTTTTTTTTGGCTTTACTGTAATAATTACATACCTACGTTACATTTGAATAACATGAAGTCAATTGGGTGCCTATCAAGTTATTCAAGACAGATAAATGATCTAAAGCTATAAATTGTGATTGAATTTTGCAAAATATCATTTCAAGTTGGCTAATTATCTAATATACTATTTCAGAAATTATATATAGATATATATATATATATTATATATATATATATATACAGGGTGTCTCAAAAGTCACTATCTATTTCGGTGACATTAGATGTTTTTTTTAAAATGCTATGCTGGCATAAAGATATGTACTTCTGGTGCAAATTTGTGTATTTAAAAAAAGTTAATTGGTTTATTTCGAATTTTGTGTAATTTATAAATTTATCTTGACATGCTTGAACAATTCCTCGAACCTCAACTTCTTACAGATGGCATTCTTGACACAGTAGTTTTTCAGCAAGATGGAGCACCGTGCCATTATGCAATAAATTGTACGTGATTATCTTGACAGACGCTTTCCCGGTCGCTGGATTGGTCGTGGAGGAACACAACCATGGCAGCACGTTCACCCGATTTAACACCATTAGATTTTTTCGCCTGGGGGTTTCATTAAGTCTAAGGTGTACACTGGTAGAAGAATTAGTGATGTAGCCGAACTTCGAAATCGTATTACCGATGCAGTTCAAAAATAACACCTCAAATGCTGGAAAGTGTGTTCCGGGAAACAACTTATCGCTTTGAGCTCTGTAGAGACACTGATGGTCGCCATGTGGAGACAGATAAATAAATAGCACTAATTCTTTGTGGCACTTACTTTGAAATAAATATATTTTTCATGTCTTAAACCAGTTTTTCGTAATTCCCATTATTTTTCAAAATAGATAGTGACTTTTGAGACACCCTGTATATGTAACAGTTTTTTGCGCACACCTACAGGTCGCTACAATTGGTGTAGAACAATGCGGTTTTCACCATTCGATGCGCCTTTTTATTGTGCAGTGCCCATGCTAAAAAAAGATTCCCGAACAAATCTTGCCCCCCCTTTTAGGGGTACAGTTCTTCCCATTTCTTCATTTTTAATCATAATTTTGGCACAAAATGGGGGAGGGGTGGGGTAATGGGGAGGGGGTGGGGTTAATGGGGAAACTCAGAAAATAGATGCGATATATATATGTAACCAAAAAAAATTAAAGTAAATCCTTTGCAAGGTGCCAGCCCCCTTCCCCCCTTGGGGTAATGGGGGAAGGGTGGGGTAAATGGGGAGAGGGGTGGGGGAGGGGCATTGGGGGAGAGGGGTGGGGTAATGGGGAGGAGTGGGGTTAATGGGGAAACTCAGAAAAAAAATTGGTGGGGTAAATGGGGGAGGGTGGGGGAAGTGGTATTGGGGAGATGGGTGGGGTTGGGGGAGGGGTGGGGTTAATGGGGAAACTCAGAAAAAAAATGATAACCAACATCGATTCCGGTCAGGAAGATCATGCTTATCACAACTAATGGAACACTATAACAATATTATTGATGCACTCGAAACAATGAAAACTATGATTTGGCGGGCCGCAGGGCGCCCAATTACTGTCGGTTCAGTTATTTGGTCAATAAAACTATAGAAATGAACGCAGTCATGAAAATCTTAGGCTTCAAATCCGAGCTCATTGTATTAAGATTTGTGAAGCTTTAAATTTCATGGCTGCGTTCTTTTCTGTAGTTTTATTGAATGAATAATTGGTTTGCCAGTAACTGGAAGGCCGATATCCAGATAAAGGGCTACTGATGTTCAAAATAAAATACGCCGTAGGCCCACAATTCAGCCGAAGCACCGCAGATCTAGCAAAATCGGCGCGTAGCGCCGACCTTTTGCTAGTCATTAAACTATTTATAAAACTAATGTAGTTATACTTAAGTCTTGCCTAAAATATACATTATTTCCAGAATTTACAAGCCATCTCTTTCATTCATGAACACATTCAAATTTTTCTTAAAACTATCTAAAGAGCTCCTATTTACCAAATCATATAGAATAGTATATTCCCAAAATCCTCTACTCTATAACAAAAAGTATTTTTGTAGACCCGATCTACGAGTCTGTTTTCTAATTTTCTTATGCCCTCAAGTTCTTGCATCAGACTCTATAAGAAAAAGTTAATCAAAATTCTTCAAACCTATAAACATTTTGGACCTCTGTAGCATATTTCCCTTCAAACAGTGGTGTATCTCAAAACTAAACATGACCAGCTCATTTAATCTTTACCTGTATTCTAACCTTAACCTTGCGATAAGTTTGGTTGCACACCTTCAGACATTTCTATATCCTGCCTATGAATGAATCCTGCTTGAATGCAGAATTCTAAAGGAGGCCTAACAAAACAATTATATATCGTACAGGTGAGGGAATTTTCAATGCTTCTAGGTTTCTATTCTCAGAACCTATCTAATAATAAAGCGTAGATGATTCTTTTATAAGTATCAATTTTTCGTAACATTTTCTTAGGTTCTGGTTTGAGTTAACCTAAAACTGTAACACATTATGAATATGCTGAAGAAAGCCATGCCATCGACTGGTGTATCATCCATGGTTTAGTAAATGCTGGAATGATTCCTCTAAAATTGAAATTTACTTTTCAAGAGCTTTTACACAGTTTTTCCACTTTTCCTCAAGAGTGTTAATGCTCTGGGATAAAAACTTTCTACTATCTTCTTCTCATGTTGCTTCATGCTTGATTTCTCTCTAGATTTACTTTTCAATTCGTTTATTTTATCTGGGGCAAACTAATAAGTTTGCTATAAATTTGCAACTTAACATGATAAGCTGTAAGAAAGATCTAAATATTCTCAAAAGCATGATATTTTCCTAGAGTTAAATTCTGAATGTATTATTACTAGTAGCTCTGTGAGATGGGCCTATATATCAGAAGCTCAAGATCCAGAGTATGGTCCACCTATTGATGACTCTCTGCCCTAGAGGCATCCTCTAATATTTTCAATTCTCACCTACAAATACAGTACTGTAGCATGTTAAGATATGCCCATATACTGTATTCTCTAAACGCAACTTTTGATAAGACCACTGAAAATTTAAACTTTACAAAAAAGGACAGAATTGATTCTTCTGAAATGGCACAGATTAACCAAAAAAGATGTGTCATCATCTCATACCTGGGAACATTTGTTTCAGTCTATTTGATTATCAGTTCTCTAATTAACCCAGAACAGCCTAGTTTATATAACATAAATAGGAGTCTATCAAACTTAGGAAGCATTAATATCAGTGGTGAATAAGGAAGTAATGCAAAGACGGATGGGCGATACCTATGAACAGATAATGTAATACCCATGGCCTGGTTCCATCAGAAAGCTCGGAGTTCACTACATCACATGACTTATCATTACAGAGGATGTTGAGCATCCCAAAACATTATTATTATTATTATTATTATTATTATTATCATCATTATTATTATCATCATCATCGTTAGCAGCACTAACAACCAGATAAACCCATCATAGAACCAGACTTCATTACATTTTTATGAACAGTGGGAAGCCATCTTGTCCTATTAAGATTAAACGATCAGAGCATGACTCTATTTTGTAATAAAAAAGTTTATAAAATCAGAATCGAATAAAAAAAAGTTACATCTAAATTGTCCAAACCTGAAAACATTTTGAACATCTTTATTATATCATCTCTCAAACAGTGTCTCTCAAAACTAAATATTTCTAGTTCCTTTAACCCTTAAACCCTACTCGAGGTACTGGTGTAACCCAGTACCTCGGGTATTGCTAGTGTAAGTTTTATAATAGGTCGGGATTAAGGGTTAAGTTTTCACTGTATTCCAATCTTCTTAAGCCAGAAATAAGCATGGTTGCCCTACATTGGATACATTCAAGCATATCTATAACGTGATGATAATGATGAGACCAGGCTTTATGAAGGCAGTATTCTAAGTGAGGCCTAACGTAAGACTTATGTAATCTACGAATAACTTCCTTACTCTTGTAACTAACAGTCCTCTTAATAACACTTAGCATTTTATTTGCTTTATTTTTTACCTCCAAGCACTGCTTAGAAAATTTTAGATCACTACTAACTATAATGACAAGATCTTTTTCCTGGCTATAATTACTCTAACCTGTTTCCTGGCTCTAATACTCTAACCCGTTTCCTGGCATCTCATAACTAAAGTTTTAGCTATTTCTACCAAAATGGATGACTTTGCATC
This sequence comes from Bathynomus jamesi, assembly GCA_023014485.1. NCBI lineage: Eukaryota > Metazoa > Arthropoda > Malacostraca > Isopoda > Cirolanidae > Bathynomus > Bathynomus jamesi. Next base: position 287,239 of record JAJOZX010004419.1, read on the forward strand.
TTGAACATTGGATTCCATCAACCAATTAGTAGCCCCAGACCACTAACCTATTTGTAGTTTGAGAATTTTCTATATTTGTAACTGAAACAACTAGACTCTACTTTTGTATCAAACGCAGATTTAGAAAGTTTGCTACCCACTGCCTTCTCTAATTCATTTAGATATAAAAAAATAGAGTGGTTCCCCACTTTTCGCTTTTTGTACCAGGTACTACAAATCGATCAATCGCTACAGAATTTAAATTCTGCACCGATTCATCGATTTGTTATACCTGGTATTCCATGCATTAAAACCAAGCTCACCCTCTCGTCTATTGTTAATTTCGCAGTCATCCCCTACCTAAAAGAAAAAAAATAATGTAGTCAACACTGAAAAGTCCTGTGATGGGCGACTTTTGCGCCACCCTGTATATACTGCATATGCATAGTAACCATCACATTAAACTCGGGGGGGAGGGGGTTCGACTTCCGATGGTGCATAAAGGAATTATTGTGCTATAAAGATTTTTATCATATATATATATATATATATATATATATATATATATATATATATATATATGTCCCTCGGTGGTGTAGTGGTTAGCATTACTGACTACAAATTCATCAGCTCCGGGATCGAGACCCGGTGACGGCAGGCGGCGCGCAGCAAAACCCAGCGTTCATCCTTCCACACAATAAAGAAATTGATTAGTAGATAAATAGGTACCCTGGGTTGCCTAGTGTTTAAACGCTGGGTTGCTGGTGGGGCGTGGTTCGGATTCCACGTTAAACTGTAGGTCTAAGGTGGCGTGACTAGCTTGATCTTCGTCAGAGTAAACAATTCAGGCGGAAGGAAAACCAAGGTTAACCAAGGTTATATATATATATATATATATACTTATATACTGTATATATATATATATAAGGCGAAGAATGGTGCATTAGAGATACGTTAGGTTAGGTGAGATTAGGTTAGGTTACTTTTATTTTACATTCATTTATCTTTTGGTTTAGGCTAGGTTAGGATAGTTGACTATAGCCTATATTCAACTGGTATTCCCCCACATTAAGTTAGTTTAGATCACTATACTCTATTACCCCCCACACAGGGTGTCCCATAAGTCTGGAGCCATAGGGTAAAATAAGTAATTCATGTTTTTCCGTTTATGCAAGTGCCCATGATGTCTTTGAGTAAGGAAAAACGCATCCAGGTAATTCTGCTCGTAGGAAATCGGAATCAGAGGGAAGTCGCTGAGGAATTTAACAGATTGCATCCCGACCGCGCGCCGATAACACACAGCTGTGTCGGCAAACTTGTAGCGAAGTTCAGGGAAACGGGATCTATAGGAGATAAACCACGCAGTGGACCTCCAAGGACATCCATCGACGATGACACAGCCGCTACCGTCCTCGCTCATTTCACAAACAGTCCCCAAAGGTCTCCGGCGTTTTTATTGCCGTTTTTATTATTTTGCCCTATGGTTCCAGACTTACGGGACACCCTGTATATATATATATATATATATATATATATATATATAGATAAGGCGAAGAATGGTGCATTAGAGATACGTTAGGTTAGGTTACTTTTATTTTATATTCATTTATCTTTCGGTTTAGGCTAGGTAGTAGTTGACTATAGCCTATATTCAACTGGTATTCCGCCACATTAAGTTAGTTTAGATCACTATATTCTATTACTCCCCACATTAAGTTAGGTTAGATTAGGTTACTATACCCTATATTCAAATTTTTATTTTTTAGGTTAGGTTAGGTTAGGTTAGGTTACTCCATATTAAATTTTCTTTTTTTGGGGGCATCCCCTTGTCACTGGCACTGCCCCTTGGCACTCCATCCGCCCCCACTACCCTATTACTCGTACCCCGCATCCCCTCGTCGTTTTTGTATCCATACTACTTAATCTTTCCGTAATAATTGTGTCAAGTTTCATTAATCTACAGTATTGATTTTTTTAATTTTTGAAAGTGTGACAATTATAAATATCCTCTCTCATTTTACATACACACACACTCACACACACACACACACACACACACACACACACACATATGTATATATATATTCCTTCATATTATTTGTAATTTTGATATGTTATATAAAAGTTGAAGTTGTAATTTTCATTTTAAATGTGGCCCCGCGCCCTCTGATCCCAATCATCCGCAGTTTGAAGAAAAGCGGTTGCATGCCATTGTCCCGATCCATGGGATCTCGGCCGAAAGGCGAGGAGTAAAACCTTGAATCAGGTCGCGTTTGTCTCTCGCGGAATTCCCGTCACACGACCGCTCATCGGCCGGAAATTAATGTGAAGCGAAAATAAACAAGTCCTTTCTTATTGATTTCCTTATTCCTTGATTGTTATTCGTCTTTTGATGATAAAAGATAGATAAATGCGTTATTTCACACCGAATGTAAAGAGTAGGAAAGAAAGGGGCGAGAACAAAGTTAGGATGGTAGTAGAATTCGTTCATCTGGTTTTTTTTTGCTACCGACATAATACTGTAATTAGTCACAACGGTCAGACCAAACTAATACTGCCCATTACGCTAACTCCTCTATTATTATTATTATTATTATTAAACGCACCATCGGGAGTCGAACCCCCGACCTCAGTGTCGCCACTTATAAGAAAACGGCGTTACTCACTGAGCTACGGGGCGCCGGCTCTCTAATGAGATTCTTATGTAAAATAATGAATTTATAAAATGGAAACAGAGTGTGTTGAAACATGACACACTTTTTAGATCTGTTAATGGTAGAAGTGGTAGAAATGTTGGATGAAAATCTCTTGCAAAAAGCTCTCAAAATTTTACGTAAATTTTAAATGTTATTTTTGTTACGTGTTTTTACTTTTTTATGATGAAATTCCGGTGACGGGAAATTGCCCAATGCGTTTCTTTACACCTCCAACCGGGTTTTGGATATCGCGACTGCGACAATACATATACACTCTAGTTTTAAGGGGAGAGTTTGGTTATATGTGGAACGAAATAGCACAAACAGGTACTTAAAAACAAACATATAACGTGATAGTCATACACAGAGAAAAATGCTTGGTTATACAACAACCAAACACATGGTTCATTAGTTGTGTTGGGATTGCAAAATTGGGGATTTATTAATAATATAACATAGAGTAAAATTTTTAACATAAATAAAAAACATAAGTTAGGTATGATATCAAGTTAAATAGGACTAAGGTAATTCCCAGAAAAGAATAGTAACTGCGCGCACGAAAACAGCCGAACAGGTCTCAATGTTTTTGTACTGGAATATGTGACGCCTATTTTTTTTTGTCACCCATTGATGTGTGGGAGTATCAGTCACGTGATGCCCCACCTCCCGTTTCGTTCAATCTTATATTCATAAACAATTTTAGTTTTAAAATAGCATTTCATCTATACATATAATTAAATCCTTTAATCCTGTCAAGTACGTCAAATAAGTTAATTAAATAATATAAAACATAGCGGAATCTGTAAACCTCTTAAAATAGTGTATGTAAAAGTTGTCTCTAAGTTCCAGGTTTGTAAAAAGATGGACGAAAGATAGTTTCTCAGTGCAATATGAAAACCCAAAATCATAAATAGAAGGGAGAGAGAGCGCAGCGCAAATCATTCACAGAATGGAGAATAGTCTGTTATAGGGAACGGGACATATACAGTCCATCAGAAGATCGCATTTTCCCTCCATGTCATTTTCATTTTAATATTTCCATTCGTGCCCTTGGGAAATGGGAACCACTTTTAAGATGAGCTTGAGATAGTAAATTCAGTTCAGTTCTCCCCTAGGGCCTTTGTAGGGGAAACTTTCCTTTCGGGCTCTATGCTTTTTCATTCATGTCACGCGCGAGGCCTATCCCGTTTCTTTAGGCCCACTTGATTTCCGATCAAGGTTTATCCTCATTTATCAATTGTATAACGTAACTGTAATTTAATTTAACCCGTGAAAAATATACTATTAAAAGTATAAAAACTTATTAGTGTTTAAAACAACAGTTAAAGGAAAATTTGGAAAGTAGAACGATAAACAATATTATCCTACTTAGGTAAAGTTTGAGCGTGTTTCTGGGGATCTTTTCGAAGGAATTACGACATCTGATCGACTTGACATTGTATAGGCACGTATATTGCGAGTTAGATTAAATTAGCATACGTTTTGTTAGGTTAAGTTAAGTGTTGTTAAGTTAGTTTTATAGAATTGTGATATGTACCCTTTGAAAGTACTTAAAAAAATATTTAAATTTTTTTTAAAAAATATATCTTTAAAAGATATTTTCAAAATTAGTCGTGAAAAATATTTTAAATGATTTAAATTACGTTTTAAAACTGCAAAATATATTTTAGAATCATTGATTAAATCTTGTTAAACTTTCTTTGGTAAAAATCCTTTGGAAAGTCATTGAAATATATTTAGGATTATATTTAAACTTTTGTGTTTAAAAACCTTTATAAAAAATCAAGTATTTTTAAAAGTCCTTTTAAAATTTAACTTTTAAAGGTGTCTTAAAAATAACTTTTAAAAAATCTTTCAAGATACCTTTCAAATTGAATTAAAAACTTTAAAAAACAAAACACTTCTTAGAGAAATGAATTCTTTTACCCGCTTCTTACTTAGAAGGCACTTCACCGAAGGGGGAGTCGGGGTCTGTGGAAGATGAAGGGAATCTCTGAAAACAGATGGTTTCCTCCGACTCAAATCCGCGGAAGACTCTCGCGAAGACTTTGAGGAATCTGAGAGAGAAGCGACGAAATAAATGGATTCCTTCTACCACAAATCGCTCTCCGTGGACGAACTCTTAATGTTTTCGCTATTTCAGAACCTCACGTTTTTACTCACATAGGGAGACCTAAGGACTCTTTAACAAAAGAATAATACACACACACACACACACACACGTGTGTATGTATATATATGTGTGTGTGTAATTGTATAATTAGAATTTTAAATATACTTAAAAATTCCCCCAAAATTTATTCTTTGCACATCAAAGGAGCTTCACAAGGGTTCTTTTTTTATGAAAAAAGTAAAGAAAGTTAAACTTTAAAGTCTTTTTCTTTTGAGAAGCGCGAAAGCTATTTTCTGTTGGTTTACACACGAAAAATCAGAGTATGGGATTTTTTTATGTTAGAGTGATTGGCATAAAGTTTAATAGAAAGTTTAAAGACGCACTTGAAGCTGACGTAATAGAGCCAAAAATTGGCACATTGCTCAGGTAACTAATCTGGCCTATTGTTATAACTCTTGGATTATTATGATGAACACCATTTGGTTTCAAACAACGCACAAACAAAACCTTTATTCAGAAAAAGGATATGAGTTACACATAAAGTTTTACAATGTGTTTCTCTGTACAGTTTACAGTAGATATTTGGTATGGCATTAATGTATTCACAGTATTTTAACCTGAATATGGAAGCATGGGAACTTTTCAGGCAAAATTAATGGGATTAATTTTATTTGTTACATAAGAGAGGTGAAAATGGCAATTAATAATAATAATAATAATGATAATAATAATAATAATAATAATAAACAAAAAACAAAAATTTACGAAACATTTCATTATTTTACACAATTTGTAAATAAAATTATCAGTTGTATATTTAGTAGAAAACAAATTTGCCGAATTAAAAAATAATTTAGGATAAATTATGAAATTAAAAACACTTAATAAAATTAGCATATTTTAGATAATTAATTATAAAATGGGAACTTAATTACTATGGTAAAAATGGCAGTAGTAAATTTATGCATGATTACGAGCTAATGAAGTATTTCTTTAGTGATTTGCGAAATACATTTATTGATGAAGTCTGTCTGATATTTATGGGAATTGCATTCCATATATCTGCTTCTTTGAAAGAGAGTTTATTTCCTGCAGTTTCCATAGTATAATAGTATAGTTTGGTCTGTGTATAAGATTTCTGTGGAGTCTAGTGTTATAATGATGAATTTAATTGCGGGGGGGGGGAGTTGCTCTTTGAATGGGTGATGTATGTTGATTTTTATTGATAACGTTGAACATACTGATAGCAACATTGAATTTGTATGTCATTTAGTTTTAAGATATTTAGCTTTCTAAACATTGGGGAAAGTGTGATTTTGTCTGCTATCATTATCTGAGAGGGTTTCCGGACATTTTTTATGAATGACTTTCAAAGGATGTTTTATATATTTTTTTGAGCTACCCCATGTTCTAATGCAATATAATAAATGTGGATGGATGAAGGAATAATATAGGGTAAGGAGCGTGTGTTTTGAGGAAGTCTTTTACAGTTTAAATAATATGAATAGAAATATTGATATTTTTTATTTGATATGTTGTACATGACTTTTGAAATTTAGTGTTTGTCTAAATTAATTCCAAGCATTTTAATTTCATTCATCCTTCCAAAAGAAGTATTTCCAATTTCTATTTCATAGTTTGTATTTATATGTTTTGTGGTAATAACCCTAGGGATAAACATAGTTGATTTTGTCAGGTTTAATAAAAGTTTATTAGCACACATCCATTATACACATGGTTTAATTGCCTGTTCGTTTCACTTATCAGAAGGTGTAAATTATGATGGGAAGAAGTACTGTAAGTGTGGTATAATCTGCATATTGTAAGCAATATAGATAGTGTGGTTGAGAAATGAAGATCGTTGACGTGAATTAGAAATAGTAACGGCCCTAGAATAGATGCTTGTGGAGCCCCACTAGTTACCATCGTCTTGTCGGAAAAAAATTATCGTTTAATCTAACGTATTTACGAGGGTTTGTCAGATATGATTTGAACTAGTCGAGGATATTTACTCTTATTCCCTGTATGTGAAGTTTATTCAATAAAATTTCATGCGAAAGTGTATCAAATGTTTCTGACAAGTCGAGGAAGTCCAAGCCAGTGGGTTTTTTTGTGTTTTTTTATTTGCTGTTTAGGTTCTGATAAACATTTCTAATAATGTGTTTATGACATCTTTCGTTGTATGCTCACCTCTAAACCCAAATTGTGTTTTAGTTAAAATATCGTATTTGATTAAGAATTTAATACATTCATTGTATAAGATTTTTTTTCAAATACTTTACTTAAAGTTGACAATACGGAAATGGTGCTTTAATTGGATGGAGTGTTTGGGTTTCCCGACTTAAATATAAGGCATACTCTGGCTTCCTTTAGACTGTCAGAGAATATAACTAGTGTTACTGATTCATTCATTAGTTTATTGACGGGAATGGCGAATTCATCGGATACTAATTTAAATGTATATTTTTACTGGGATCGTATTTGATCGTATTGATCGTATTTTTCAGATTTTTTATTGTTAAAGAGAAACCGTTTAGTAGGATTGGATCAAAGGAAAATGAGTTTGGAGTGGGTTGTGGCATGTTTTGTCGGTAGTGAGTATGTGGAATCGAGGCTGTAGTATTGGAACCCATTTTTAGGATCAATGTAAGAATTTCGTCTTGTGTTAGGGAGGACAAGGGATCTGTTTTCACATTTTTTTAGGTTAATTAAATCCCTCATTGTGTTTCATAGTCTTTCGGAATTGGATTTTTGTTCATCAATTTTTGAACAATAGTGATATGCTTTCGTTCTTTTAATGATTACATTAAGTCTGTTACAGTAATTTTTGTACGTCTGTTCGGTAATAATATCAGTTTTCCAAAATTTAGAGTACAGTATGCTTGCGTTTAATACTCACATTGAGTGTTGGTGTGATTCATTGGTTGTTGTATTTAGTTTTAGATATTACTTTTGACTTAAAAGGAAAGTTTGGGTTGAATATATCGAACTCCCGACCTCAGTGTTTTAACTTTGCTTAAAGGGAAACGGTGTTATCCACTCAACTACGGACACTGGCTGGCGATGACGTAATGCTGACGAATTAGTCGGAATAAACTCTGACTGAAGATTCTTCCCATGAAAAAAACTTTCCCAAAATTTTAAGACCCCCCCCCCCCCCCAAAGAAAAACAAAGAACCACTCAGAGATCCAAAAATTATCCCAGGATAAAGAATTACTCCAGAAAAAGAATAAGAAAAAATGTCGATCCTGAAATAAAGATCCCCTCCTTCCCCCACACAGCCTCTCCATAAAGGGGTTCCTCCCTCTTCGGAGAACTCTCCAATAAGAGCCGAGATCTTTTTTTTTTTTTTTGACTGCGAATTGATGATGATTTCGTTAAAGGCCGTAATCATTCGACCAATTTTTTGGCTCCTCATTTTTTGACTTTTTCAACAAACCTTCTAAACAATAAAAAAATTTCTTTCATATATATATATATATGGGAAGTTGTACGTCTCGTACAATGTCGTAAATTTGCTACTGAAATGCAAATAATAAAGAAATACAGCGGTACAATAGCGTTTCTTACTCAGTCTTTGCGAGGGAAAGGACTTTTTCAAGCAGGAAATCTTTCCTGAAGAAACTTTGGTGTGTGTGTATATATATATATATATATATATATATATATATTATATATATATATATATATATATATATATATATATATATATATATATATATATATATATATATATATATTGAACGTAAAGCTGATTCTGTAAATAACTTTGATTGACTCGAAAGATTTAATCCCGAATTCGAATTTGTTTTCTATCAATGCTGACAATTTTTTTTTTGGTCGGAATCGACATACGTCTTTTTAGTTAATGATAAAATAAAAGAATCAATTCCGGATTTGAGTCTCGATTCAGAATTAATAATATGAACGTACTTTATAATTGATTAAATATCGATTGTCGATAATTCGACTGGAAATCGGGATCGAAATCAGTGACATTTTCATCGATCAACAATCACATAATTTTGTCGAATCTAAAACCAAACGTTAAGTGGCATAAGTCGGCACATACCCATATATATATATATATATATATATGATAATCTTTATTAGCATGAGGTAAATCCCATAAGAAAAGAAATGTAATTTCCATCCAGGTAATAAACGATACGACTAAATAAACAATAAAATTAAAAACTAAAAAAAATTATGACCAAAAAAAAAAAGAACAAAATAATACACGTAAGGGAAGAAGTAGTAATAAAATTAATAATAAAAAAGTATATATACGGCATACTATGGCACTATGGCACTTGGCACTCTCCTGGATGCAGAGAATTTGAAAAGGGCAAAAAATGAGTGGGAAAAAAAGCAAAATGAAATTTGTGTAAAAGTAAAAAAAACAAACAAAAAAAAAACAAAAAAAAAAACAAAACGTTTTTGTTTGCCAAAAAAAAAAATGAATTTGTTTGAAAACAAAAAACAAAAAAAAACAAAAAAAATTATAGAGAAAGTAAAACAAATAAAAAACAACAACAAAAAGTTAGGAAAGAAAAATTCCGTCTTAGGTTCATCGGACCAATTTATTTGTCTGAGTCAGAGATGACTTTTGGCGTTTTCTCTTTTCTCTTTATTTTATTTCACTTTATTTCTTTATCCCATTTTTGGTTTCAATTTTAGTTTTAAATTTTTCATTCATTCATTCATTCATTCATTCATTCATTCAAGAGAGAGAGAGAGAGAGAGAGAGAGAGAGAGAGAGAGAGAGAGAGAGAGAGAGAGAGAGAGAGAGAGAGAGAGAGAGTTACAAGAAGTTACAAGGAAAAGAAGTACCTCAAAAGGCCTTGCGGCCCATACCGAGGAGGTACCAATGGCAACAGTGCCAGGGAAAATTTTCTACACCCTCAAATAGTGTGCAAGATTTGGTCTAACCTTTTCTTGAAGTGATCCACAGAGGAACTGTTCACAACTTCTGAAGGTAACCTGTTCCACGTGTCACAGATCTTATACGTAAAGTAATTCCCACACATACTAGTCCTAAACCGTTTCAAATCCAACTTCCAACCATTGTTGCGAGTTGGGTTATCATTTAAACTAAACATGCTTCTAAAATCGACATCGTTGAACCCGCGTAAGAGCTTGAAGACCTCGATCAGTTGACCGCGCAGCCTCCGAGTTTCCAGCGAAAACAAGTTCAGGGCGCGTAACCGTCGATTGTAGCCCATATGCCTAACGGAAGAGATTAACTTTGTGGCCCTCTCAATATCTTTCCTGAGGGTGGGTGACCAGAACTGCACAGCATACTCCAGGTGCGGCCGAACCAGGGAATTGTACAGAGAGAGCACAATCTCCTTGTTCCGAAACTGAAATTGCCTCCTGATATAACCCAACAGCTTCTGAGCTTTCTTTTCCACCTCTACGCACTGTTTCCTAAACTTAAGGTCGTTGCAATTAGAGAGAGAGAGAGAGAGAGAGAGAGAGAGAGAGAGAGAGAGAGAGAGAGAGAGAGAGAGAGAGAGAGAGAGAGAGAGAGAGAGAGAGAGAGAGAGAGTTAGTTAGTTAGTTAGTTAGTTAGTTAGTTAGTTAGTTAGTTAGTTAGTTAGTTAGTTAGTTAGTTAGTTAGTTAGTTAGTAGTAGTTCTTATTTAATATTAAAGTTGCTCAATATGTGGGAGAACCATTTTGCCTGTAAATTGTATTTGTAATGAACACGTTATCGATTTAAACTCGCTTGTAAATGGTGGCAAAAGAGCAAAGGACCGAGATTAGCATTAATTGTGAAAACAATTCTAACACCTTAAACGAAGTGAATGAAGAGCGAGACAAAATTAATGAATAATTTAATCGAGAACTGCAGAAAGTGATTAAAAACAATAATTAGAGAAACTTTTGCTTTTGCTTTTTTCTCTTTCGAACGAAATGGCCGAAAGAAAGTTAGAATTTTCGAGCCGGTATTAAACCGTTGCTGACGGCGAGGAACCGAATAGGACCGGATTTAGGTCGCGTCGTAACGCCCGCTTTAATCCTTCGACAAATCCCGTCCGACTCCTGGTATTGCCCCTCCCCCCCTCCTTCCTTTGAAGGAGTACTAACGTCGTTTCCCGAAGGGCAAGACCCCCGAACTCCAGCTCCGTCTCAGACTCAATAAAGGCCTTCATACGCCTCCCAACAACTCTTTCCTTACATTTTAGGAATTTAGAGGCCGAGCCGTTGCTTCCACTCTTCGCTTTATGGACAGCTGTTTTAAGTCAACGGTTCTTTACGGCCGTCAAAAACTGTAAAGACTGTTAAAACGGGGGAAAAAGGCCCGAAACTGGTATGAGGAAGCAATTAGGGACGCCTGAGTCATGAACCAAATTTATGCCGATATATATATATATATATATATATAATAATATATATATATATATATATATATATATATATATATATATATATATATATATATCAGTGATGTAGGGCTCAAGACTTTTTTTTCTGGTCTTGGTCTCGACCATGGTGGTCTTGACTACATCACTGCTGCTGAGTATGTTTATGTTCGTCAAGTGCAACGAACACTTATCTTGTTTTAAGTAGGCAGTTAACTGATGAAAAATGTCACAAACTATGAATTTGTGAATAAATTATGAGTAAATTTTGCAATTGTCACTCGATAAACTCTCTACAATCTTTATTCCTGAATGTGAATTAGACATTACACAATACTGAATACATGCGAAAATTGTATTCGGTCTCAGTCTCAGGCTCGGTCTCGGCCTCGGCCATGGTGGTCTCGACTACATCACTGATATATATATATATATATATATATATATATATATATATAAATATATATATAATATAATAGGATCCCTTCTAAGGAGACGTAGTTTTACATTTAGGATAAAAACGAAGACGTAAAGCAAAAAAGTCATTATATTTGGCTGCAGCCGACGTTTCGGGCAACTCTACCCATTTTCAAGGCCTAATAAAACTTAGGCTAAAAACTAAAAACTAAAAACATTCAAACGTAAAATAGTTAAAAAGCTTTACTAATAAAAAGTTAAACGAAAAATCACAAGAGCAAACCAACATATTATGCTCACTTGACAGCCACAAAAAACTGAGGCGAAAAGGAGACAGGGTCACAAGGGAAAAATTTTTAGTATGTAGTTATTCTATTTAATATAAAGGGGGTAACAGCTAGAATCAATATTTAAACTGGAGTTCAAAAATTTAATACACAAAGATTCGTAAATACGGACGGAGGACGGGCATTTTAATGATTTAAGAATTTTAAAATTGTTAACAGAAATGTCAACCTTACACTTCATAGAATGATTTCTAATAGCAGACTGTGTAAGGTTGACATTTCTGTTAACAATTTTAAAATTCTTAAATCATTAAAATGCCCGTCCTCCCTCCGTATTTACAAATCTTTGAGTATTAAATTTTTGAACTCCAGTTTAAATATTGATTCTAGATGTTACCCCTTTATATTAATTAGAATAACTACATACTAAAAATTTTTCTCTCGTGACCCTGTCTCCTTTTCGCCTCAGTTTTTTGTGGCTGTCAAGTGAGCATGGTTTGTTGGTTTACTCTTGTGATTTTTCGTTTAACTTTTTATTAGTAAAGTTTTTTAACTATTTTACGTTTGAATGTTTTTAGTTTTAAGTTTTATTTATATTATTCGTATATTTTTGTCATTTATATAATTTTTACTTTTGATTTGATTTTGGCTTATGCCTGTTTCTGTTGTAATTTTTTATTTTTATTCTTGAACAGTTTTAATTTTGTACTTTAAATTAGTTTTAGTTCTCGACATTCATATATTTTTGTCGTGTATTAATTTTAGCTTTTATTTATTATGCCTTGAAAATGGGTAGAATTGCCCGAAACGTCGGCTGCAGCCAAATCTAATGACATTTTTGCTCTACGTCTTCGTTTTTATCCTAAATATATATATATATATATATGGGATGAATTTCACAATTAAACACGTGAAATGAATGAATGCTGCAAACCCGCAAGGAAAAAAAAAAAACGATTCCAAGGTCTTTCGTGATTCCCTGACGAGGTGTAGCTCTGAATACACGAAAGACCTTGGAATCGTTTTTCTTTTTCCTTGTGGGTTTGCAGCATATATATACGAGGTTATTCTTGATTTACTCAACCATGAATTGAATTAACCGTGATTTACTGACTATGACCACTGTACACTTAGCCGTGATCATGACACAGTTACCTGTGATTTGGTGTAGCATTTACATCTGCGGCTTGCTTCCCGGCAGCCTACAATATCGCGACTTAATCAGTCTCACCGCGTTTATTTGTTCTTTTGGCTTTGCATGTCTTTACGTCTTGTGGTGAAAAGAAACTACGTGGTGGCGTACGAGGTAGGAAGGAGCCAGTCAGTGCTGCTGGTGACAGGCAGCAGTGTCTGTACCATCCACACCCCGGCGGGGTACACTGATATAGTGTTTTATTTATTAAATGTTCTATTTGGCCGATATATTAATAGTGCAACAGGTAAATGAGTATCTGTCCAGCTTTACCAGTCGACTTTTTACCGACACAATCTCGAGGATTGACGAAATAATTTACCGGTTAGATTTTATGTTTATTAAAATAACTGTAATTTAGTTAACGATTGAACTCTTTAAGGTAAAGGTGAATACTATTACCTAAAACAGCACCAAGAAACGGAGTCTGATAATAAACTGACGAGCAATAAACTGAGAAACAATAAACTGACAAACTATAGTAACAAATTTTCGAGAGGCCAAAAAAACTTTGATCCTGACTGAACAAAGTCTAGAAGTCATCTCTCCGGTATATAGGATCTTATGGCACCCTTGCAGAGGGTTTTCCCCCAAGGTGCGGCCCTTCTCCCCCATTTACTACTACAAAAAAATATTAAAACCGTAACAATCTTTGGAAAGTTACAGTCAACAAACATCATCAATTTATCTTTCCTAAATAACTATACAATAAAACCCCGCTATATTAGAAAGTTTAGTTAGAAATACTTACAAAAATGCTACATTAACAAATTTCATTACAAATACTTCTCAAACAACACAAATAAACATTCTCTCAGTGCCATTTATTAAATTTATCACAAATCAGATCTACACATTAGATCGAGTTAACCGTGAAATCAGGTTATCCGTGATAAAGACCGCCCCTGAATCACGGATAACTGAGTGAGTACTCTCTCTCTCTCTCTCCTCTCTCTCTCTCTCTCTCTATATATATATAATATATATATATATATATAGAGAGAGAGAGAGAGAGAGAGAGAATCAAAATTAGAGCTATTTTTCGCTTGCGACCACTTTTAAACGTAGAATCGAATGTTGATAAGTAAATAACAGAGTACCTGAAAATCAGGGCCCCCAGCCTTCTTTAATTAGCTTTATAAGGCTAACTAACGAAACTATCACGACCTAACCTAACCATTCGTCAAGGGCGTACAGTTGACCTAACGATTGATTAGGTTAGGTCGTGATAGTTTCGTTAGTTAGCCTTATAAGGCTAACTAGAGAAGGCTGGGGGCCCTGATCTTCAGGTGATCCTAAATAACTTATTTGCTAATGGTAAGGAATAACGAATACTGTAAATTAATTAATTACCTTTGTATAGACAAGCAAATAGCGCTGAAGCGTAACTGTATCTACATTCGTTATCGACTGTTGTTTATTCGGGACGCTATATTGTTCCCGATTCCGTGTGTGTGTGTATGTGTGTGTGTGTGTGTGTGTGTTTTAAAAAAAAAAATTTAATTTGCTGTATGTTATAGATATAGAAATTCCGCTTACCTGGAAATTAAAAATATATGTACGTATATAGTTTAAATATGCAAACCCAATTTTCTTATAATTAAAGGTAAACCTTGTGAGTTGAACATAGGCTTAATTTTTATAAAATATATGGAGCATCCTCGTAAAAAATTGTAAATATTTTATATTAATTAACGTTAGGCAAATGCCCTAATGGATATCTAATATTTTCAACTTTCTTCTACATTTTTAATAGACAGGGGCAATCTGACTCGGGGAAAATATGTATTATAATCAAAATCCGAACCATACCATGTTAAATACATGTTAACTACGTTAAATACCATGTTAAAATATTTATTAATAGGCATAAATGCCATAAATTAAGGTATTAAATTACTTTTACGTTATTATCGAGTGACGTTAATATTGTCCTACGAAATGGACAAAGAAAGTTCTCCACATTATTTCCTTCTTTTGAGGATGGTATTTTGTTTGGTATTTAATTAAATAACGTCTGCATATATAATTTTAGAAGTTTTTATAATTTAAAAAAATAATTATAATAAATCAGTCTTGATAGTCAACAATGAGAATTAATTTGATTTTGAGATATGACAAAAGAAGGTTTTTTTTGGGTTTTTTTTGCATTGTTTGATCATTTTTAAGGTGATAGTTTAAATAAAATTACTTCTTAACAACATTTACCACCCTCTCTCCCCCCCCACCCACCCAACTAAAAATAATAATAGGATTTTGAGGAGTCAATGTTTGTTTGTTTTGCAAAAAAAGCAAAAACAAAAAGTACTTAAGAAAAAGTAAGACCTCACTCTAGAAAACACGTCATATTACTCTCTCTCTCTTTTTATATATATATATATATATATATATATATATATATATATATATATATATATATATATATATATGTATCAAAGCTATTGACTTCTCCTTAGGGAAACGGAGCTTACAGATGAAAAGAAGGATCAACACAACGGCAAACATTTTAATTTATTTGTACTTCAGACGTTTCGACAAATCTTTTGTCATCATCAGTGAGTTAAGTCTTAAAACCTTAAAACAAAATTGAAAAGTGAAAATTACATCAATACAATATTAAAACCATTAAAATTAAAACCTTAAAGCAAAATGAAAATTGCATCAATACAAAATTAAAATCATTTAAATTTCATCACTATAAAAACTAAAATTAAATTAAATTTCATCACTATAAAAACTAAAATTAAATTACCTCAATAGGTAAATACATAATGTTTACATCCACCTCCATACTTGGCAAAGTCTAAGGGAACACTGGATGGTCAGAGGATTAGAAAGGGTATGTCTGTGAAAATCGGTTGGTTAGTCAAGAGTTGTAATTTGTAGGATGAGCTATTATTATTAAGGGAGGGTTTGTTTCTATAGATGTACAAAGATTCTAAAATTCGGAGTTCTGTAAGGTTATTGGATCTAGTTAAAATTTCAAACTGAGTTTTGTGAAGGGGATGGTCGTTTTCATTACTATGGTTTCTAATTGCGGATTGTGGAGGGCTACTGAGGGGACGGTTGGTACGGACTGACAAGCCCAAATGTTGAGAAAGGCGCACCTCCAGTTGGAGTTGAGTGCTGCCAATATACGCAGCCTTACAGCTGTCGCACGTGTATTTGTAAACAACATTGGGGCATACAGTTTTGGGGAATTCATCTTTGAACTTTAAAAAATTTGATAATTTAAGTGGGTTGACGAAGGCGAATCTAAAATTTATTTGGGGATAACTAGACTTGAGTAGTTTGGACAATTCACCTCGAATACGCAATGATAAATAACCATAAAAAGGTAATTAATATATCTGGTTTCTTTTTGTACTGTAGTTATGGGGAGTTTAGTATCAAAAGTGTTATTTAAAAATTTCTTTAATTGGTTATCGAATAGATGAGAAGGGTAGTAATTGTTAATAAAGTACTGTTTTAAAAATTTAAATTCTTCGTTTAACGAAAAGTAATCCGAACAAACACGGTAACTTCTTGTTAATAATGTTACTATAGCACTAATCTTATATTTATAAAACATACAACTTAAATAATTGGTTCCCAAGCCAGTAAAAGTTTGTTTCCGAAATAGTGAAGTATGGAACTTATTATGGGCCCGTTTATATATATATATATATATATATATATATATATATATATATATATATATATATATAATAGAGCTACAAAAAACAGTCAACAGTGAACGTTACTCATCTAACAATTTTTAACACTTTTAATTTTTTTCTTTTGGTCTTTACTAAAGATTTATTAAGTTTTTTATTGTGTAGAACACGTTATCCCGTAGTTTCCCCTGGCTTTAATTAGGATACGTTATAGGAATTAATTTTTAAATAGTGAATCCTTCGTTCTTCAAAGTTGTATGTTAAGCTTCAAGAAGTTTTTATTTTATTTATGAACTATTTTAATCTTTAAATAAGACCTTCATTGTAGCAACTATTTTTATTTACTCCTTTCTCTCTAATCCCTAAATAATAAACGTGAAGAAAGATGAACCCACCGGGTTTCAATACGTAAGTTTTACGCTAAAACTACGTGTGTTTTACCAACTGTAAACATTAAATTCGTTATTCTTACGTACTTCAGTACTTCATTCTTGAGCACCCCACCCACACTCACACCCAAAAGAAAGCAAACGAACGAACAAACAAAGAAACACGCATAGGAAAACAAATCAACAAACACAAATAAACGGACCCACGAACGAACGCATTCTAAAATGTCCCCAAAATCTGACATAAAAAAAAGATTTAATTGCAAAAAATGAGTCACCTTCGAATTTAAAAAATAATATTTCTACTCTCTGTAAATTGCGTAAATCTTTCTGAAACTGAAATGAAAGAGGAAATATAATACATTTAATTAAAAAATGAGGTTTATGAAAAAAAAAAAAAAAACCAACGCAAAACCTAATGGAGAGTTCGTCAGCGGCCGTAGCGCAGTGGGTGTCAGTCAGTAAGGAGGTTCAGATACTGGTAAAGAGCTCAAACCAACTAATTCGGCCCATTGCTCTGGCTTCTCTACTGTATTATTAATACCAAAATTATCAGGATATGAATGCCCAAACCTATACAGGAAAATGGTGTTACCTACTCAGCTACGACACTGAAGTCGGGGGTTCAAAACCAGATTATGTTGGTAGTAATAATAATAATACACGATTTAGAGATTTAAATTTTTGAGCAATAGGCCGCATTAGTTGGCTTCAGCGCTGTTTAAAAAAAAAAAAATATATATATACGAATCCATCGGCCCCGGGTTCGAGACCCGACGGCAGCCGGCGCGCAGCAAAACCCAGCTGTTCATCGTTCCACACAATAAAGAAAGTGGTTGGTAGATAAATGGGTACCCTAGGTAGCCTAGTGGTTAAGACGCTGGGCTGCTGATGGGGCGTGGTTCGGATTCCACGTTAAACTGTAGGTCTAAGGTGGAGTGAAAAGCTTGACCTTCGTCAAAATGAACAATTCGGGCGGAAGCTAACCAAAGGTTTATATATATATATATATATATATATATATATTCCCCACTGATCAATTATTATTTATTAACGTGAACTAGTTCATGTAATGTATGTTGCATTTAGAAATTATTTTATGCTGAATTAAATTTAGCTTTGAAAAATAAATCGATTACTGAAGTTTTAATCGTATCATGTCTAAAAAGGAAATAGATTACGGATTAATGCGTTCTCAACTCAAACAATTTTTAATGAATCCTTTGTAACGATAAAATAAACGAATTAAAACACGGAACGACGACGACTTTTTTTTTTTTTGTGTGTGTGTGTGTGTGTGTGTGTGTAAAATTACTGTCAATACAGAAATGCGTTTTAGAAAGTTCAATGACATTTTTATACAATAATAACGATAAGTTGGCGATTGTTATAACGATAATTTCATCGACTTGTCTATCAGTTGATTCAGACTTCATCATTTATAGCAGCGGTTCCCAACCTGGGGGGCGTTTGAGATTCCTAGGGGGGACGTGAGGTAGTCAACGGTCAACAAATGCCATTCAAATATATATTCCCAAAAATATAAATGGGTAAGAGAATAAAAACCCACTCTAATAGACAGAGTTTATTTCCACGACAGTTTCGACGCCCACTGGCATCCTCCTCGGGTGGATACAGAAACACAAATGAAACAAAACAAGAGGGAAAAAACAGTTCAGGGATCGACCGTTAAGAAATTCGCACCTTGGTTGGATTCCATTCTCTCGAGACAGGAGGGGCATTTTCATTAAGTACATTCGCACAAATTTTAAAACTATCTTCCTGTTCTAAACATACAGATTCTATTATTTTTACATAATTATTACATTTATAATTAAATTTGTTACATTTAATATTGCATAATTATTAATTACAGAAATTATAAATTTATTATTACATTGGTTATTACATTGTTGTTTATTATACAGAAATTATAAACCGAAAAACGAATGAAAAAGGCGATTAGGAAAATCCAGAGACCATTGAGAAATTCGCACCTAGGTTAGATATCGTTCTCCCGAAACCAGAAGGGCATTTTATTACAGGGTCAGCTTATAACTACATTTCCACAAATTAAAATATCTTCTTGTTCTATACATACAGATCCTAATGTTTTGACATAATTACTGCATATATTTATTTCCACATTAATTACTTCCATTATTACATTTACTAAAAGCGAGTAAGGAAACATTCCAATCCAGAGACATTTAAGAAATTCACACTTAGGTTCGAACACGTTCCCACGACTCCGTAAGGGATTTATTGACCAAGAATCTCATTAAAGGGTCTAACTTATAAGTACCTTCGCACAAATTAAAATTATCTACTTTTTCTATACACACAGATTCTATTATTTTTCTTTTGACATAATTATTACATTTATAAAGTACCTTACTTGATTCCCAATCTATAGCATGATTATTTTGGCTAGCGTGATAAAAAATGGCATTATTAGTATTACAACTTCTGAAGGCATATTTTGTGTTCTTTGATACGGGTTTCAATATTTCTTCCAGTTTCTCCCACGTATACTAAATCACAATTTACAGGGAATGCTGTAGACACAGGCTTGTTCCTCTTTTGCAACGTTATTCCTAACCAATTTACTTTTCACGGTAGACGAATATTTGAACGCCAAAGCAAACTTAAATTCTTTCGTCAACGGTTTTACTCTTTCTAAGCCGGCAATGTAAGGCAAACTCACATATTGTTTTTGGTTAACTGAAGGTTCCCGAGGGGCATAAAAAGATTTTCTGGCTTTAAAATACGCCTTTCTGATAAACCACTCAGGATATTTTAAATCCTTAAAAATGTTCCAAATCTTTGAATTTTCCGGATCCAGCAAATGTGGGCTACAAATCCTGAGTGCTCTTAGAACATGGAAGAAATAATTGAGCTTTTAACCCCTTCATCATGATATGAAAAATAATGAATGTACGAATTACAATGAGAAGGTTTTCTATAGACCGTGAAATTGGGCTTTCCGCTTTCGTTAATGACCAAAACATCTAGAAAAGGTAATTGTTTGTCGTTCTCCCATTCATATTTAAATTTAATAGAGGGAACAAGATTATTTAATGACTGAAAGAAAGTGTCAAAGTTGTTCCAGTGGTCAGGCCAAAATGAGAAAATATCATCTACATAACGAAACCAAATTAGATTCCTGGGACATATTGTTTGCAACAATTCCGACTCATAATACTCCATATATAATGTACTCAGTATTGGGGATAAAGGGGACCCCATTCCCATACCAAAACGTTGCAAATAAAATTCTTCACCGAAGGAGAAGGCATTATTGGTGACACAGAGTTTTATCAGTTCTAAAAATACAGATGTGGGCATGCCTAGTTCTACGTTACATGTTGGCAATTTTCTATCTAAAAAACTAAGTACATCATCAATGGGAACTTTCGTAAACAAGGACTCAACATCAAAACTTATCATTCTTCCCCCGTTTTAAATCTAAGGACATAACTTTGTTAATAAAGTCACAGGAATTAGTGATGTGCGAGCCTGAAAATTTACCAACTAATGGGGATAATTTATCTGCAAGAAATTTAGATAACCTGTAACTAAAGGAACCCCTGTGTGAAATAATGGGACGGAGTGGTATATTAATCTTATGGTTTTGGGTAGGCCGTAAATGTGGGGGAGTTTGGGGTTAATCTGTAGAAATCTTTTAGGATCAATCGCCGGGACATCTTTTAATAAGTTCCTGATGGTTTTGTTGAATTCGGCAGAAAGACGCTTTAGGGGGGACGATCTCACTTTGGTGTAGGTGAATTCATCACTAAGTAACGCTTCCATTTTTTGTTTATAATCACACTTGTCCAAAATAACCACAGTGTTACTTTTGTCCGCTTTAGTGACAAATATTGCTTCATTCTTCCTGAGCTTGTCTAAAGCTAACCGGAATCTTTTGGGAATAGAGTCCAATGAGTTGAAATGTTCCAGAAACTTGCTCAGAATCAAACCATTTAAACACGGAATATCCACCCTGGAATTAACTACGGAAGACACAAAATCTAAAACAATGTTTTTTATCGGGTTTAAGCGCAAACGACAGCCCTAAATTAAGAACTTCCTTTTCGGATTTGGACAAGACATATGTCGATAAATTTAAAACGAAGGTACTTATAAGGTACTTATAAGTTAGACCCTTTAATGAGATTCTTGGTCAATAAATCCCTTACGGAGTCGTGGGAACGTGTTCGAACCTAAGTGTGAATTTCTTAAATGTC
Source organism: Bathynomus jamesi (assembly GCA_023014485.1). NCBI lineage: Eukaryota > Metazoa > Arthropoda > Malacostraca > Isopoda > Cirolanidae > Bathynomus > Bathynomus jamesi. The sequence goes on from JAJOZX010004419.1 coordinate 308,583, forward strand.
TCTGGATTGGAATGTTTCCTTACTCGCTTTTAGTAAATGTAATAATGGAAGTAATTAATGTGGAAATAAATATATGCAGTAATTATGTCAAAACATTAGGATCTGTATGTATAGAACAAGAAGATATTTTTAATTTGTGGAAATGTAGTTATAAGCTGACCCTGTAATAAAATGCCCTTCTGGTTTCGGAGAACGATATCTAACCTAGGTGCGAATTTCTCAATGGTCTCTGGATTATTTCCTAATCGCCTTTTTTCATTCGTTTTTCGGTTTATAATTTCTGTATAATAAACAACAATGTAATAACCAATGTAATAATAAATTTATAATTTCTGTAATTAATAATTATGCAATATTAAATGTAACAAATTTAATTATAAATGTAATAATTATGTAAAATAATAGAATCTGTATGTTTAGAACAGGAAGATAGTTTTAAAATTTGTGCGAATGTACTTAATGAAAATGCCCCTCCTGTCTCGAGAGAATGGAATCCAACCTAGGTGCGAATTTCTTAACGGTCGATCCCTGAACTGTTTTTTCCCTCTTGTTTTGTTTCATTTGTGTTTCTGTATCCACCCGAGGAGGATGCCAGTGGGCGTCGAAACTGTCGTGGAAATAAACTCTGTCTATTAGAGTGGGTTTTTATTCTCATATTTTGACCTTCACGTAAAAAAGTGAAGTTTTTTGCATTTATAAATGGGTAATTTACTTCGTTAGGGAAAACTTGACATCCGTCATCTCATAAACACGTGAGCTTTGATGTTTTTTATTATTAATCCTGTAATTATCTGGATTCTAGACGTCCATATGGAACTGATGAAAACTTTCGCCCTTTGGGTATGGGGTGCGCCATGGATACAAGGTTGACCAAAGGGGGGCGCAGTGCCAAAAAGGTTAGGAACCCCTGATTTATAGTTTCACTCACCCAGAATAAGAAAGGATACGACTTTAGAAAATATAATTTGTTCAGGGGTACGTCGTGGGCAGTGTCGTAACGCCGCTTCCCGTCGATCATCGAAGCTACCGAGTGCCGACATTAGATCTGAGAGTAGTTGGATGGTGGACCGTGCTCCGCGTCTAGTTTATTTAGCGATCTGTAATTCGGGTCCCACGTAAAGCTGTAGGTCCCCTCCATCAAATGACCTTAGCTACGTTAGAGTTTAAACAACCCTATCATTACATTACACCAGTTATTCATATTTTTGTGTTAGTTAAACTCTTATTTCCTGATACGCGATAAACAACACTTGTTATAGTTTTAAATTCTAATACAGGGTGTTTATAAAGTCCCTATCTATTTCAGTGAAAACGTAGCAAAAAGGGTAAAATTCAATAACAATATAATAGAAGGCATACATTTAATGAATACTTAAGCGTATGATTCTACATAAGCACCATCAGTATCTCTACAGAGTTCGAGTCTGTCAGAAGCATTGCGGAACACATTTTGGAGCATGGCAGGGGTTATTTTTGTAACTGCTGTTACGATACGAGCGCGTAAATCTTGCATATCTGTAACCCTCGTTTGATAGACGTTTGATTTGATAAAGCCCCATACAAAGAAATCCAAGGGCGTTAGGTCAGGAGATCGAGCCACCCAGGGCCTGTTGCCTCCACGTCCAATCCACCGATTTGAAAATCGTCATTTAGGTACTCCCGAACAATGTTTGAGTAATGACAAGGTGCCCCATCTTGTTGAAAGACAACGGTGTTTAAAATGCCATCTGAATGAAGCTGGGACATTTACGTGCTCGTATCGTAACAGCAGTTACAAAAATAACCCCTGTCACGCTCCAAAATGTGTTCCGCAATCCTGCTGACAGATTTGAACTCTGTAGAGATACTGATGGTGCTCATGTAGAAGCATATGCTTAAGTAGTCATTAAGCGTATGCCTTCTATTAGGGGCCATTAAAAAACCACGTGGTCCTTAAAGGGGGGAGGGGGTTCCATATTTAACCACCAAGCGCCACATGGGGGAGGGGGGGAGGTCTTGACGTTTAACCACGTGGCCAATACTAAAGATTAAAATATCCTGTTTATAAGATATTATTTTGAATTAAAGAAACAAACAATTAATACAGTTTATTTAGAAGATATGCCTTTTAATTGTTCATTTACCTCATTACCTCTCAATAATATAAGAAATCTAATATGGCACCTTACATTTTACGTGAGATTAGGAAGGGGTGGTGGTGACATCAGAAGACCACGTAGTTTTGGAAGAGGGTTTAAGTCACTGGCCACAAATGACCACAAGGGGAGTGGACGGGTTTGAAAACCACCCGAAAAAGGACCACGTGGTTTTTGAATGACCCCTTATATTGTTATTGCTACGTTATTATATTGCTTATATTGTTTTTGTTACGTTTTCACTGAAATAGATAGGGACTTTATGAACACCCTGTACAAACTACCTTTGATAATCATTCCAAGCTCTTGAAATTAAAAGGAATTCTAAATGAATACGAGAATGCAGGTGTGCTCTAATTTAATTCTTGTATAAGATTCAATATCAAATAAAAGGGTCTATTACCTGGTTTACTTAAATTTTACATAAATTCCATTCTCAAAAATGGGTTGAAGCAAAATGAATGTAGGCTTTATATTTAGTATATATAGTATATTAGATTGTTTTTATCAGAGCAATGAATTGCAATATATTTTAGTGTAATGTAACTCTCAGACTTTCAATGGGAAAACACAATAACTAAGAATGAAAGAAGAGCCGTTATTGGTTAATACTGGCTAATCACGATTGGTTTTTCAAACATTTACGGCCCTTTCAAAATCATGAAAAAATAAAAATAACCATTTAATGTATACTATATATAGGCAGTCGTTGCTCTTTTCGCGGTTTGACATTTCCTGACCTTTGGAAACTCGGAAAAATTTCGGCGTGTGAAGGATGAGCAGTAAATGTTGGTTGGTGAACCAACCTGTCTTGACATCCCCCGTTTAGCGTATTTTGCTGGTTTTGAGTTTAAAAAAAAAAATTGTTCCCTCAAAAAAATTTTTTTTCAAAATAATTCCCTCTTCAACAAACTCAAAAACATATAATTATTTTTAAATTTTCTCTTCAGATTTCTCATTGTTGTTTTACACATTTTATTTTTATGTTTTACATATTTTTATCATGAACTTGTCATATTTCACATTTTCACATTTTCAGCTGCTGAATCATCATTTCTCCTTATATTTGTCATTTCAAAGTCTTTCACACTGTTTAATGTTTCTTCATTTTTTCTTTTTTGGGGGGGGGGCGGGGCTGTCACTTTAAATCTCTTATTTTACATTTCCCATTTCCTTGCACTCATTAAAAAAACTTTAATTCATTTTTATTTGTCCATTTAATATTAGTTATGTGGCGTTTATCATTGTCTGGCCTCACTCATTTCCATGGGTAGTATGGGTGCATTTGAGGAGAGGCAGTTGGGGGGATGGGGAGAAGGGATGAGAGAGAGAGGGGAAGTGGGAGTGCCACCGAGGGGGAAGTGGGAGTACCACCGAGGGGAGAGGAGTACCAAGGGGGAGGGGCGTACCAAGGGGGAGGGGCGTACCAAGGGGGAGGAGAGTGCCAAAGGGGAGGGGTGTGACAGTTGAATATAGAGTATAGTTAACTAACCTGACCTAACCTGAAAAATAATAAATAAAAAAAATGAATATGGGCTTTACGAATATATATATATATATATATATATATATATATATATATATATATATATATATATATAAATAATTGTTATCTGAGCAGCGTCCGACGTGTAAAATTATCCGCAGTTAAACAAAGGGAGATTGAAAGATGTTTGTTGAGATCGACAGCTAAATACCCTATAATGCGTACGCAACTGAAATTTTTTACTGTCACGGGTGGTTTATCCTCGAAACAGCTTGAACGTTGTGTTGAGAAAGTTACCGCAGGAAATACTTGTAGTATGGTCATAGTCAACCATGACACTGTTTGAGGCAAATATAAAATCCTCATTCAATTTTGTAAACTTTAACTTGAAGAGTATAACATCAATAGTGAATAGCGTCTCTGTCGATAGAGCCCTAGAAACGGAGTACTCTACTGGTGATGAAATTTCATTGTGTTCACGTGCCTTCCACAACTTATTTCTTGGTACAATCGGATGTAATGGTGTTGGAATAGGAGTATCACTGGATGACTATATAAAGAGGACCAATGTCTACACCTTCAACATTTCGGCTGATCACTGCTCGGATGCTTACATATATTTCAGTTCGCAAAAACAGGGGCATTTGGCATTGAAAATAGAGTTCAGCAAGCCCTTATCTAATTCTATTAGTGTATCTAGAATTCCAAGGCCTGACTGAAATTGACAGGTTTAGATTGGTGATAACAAATTTTTAATGGACGAGCTCACAATTCAGAGGGTTGTGAATTCGGACTACTTTACGTGAAAAACTTTTATAGGTACATTTGCAAAAGATGAAATATTGAGTCTGCCTAACGAAGATTCTGTCGGTCTTATATTTAATACCGATTTCTCGATAGGACCTGGACTTCACTAGGTGGGTGGGTATTTCAGGAGGAGACAGCAAATATACTGACTCGCTTAGGATGTCCCATTTTCATGACCCAGGTATCGGGAAATTCCTAAAACAATTGCATATATCCACCATTATATCGAATCTTTATAAGTACCAGAGCGTTTACAGTAATGTACATGTCTAGAGGCTTTTGTTATGAGAACTTTTTAAAATTTTTTAGCAAATGCGATTCAAACCTAAATGATGAATTTGTAAGTAATCAAATAAATTATCTCTTCCCATTTGTGACTGAAACACAGTGTAGAATGTAGCAAAAATGAAGGGTTTAATTTATATTTCCTATGTAACTTGTAAACTCTGGAGAAAGTTATTAATTTTGAAAGCTATAATTGTACAGGGTGTCCATAAAGTCACGCATCATAGGAAAATACATTTATTTTGTTTATTTATTTTGTTTTATTTGTTTGTTCGAAATGATTCCCACCAATTTCAAAACATGTTTTTAAGCGAAAACGCAAGTTTATTTGAATGTTCCTCAACATATTTGGCCTGATGGAGACATAAATAAATAGACATTGCTTATGTTCCTATGATGCGTGACTTTATGGACATCCTGTAGAAGTGTAAGTCTTATACCTGTGTTATGTGTATAATTCAATTAATTTAACCTTTTAAAATATATTTGTACTCCATTGTGACATATAATAAACGAATATCTGATTTTCTGTATTACTACATATATATCACGTTAATTCTGTAAACTCCAAATACAAATCCGTCGTATTCGTAAAAGTCGGGGAACTTAATTAATTTATTAAAATCCGATCCGCCTATATATATACGAGTATATACTGAATATAAAGAAATGCTACTTATGCTATTTTGATTCAGCTAAACTGAAAAAATAAAAAAAATATTGTTGTTTAACATATAATATTGGACCTAAAACTTTTTTGAAACATAGTATTGTTACCGTTCAAAATAACCTTTTTCTTTAAGGCTTTGTTAACAATGATGTAATAATTTTTTCGTGTCATGAAAGATAAATGTATAAATAAACTAGATAATAGAGTAAATAAAAGTGTTAGAAAATATTGTAAGTGACAAAATTTATATGTATTTTAACTTGAAATGAGGAAACAAATCAGACTACCCAAATGAAGAAAATTATTTTTTTCTTTTCTTCTCCCGTTTAACCCTTTTTCTTCTAAAGATTTTGACTCTACAAAAAGAGTTAGGTATAGAATAAAAAAGTAGTAGTTAATTCGAGGAGAGTTTAAGAAGCATCAAATTTTAATTTTGTATAAAGTGATCCTAGTCCAATTACAAGACTTCAATATCAATAAGAATTTTAATATGAGTATTTCGTGTTTCAATTGGTGGGGGAATTGCCGACATTAATAGTTCTAATCATATTTTTACAAGTGAGTAACGAATTAGATTATTTAATATCAACTTACCAATAATCTATATTATTTATATATATATATATATATATAATATATATATATATATAATATATATATATATATATATATATATATATATATATATATATATAGAGAGAGAGAGAGAGAGAGATTTACCACTTTAGTTTGGTGTGGTGTATTACATGTATATATGCATGTACCTACCTGTGTGTGTGTGTGTTTGTACGTAAAAGTGTATATATATACATATAATATATATAATATATATATATATATATATATATATATATATATATATATATATATGCTTTTGTAGTGTAAAAAGTGTTTATTTACGAAAATGTTCTTCAAAACATCATTGCTGTTGTTTACCGGACTTAATGGAGATTCGAAAATATTGAATCGGAGCCCAAGCTAACGAATCAAATCGAATCTTCTCTCCCGATTTGAAATAAAATCGAATCTCCAAGCTTCGCAGGGCTCTAATATATATATATATATATATATATATATATATATATATATATATATATATATATATATATATATATATATACACACATTATAACTGCAAACACGCAGTATAATTAACGTAAAGAACGACGCTTTGTATAGGAGAATTATCCGCGCAAGATGAGAGCGAAAGAACGAAACAAATGAAAAAATGAGGTACCCACCCGGGAATCGAACCCGGGATCTTCCGATTGCCGGGTTCGATTCCCGGTGGGTACCTCATTTTTTCATTTGTTTCGTTCTTTCGCTCTCATCTTGCGCGGAAATTCTCCTATACAAAGCGTCGTTCTTTACGTTAGATATATATACACGGTGAACCAAAAGTAGGTGGACAGCAGGTTGAATACGGTTTGTGTTATATTATATTATAACTATGGTGTTCATTATAACTATGGTGTTTGTGTTTTATTATATTAAATATTATAACTAAATTTATTTAAATTTTATTTGTATTATAGTATACAAAAAAATTAAATATGTATTCTCAAAATAAACGTTATCATTTACTGTCCACCTACATTTGGTTCACCCTATATATATATATATATATATATATATATATATATATAAATCGATTTTATTTCGAATCGGAAGAGAGGACTCGATTTGATTCGTTAGCTTGGGCTCCGATTCGATATTTTCGAATCTTCATTAAGTCCGGTAAACAACAGCAATGATGTTGTTTTGAAGAACACTTTCGTAAATAAACACTTTTCTTTTAACTTAGATTATAGTTCAATCTATATACTGAGACCAATCTCTTGTGCAATAACACTTTTATCACACTTTAAAACCATTGTTCCTCCTCATGATCAAATACTTAATACATTTTTTTTTAGAAGGATTTACTTTGTCCTTTGTTCTCAAGAAGGCTTAATTAATTTTATGCTTATTGCTAATTGTGTGTAGAAACACTAATATATAATGTGTAAAGTTGATTCGATTCGATCTGAATTGTTTGGGATGATTTGATTCGAGATTCGATTCGGAAAAAAATTGATTCGCAGGGCCCACTTGTGTATATATATATATATATATATATACAGCGTGTCCCAAAGAAATGTATACCCACTTTGTTCGATAATACCAGCTATGAGGATAATAAATATATTACTTTTTATATGTTTTTTAATAAAGAATTTTCTCCTGAATCTAAATATGTAATTATTTTTATTAAAAATTGAAGAACAAAAAAGTTACAGATGTTTAAATTATAATTATTATTTTCGAGACTTCACGTGCGATATTTTCTAATATTTTAACCGACTGTTTTGAGATACTTATGTTTAGTGTTGATATTGAAGCATAAATGTTGTAATTATTAGTTAATTCAAAAAATTTACAAATTCCATGGTTAAATGACACTTTATCTAAGATGTTCGACGTCTTCCAGAACGTTGTTTTTGTAAGTTTTGCACAGTGCCGTCGGTTTCAAACTTATCTCGTAACGTGCAAAAATATTAGAAAATATCGCACATGAAGTCTCGAAAATAATAATTATAATTTAAACATCTGTAACATTTTCGTTTTCAATCTTTAATAAAAATAATTACATATTTAGATTCAGGAGAAAATTCTTTATTAAAAAACATATAAAAAGTAATATATTTATTATCCTCATAGCTGGTATTATCGAACAAAGTGGGTATACATTTCTTTGGGACACGCTGTATATATATATATATATATATATTCATTTGGAAATTAGTTTCTAAATCATTATTATGAACAAGTAGTTGAGGCGATATTCATTTAATATAAAAGACGAATTATAATCTTGAAACGTCTTGTGTATATATATATATATATATATATATATATATATATATATATATATATAATATTCTTGTGTGTGTGTGTGTGATGAAATACCTTTTTTGAAACAGGTGAAGAAAAACGTGAAAGATGTTTGGTTTCAAGGGATTTGTCAGGTAGAACAAAGTATCAGGCCTATAATTAAGCGTCACTTCATCTTATTCAGAAGTATAATCTATAAAAGGTTTCTAAAGCTAGGCTCAAAATAGGTGTCAGGTAAAACCAGGTGTTCCTGTTTGAACTTGTCTGAGAACAGAGAAAATCACAAATGGCATATTTAAACTTTAAAAAGGATTAATTGGTGTGATGGAAGAATCTCTTATTTCTGGCCGAAAATTATGGAATTCTACTGTATATAAATAAAGACATCTCCCCGTGTGTATATATATATATATCTTTTGCTCCACCCTTTTTTCTTAGCTAAATAATAGGCCATTGGGCTGAAATGTCTTTTGGGCCGTAAGTGTGAACTTTCTGCGCTTCACATAACCAGATTTTTCCAGTTTGAACCTTGTATAAAACCGATAGTTAACGCAGTTTCGAAAATAGCATCTGACAGTGATGTGCGTCGTAAACAGAGAGCTGTGATCGAGTTCTGAACCGCAGAGAAGGAAACAGTTGGAAATATTCACAAACGTCTACAAAACGTTTACGGAGATGCTGTTGTTGATCGAAGCACAGTTGGAAGCTGGTCTAAACGTGTGAGATCATCGGAGAGAGGGGGAGCCAGCCTCGATGATGAGCCATGCAGTGGTCGCCCGGCATCGGCTGTAACATCTCACACAGCATCATTCTGTCAAATGGGTGCGTCACATACAAGGAGCTATCACTGAAGCTAGAAATCAGTGAAGGAAGTGTGAATACAATAATTCATCAACTGGGATACTCAAAAGTGTGTTCACGGTTTGTTCCTCGCGAACTAACTGAAGATCACAAAGCCCAAAGAAAAGAAATTGCTTCTGAGTCGTTGGTTCGATACGAGACAGAAGGGGATGACTTCCTTTCACGAATTGTGACTGGGGATGAGACTTGGGTACACCACTTTGAACCTGAAACAAAACGCCAATCCATAGAGTGGCATCACGCAGACACTCCACGCAAGAAAAAATTCAAAATGACTCAATCTGCAGGAAAGGTTATGGCCACCATCTTGTGGGACATGAAAGGGGTGATTCTGGTGGACATTATGAAGAAAGGACAAACAATCAACTCAGACGCATATATTGCTACTCTACAGAGACTCCAGAGACGTATAAAGCGAGTTCGACCGGAGAGAAAACTGGAAGACGTGCTTCTTTTGCACGATAACGCAACACCACACAACAGTTTGCAAACAAGAGAGGCCATCACAAAAATGCGCTTGACTGTGTTACCCCACCCTCCATACAGCCCGGATCTGGCACCTTCAGACTTCCATTTGTTTGGGCCAATGAAAGATGCTATTCGTGGAAGAAAGTTTGAGAGTGACGATGAGGTTGTTGAGGAGGTTAAGAGGTGGCTCCAGCTGAACCCAGCGGAACCAGCAAGGAATAAAAGCCCTTGTTTCGAGGTGGAGGAAAGCCGTAGAAAAGGATGGAGACTATGTGGAAAAGTAAAAACTTGTAAAAAAGGTATGTAACTACTCGTGTACAAAATTTTTGGAACTTCCAAGGAAACTTGGAAAGAAAAAAAAAGGTGGGACAAAATATATTGAGTGGCCCTCATATTATCTTAAACACTCGTATATGTGAAGGAAGGTAAGAAACTTTTTAAGACTACAGAAGTCATGAAATATCTTATCTTAAACACTCATATACATTTAGGCTGCAGCCACAATTGCCTACAAGAAAGACCACATATTTTTGTAACTTTTTTGCAGACATCGGTGATGTAAACACGGCTCAGCTGCTGAAGTTCTATTGAGCCTATGTGTATATGCATGTGCCAGCGTGCACTCAATGTTGTGAGCTCCAGGTTAGGTTAGGTTAGATTAGGTAACTATACTCTATATTCATAGTAACATTGGGCCAGCGTACTGTATCACATCAGGTGGTCTCTAAACCATATATACACGTTGATTTTTTATTGTTTTACATTTTTTATCTTTTAAACGGGTGACCGCTAAAGTTTATATTATAATGTCACAATAACCAAATTTATACCTTTATACATTCATACATATATATGTTTTATTTTTACTTATTTATTTAGGTTACGTTAGGTTAGATTACGTAACTATTCTATATTCAACTCCCACTCCACTTGCTCCTTGGCACTCCCCTCCCTCCTCAGTGACACTCCCACCTCCCCCTCTCCCCCTTCTCCCTCTCTCCCCTCCCCCCTTCCTTTCCCCTCTCCCCTAACTCCCTCTCCTTAAATGCAACCATACTACTACCTGTTTTGGCCTTTCGTTCGCCCGTCAAATCCACTTTATTTTTTCTCCTTACGAAAGAATTATCGACTAATCATGGAAGACTTTTTTATTTAAGGGAGAAGGCAAGAAGTTATGAGGTAATTATTGAGAGGAATTAAGGGGATAATTACCCCCACGAGTTTATTTAGGAGGACGGAAGGACCCCATTTTTTATTTCTCAAATTTCATCGAAATTTTACTATCGGTTATTCGGCGTTTTAGTTCGGCACTTTACGACTTTACCTCCACTTTATTCGACCCTGATTTTTTGACTTGTTCAGATTCCATTTTATGTCGTTGATTTTGTCATCAGTTTTTAGTTGGTTGGTTTTTATTTGTGTTTTCGGTTCCAGAATGGAGGCTTTTTTTTTTCGTGTTTAAATCTGTTCTTTCTTTGCGTCGTCGTTTAAGTTTGGCAATAGCACTCTTTCTCCTATTCTCTCTCTCCACACACACACACACACACACATATATATATATATATATATATATATATAGAGAGAGAGAGAGAGAGAGAAGAGAGAGAGATTTAGTTTTCAACTGAAATAAATCCAAAGACAAGTCTTCTTTATACAGGAAGAAGGTGCCAACGGCAAACGCCTGCAAAAATGCCTCCCCCCGCCCCCCACTACAAAGAGAAGAAGAGAGCCAAAATCAAGATTCAGTGTTTTTCAAATGCCTGGACACTCTGCGTTTGAAAACTGTAGGTTAAAGACAGTAGGAAAAATGGATAGAGGAAGATTGCTTCAGAGTTGATCGGTTGGGTAAATGAAAGATTGAAAATATCGATTAACCCTTGCATTAGTGAGTTGGACAGAAAAGGAATGTGACTGTGCCGAAAGTCGGGTACTGTATGCTACTTCTTAATTAAAGGAGGAGCATGCAGTTAGAGAGTTCAGAAGAGCAATGTCCGTTATAATAGCGATAGTAAAGAGAGAGTGAGACAACATTGCGGTGAAGAGAGAGAGAGATTGAAGACAGTCGGTAAGAGGCAGGGAATTGATAGACGAAAAGCCTTTGATTCCATCCGGTCAAGTAGAGCTGTGTGGGTTGATCGACCCAACACATGAGAAGCTTATTCCATACTGGGCGGACAAGACCCCTGTATAGAGATAGCAACCGAGTGGGGGTGAAGAAACCGCGGAGCCGGTACAGCACACTTAACCGCTTATAAACTCTCTTAGAAAGAGAGTATATATGATCTTTCCGGGAAAGATCACGAGAAAAGAAAACACCAAGAATGTTAAGAGAAGAAGGATTGAGTTGTGTATTGTTGAAGATAAAGGGATAGACGTGTGGGAGAATGTGACGAGTAGACAGATAAAGAACCTGAGTTTTTGAAGCATTGAAAGCCACAGGGTTGTCTCTGCCCCAATCAGAGATAGTAGAAAAATCAGAGGTCAGGTGCACCATAGCCGTCCTACGCGAGCCATGGAGTGACTGTTAAGAGGGATGCTTTGTGAAGCGGGTGGAGAAGTGAAGAGTTGAATCATCGGCATATGAGCGGATAGGACAGGAATGCGACTTACTAGATCATTGAGAAATAAAAAGAAAAGAGTGAGTGACAGGACAGAGCCCTGAGGAACACCACTATTAATAACTTTACGAGAACATTGGCCATGTACAATCGCAGCTATAGATCGGCCAGTAAAGAAATTACAGATAAGGTACAGATAGAAGGCTAGAAACCGAAGGAGGACAGTTTCGAAATTAAAGATGTATGCCAAACTCTATAGAAAGCTTTTGATAGTTTAGCGCAGTAGAAAAGGTTTCACCGAAATCCTGAAAGGAGGATGACCAATGGTCAGAGAGATGTAAGAAGATCGCTAGTAGAGCGTCCCTTGCGGAATTTATACTGATGATCTGGAGTAAAATTGTGAGAAGAGGTGTTTAAGAATCTTCCTATTAAGGACAGATTCAAAAAACTTTAGAAAGGCAAAAAATCGAGGCAATGAGACGATAGTTGGAGGGTTGAGAGCGTTCGTCTTTATTTGAGACAGGCTGAATGGAAGCGAACTTTCAGCAGGAAGGAAAAGTACCAGATGAAAGACAAACACGAAAGAGTTTACCAAGGCAGGTGTCAGCATATAAGCAGAGTTCTTATGAAATGAAATCTCCTAAAATGGAGATTTCAACGAAAGAGTGGGATAGAATATATTCCACTTTGGAAGTAAGGTAGTCAAGAAGTTATGGATAGCCAGTAGAATTAGAAGAAAGGTAGACAGCGAAGATGTATTTAGTTTGAGATTGGCAATTAAGCCGTAGCTGGAGGGTGTAGAATTCGGAGGATTCAAGTTTAGGGATGCGAGAACAACTTACTGTAGGTCTTGACGTACATATACGCAACATCCACCATTGGAATGAAATTGAATGTAGAGAAAGTAGGAGAGTACAGCAAAGGGGTTGTTGTCACTTGTCTCAGACATCTGAATTTAGTGAGGAAGAGAAGGTGAGGTTTAAATGGGGAGAGTTTGGTGTTCAACAGATTGGAAATTTGAGGAAAGTCCACGAATGTTGCAGAAGTTAGAGGAAAGTGAATTAGGCAGAGACCCAGGATATCTCGAACAGGCAGTAGCAGAACCAGCCCCGCTGCCTGGGTCTGCGTTCCCGGAATCGGTTGCGGGGAACAAGAAGTGGAGATATTTATGGTTCCCTCCCCAGCGCTCTTTGTCGTTGTTTTTTTCATTTTGAAAAGATTCTGTAGTGTGTAAGATGCATGTATGTGTAGTGAAGACTAGGGAGAGAAAGTGTATTTGTGAGCATGCTGAACTGTTCACAGGGTAGATGAGACAATGGGAGTTCCAGCACTCCCTGTCTCCTGCATAACGTCCCCTCCCCCGGAGTACTTCCCTGGTCAAGTAATGTCTACAATCTCCTGCTACAAGTGTAGGTAAATGGTGGACTGGAGGCCAGATTCAGGATAAAAAATTAAGAATTAAACAATTAAATTTAGAAGATCATTCGATAGTTGAATATATGTTGCCCATATTGCGCTGTAATGAAACAAAGCGGTAGTGGCCTTGGAATGCCGCCACTCGCTGCTTCCACGATACTGCCCGCGTTTGAATCTAGTTGCCGACCACTATATATTGGTCTGGAAACACTTTGTACGTAATAAATATTAAAATTAGAAAAGATGGTAATTTAAGATTGAATGTGGTTCAGATATTGATTTTTAAAAACAAATGCATCAACACAATGGATATTACAGAAGTTATGGACATTCTTTATTGATAAAATAAATTTTGCAATTGGAAAAGTGCCGGAAAGTGGAACAGCGCTCAGACCAGCTAATGCGGCCCATTGCCCTAACTTCATCATTTTTATTACCAGCATCATCGAGATTCGACCCCCCCTTCTCGACCTCAGTGTTCACTTCATTTATAGGAAAACGGTGTTACCAGCTCAGGTGCGGGCATTGGCTAGTTCTACTCTTTGTTGGATAGGAGTGAATTTGTTGATGAGTTACAAAATATTTATTTATCCATTGTAAGCAGTGCTGTGCCCGCTAACTTCTAAAGTTAGCACCGCTAACGCTAACTACCATAAAATTTAACGCCGCTAACGCTAATTTTGCCGCTGATTTTTTCTGAAACTACCCCAATTTATATATGTTCTGCCTTCCGTAATTTACTTACATATATTCGCACGCACCTTCATATAATTGGTTGCTAAGGTACAAAAATGTGACGTTATAGTCTACGAAAATGAAAATATTTTTATGTATAGGAGTCGAGCTCCTTTCGTTTTTATTAATAACAAAAACAAACCAATGGAAGAATAAATTCTATTCAATTTAAACGTCTATACGTCTTATATGTCATGATCAACTTGCAGTTAGTGCTGCTTCAGTCCTTTAAAATACAAATTGGAGTCGGTGAACCAAATTTTAGTACAAGTGGTTTTGAAAAATTTGCGATTTGCGGTTAGCGATTGACTTTCTCTAAAAACTTAGCGCCGCTATGCGATTCGCTAACAATTTTGAAAATTAGCGGTGCTAACAGTATCGCTAATAAAAAAAGTTAGCGTCGCTAATCCCAGCACTGATTGTAAATTAATTTTATGCCTACATTTATACACTAAAAAAAAATTATTAAGAGTAAACAAATTCTTGTTAGGTTAATTTAATGACATGTTTATGGTAAATAAGAATTGTTTTTCAGTGTAAATAATCAATTAAACGTTCCATTTTCAAACATTCGGAGCTATTGAAGAATAGGGACCCCAGCCTTCTTTAGTTAGGCTTATAAGGCTAACTAACGAAAATATCACGACCTAACCTAACCAATCGTTAGGTTAACTGTACGCCCTTGACGATTGGTTAGGTTAGGTCATGATATTTTCGTTAGTTAGCCTTATAAAGCTAACTAAAGAAGGCTGGGGGTCCCTATTCTTCAATAGCTCCAAACATATCTTAGTTCCTTGACTCTAAAAAGCGAGCCTAGCCTATTACAATAAAAGTACATTTGTTTTTGTGGAAATGGTGACTTTTGACGTACACAGGTTAATTTTTATTATTGTTCAGTACCAATAAATTGTTTAATTCAATCTATAAATATAATTTTCATTATGAGGCTATGTAGACCCAACATTAGTCGCTATGTGTGCAGTCCTACACTAGCCTTCTAGGGTTAATAGTTTTAACTCTTTAAAGAACGCAATTGTGTGAGCACCAAATCGGCATCACACTGAAAATGAAAAGTTATTAAAATTAGGCCAAAGTTGGTCATATTAACCAGTTTTAACATGATTATGATATTTGAACCAGGTTTTTCGAGATATTACTAGGGTTCTTGAAAAAGTGGGGGTACTTGTAGGTTATCTCCCCCCCCCCACCAATTTTGACAGAATATTTTCGTTAAAACTAATGAAAATATCACGACTTAACTTAACCAGTTATCAAGGGCGTACAGTTGATCTATTAGTAAATTGTAAATTGTTAATAGTGGAAAATTTTTTATTTAAAAAAATAGTGATCATTAAATTCCAAATAGCTTTTTATGCTATGAATAAGTGGTTTTATTAAAAAGAAATTGTAAATAAATCTACAAATAATAGTTATACATGGGACTAGTTGTTGTAGCGTATAAAGTCATTACGTTTTCATCTCGCTTAAGCTTGTTAGATTTGCGTTCCAAGTTGCAAGGCCTAGGCTAATTAATCGTTATTATGGAAGGTATCAATATGTCGTTTGAAAATATGACAAATTTTATAAATGTCATAAAATTATGCAAGAAAAAAGAGAATTTAATTAATGAATTACTAAAGTTGAATATATTAAAAAAAAAATCATATTTTGTGCGAAAGACCATCTACAAGTAGAAATTGAGAAAATTTGTAATTAATTATTAACAATGAAGTCTGTGATGGATATAGACCAACCCTAACCTAATCTAACTTACAAAACAAAAAAAAAAAACACGTGTGGATGTATGCTCTATTAAAAGTCGGATCACCTGAAGCTCAGGGCCCCCAGCTTTCTTTAGCTAGTCTTATAAGGCTAACTAACGAAAGTATCACGACTTAACCTAACCAATCGTCAAGGGCGTACAGTTGACCTAACGAGTGGTTAGGTTAAGTCGTGATATTTTCGTTAGTTAGCCTTATAAGGCTAACTAACGAAGGCTGGGGGCCCTGATCTTCAGGTGATCCTAAAAGTTTAATAAGCAATTTATTTTGAAAATAAAACAAAATAATTGTCCATTATTGTTAACCTTAGCTGTATATATATATATATAAATTTAAAAATAACTTAGTTACCCTTCTGTTATGAAAATTACATATTGCAAACGTAACCAAATAACAATTTAATATACTAATGTAATGTAATTAGTACAGTATTAAGTTTTATATAATAATTCGCAGTTTTATTTTAAAATTTTAAAATTAGTTTACAACGAGGAAGCATTTTTCAATATCAACATAGTGTCAATAATCCACGAGGGTTAAAGCACCTTAACAGAAAAAATGATAACAATTTGTTAGTGTTGATTAAAAAGAACGCGTCATTTATGGATGAGTATTGTTTAAATGTTTTAATATACTTATACAATAGAACTATTATGTTCCTTAGTTTGTACAAGTGGTATGTTTTTAATGTTCATTTGAACGCGTTACAGTAGGACAATATTTGCTCATAGACCCACAAGCAAAACAAGCTCACGTTTTCAGTATTTTATTTTTCTATATTGATTATATTTTATCAGTTAATCTTGTTAAAGTGTTTGAGTTTTAAACTGGTTGAAAAGAGGTGCCGATTTCTGATGAAGTAAAGATAAGCACCCCAAGCCTTCTTTAATTAGCCTTATAAGGCTAACTAACGAAAATATCACGGCCTAACCTAACCAATCGTTAAGTCAACTGTACGCCCTTGACGATTGGTTATGTTAGGTCGTGATATTTTCGTTAGTTAGCCTTATAAGGCTAATTAAAGAAGGCTGGGGGTGCTTATCTTTACTTGATCCCCGATTTCAAACAACTTATTGAGAAAACCTTGTTGAAAAAGTGGTTAATAGCATGGTTTTCTAACTAGTTAAAAAAATTGGTAATGGCTAAAAATAGTTGTCATAATTTAAAGTGGTTCTTTGAACCGTCGTTCACTCTAAAGACTGGTTGAAATCGGTACCAGCAAAACCACTTTACATTGATCGAATTAACCAGCTTTCATTTCCAGTGCAGTTAATATTCATATCGCTCGAAATATTGTTTAAAGCGTTGTCAACACAATTTCACTATGCAAATGCGCTGCACACTGACAAGAAATTGATAAATTGAACTATTTATTTTATATAAACTTAATAAATGACGTTTACGAACTAAATGTTTAAATATAAACATTAGTAAAACGCTTCTAAAAATCTTTTTAAGTATAAAAGTTAAGCGATCTTTCCATTGCGAGATTTTGCAAACTGAGCCGCATTTTAAGTACGAATTTGAAAATGATTTTTAACTCCGAGTAAATATGATCTTAGATTTGTTTAATCTAAACCAAATTTATTTTGAATTAACATCATTTATGTAGTTAAATTTTATCAAAACTGAGACTCATAATTTTGAATACGAGACTGTGTTTAGTCTAAAATCCAAACCAATCGTTTGTTTTTAAATTTTAATAAAAAAATATTTTGGGGGTGTGTATCATAAGATTAACTTAATATTTTCCCCCTTTTGTAAACTATTACAGTAAAAAACTAATTAAAAAATGATATAAATAATAAAATAATGTAATAATAAATGATAAAAATGCTATAAATGAAGTTGGGAAGAAAAAATTTTTGGATCTTAAAATTCGAAGCCTTTAATGGAGTAAGAGAAAGAAAGAAATTGCGTCCATAAAAACTCTCCTCAATTCTCTGCATGAAATTAACTCATTATAAGCGAATAAAATGAATTAAAAGTCTTATTTTGGAAGATTTAAAAGCGTTCACATCCTTTCTCGACCACTTTCTCACCCATTTGTAAATATTGGGTTAGAATCTCTCAGAATGACGTCACGAGTCTTGAATCATTCATCAATCATTTGCCTCTCAATCTCAGAATCAATAACCCCTCTATTGTTTGTCTCTGATTTCTCACTATATATATATATATATATATATAGAGAGAGAGAGAGAGAGAGAGAGAGAGGAAGCGCCTCGGTGGTGTAGTGGTTAGCGTCCTTGATTACAAATCCATCGGCCCCGGGCTCGAGACCCGACGGCAGCCGGCGCGCAGCAAAACCCAGCTGTTCATCCTTCCACACAATAAAGAAAGTGGTTGGTAGATAAATGGGTACCCTAGGTGGCTTAGTGGTTAAGACGCTGGGCTGCTGATGGGGCGTGTTTCGGATTCCACGTTAAACTGTAGGTCTAAGGTCAGAATGAACAATTCGGGCGGAAGCTAACCAAAGGAATCAAAGGTTATATATATATATATATATATATATATATAATATATATATATATTATATATATATATAATTATATATATACACACGAACATTATACATAACTCTAAAAAGCGTGAATTTGGAGAGCTGAAATATGGTGGGAGTATCGTAAAAGCAGAGAATTCGAAGCCTGTTCATATTTTGGGTTGTCCTTAGCGGGCGTGGCTCGACTCCTCGTTCCGTTGCAGGTCCCCTTTTCCCCTTTCGTAAGAACGTCTAGAGAACTGGAACCAAATGAACAAAGGGAGTCGCATGAATGCCGAATGTCGTATTAGTGGGGGCTTCCTAAATGAAGTAACGAGAGGTAGCGCGTTGACGCCAGCTTTAAACAATAGGATAGACGAGGGAATAGAATGAATGAATAGGAAGTAGGCCCAATTTTTAATTCGAAAAGCAATAAAGTCTTTCAAAGTTTTAATTTGATTAATTCACATTTCGGCGTTCCTTTAATATCAGCGAATAACTTTATGACTAAAACTCGGCAAAACGGCAAACAAATAATAATCGGTGGAAATCGGCATTAAAACGGGGAACGCCCCCCCCACCCCCCACCCCCCACCCCCCGATTAAATGTCTCATAATTTTACCGTTGGAATAAATGAGGCGGAATTATGCGATTTTTACTGGTTTTTTTACTCTTTATTTTTGGATTATTAAATTAAACGACATTTTATCTCTTTTATTAGATAGAAATGGTGCCTTTAATGACCTCCTCGTGTTCATGAAGCAATATTGTCATAACTGCCAAATGGTCAAACGCCCTCGCTGGATACTGTTACTATGAGGGAGAGATTAAAATACTCTCTCTCTCTCTCTCTCTCTCTCTCTCTCTCTCTCTCTCTCTCTCTCTATATAATATATATATATATATATATATATATATATAATCTTATATATATATATATCGTAAGGTGAAAGTAATGTTTCTTCCAAATTTATAATTAGGACCTGAGCTTCAAACTTCATAAGAGAAATCTGTGGAGGAAGAGTAATTATTTTGGGCAAACTTTAATGTTAACTAATTTTTAATTAGTAAATTAATCTTCTAATTAAATACAGCATTCTTTACGCGCACGCGCGCGCGCACCACACACACACACACACACACCACACACACAACACACAAACAAACAAACACACACACACAAATATATATATATATATATATATATTATATACACACACACACACACCTTTTCTTGGCTGACAAATCTAATTATTGATGCAATTTACCTTTAAAAAGGTGAAAAAGTTGATTCCGGGTCTCACGAATAAGAAAGTGATGAATTAAATTTAATTTAAATTGAAGAGAATAAATATTCATATTCAAAATGGTTCAAGAAATGATTCCAAATTAAAAATCGTTCTTTGAATTTATCTAAAGATGGAAATGGAATATGAAGCAATTGGTTGGAAGGAATTTCGTTTCTCTCTCTCTCTCTCTCTCTCTCTCTCTCTCTCTCTCTCTCTCTCTCTCTCTCTCTCAATTATTCCTTCTTTGTTTCTACTTTGAACCCACCATCAGACGTTTTCCTCTCTCGCAACCTTTACTCTCTCTCTCTCTCATTCTACTTTCCCCCCTCCCCTGGGGCACCTCGGATCGCGGTGAGAATTTCGTCTGCGGCTCGATTCCAATTTGGAAATTTTGAATTCATTTTCGCGATCCGTCCTTCGCCCTTCGATGGAACGGACTTTCCCCTTTAACGGAACGGTAAATTAGATCTTGCCTCTCTCTCTCTCTCTCTCTCCCCTCACCTTTCCCTTTACCTGTATATTTACCTGTCCACCGTTCCGCCTTTTCCACATTCCAGCTGTTTCATCTTTCGAGCTATCCCAGTTGGGTAATTTGGCTTTTCCAGCTGGCCATAAGTTGCCGCACAAATTCGGTAGGGCAGTTTTTCAGAAATTTTCGTTTGAACTTCTCTTTTTATAACTTTTTCTTTCGTTTCATTTTTAATATTTTTTTTTTTTGTGTTTCATTTGTTTTGTTTTTTGTTTTTTTTTCCTCCGTTTGATATGGTTCAAATGGAAAGAAACTGCAGCCACAATTTATGGCCGCTATCAGATCGAATACTATCATTCTCACTCTATCGAATCAGATTGATTCATCTCTCGCAATATACATGTTAAAATGAAACCTTCAATTTTTTTTAACCACTTCTGCGAAAACTTCTTTTTGTGTGCTGATCAGTATCTCTCTCTCTCTCTCTCTCTCTCTCTCTCTGTTTAGTTAATCTATCAATATAATATAGAATTATGAATATATGACATAATTGTTCAAATTTCGTGATATTACTATTATGGCAGGCAATGCATAAGAATTAAAATTAATATTAATGTTTTTATTATCATAAAAATAATAACTTTCTCAAGAGTTTCAGCCACAGAAAATTCAATGAAACAAGTTTCATTCAATTTTCTGTGTTACCACGTATTTATATTTTCAGGTTATATATTTGTTTGTTCATTAATTTAATACTTTATATGAAATGTGCGTGATTGGGCCTTATAAGCTACTTTATAAGCTAATTTAATTATAAATTGCATAATTTATTAGAGGTAATATCCGCATAACATCCGCAGTCAGAAGTGCGGATGCGGATGTTAAAAATGATGCGGATATCTGGTCCACCACTAATATATATATATATATAATATATATATATTATATATATTATATATATATATATAATTTTTTTATAAACTGATAAAGTCGGACAATTTTCATTTTGGGGATTCTCTCTTCCGTTTAGAGAAGAATTTGTGGAATGCGAAATTCCAGAAGAACCCACATTGAATTATAATTCACGTATGTTATTATTATTATTATTATTATTATTAATATTTTTATTATTATTTATTTATTTATTTATGGTTATTATGTTAGTGGTGCTCAAAACGATCTTATTTTTGGTGGAAAATATATCTGTTGATTGATTGATTCTTCTCGTTTCTGATTCGAATGAAAAGATTTGCAAAACTCTCTCCATAAAATATTTCTTAATTCCCTTCTTATTGCAACTTGTTGTTGTTGTTGTTGTTGCTGTTGTTGTTGTCATGTTAATGTAATCAATTAAGGTCATTTATTCTTACTCTGAACCGTTTCTCTTCATTCCTTTATTCTATTTTCTTATTTACTTACTTCGAGTGGATTAATTTCTCATTAATTCAATCCACTTTCTCTCTTCTTTATATATATATATATATATATAAAATGAAGCATACCCACAACGAAAAATGAAAAGCGATTCCAAGGGCTAGCGTATATTCAACAGTATGTCTCGTCGTCATAAATGGGTGTGCAATGTGCATCGTTTATTTATCTAACGTGTTTAATTGTAAAATTCATCATATATATATAAGGCTTACTTTATTGGGTTTTATGCTATCTTAAAACCTACTTTATCTGAGATATATATATATATATAAAATAAAGTAGGCTTTAAGATAGCATAAAACCCAATAAAGTTTGCCTTACTGCATTTGGAGTATTTGAAGAGCTGAATGCTGAACATTTGAGTGTTTCGAGCCTGAATTTTTACAGTAGCGAAGAATTTAAAACGTAAATTAAAAACAATCGTTTACAAGTACGACTCGAAAATGGTCTAAAATGACAGTTAGAAAATCATTAATTATTTATTACGTTACGCTCTCGTGAGTTCCGTTTAGGGAAAATCATTCCTGGATCCAAGTTTTAAGCGCCGTTTCAATGGAGTCTTCGCCGTTGTCAGCTAACTCCAAAGGACTGGAATGAGAACGCTTTATTGGGTGGTTGGAACGCGCGGATGATCTCGAAGGGCTGATTACGTTGGATTCCGGAGTTAGTTGGATGTTGTAAACGATGTTCTTTTATGGTCTGAAAGATGACGCATCGTCTTTTTATTGTAGGTGACGTCACAATGACCTCGCGAGTGCGCGGTAAATGATTGCCGAACTCATCATCGAAGGGAAATCGGTCTTTAAATTTAAGTGGGAGCCGAATACGAGAGATGACTACTATAGCTGGTGATGGGGATTTTCGTAATGGGGAGTTTCGTAATACTATGAAGTTTGCGCATATGTTGGGGGAGGGAACAGAAGCAGAAGAAGAAGGAAGAACTACCATATATATATATATATATATATATATATATAAACTCGTTTTGTGGCCATAAATAACTCTGAATTGATCTTTGCTGTGATTAAAAATCTCACTCTCATTATCACATTGGAAATCCATTTTAATTGTCTTTAATTTAAAAGGACATTATATATATATATATATATATATATATATATATTATATTTTTTTATATAATTTCTTTCCAAAATTGAGAATATTATTTAATGTAAAATTGAATTTCAATGAAAAAAATTCTCGAGAGAAACATCACTTTTCTTTTCTTAACTTTGTAAAATTTTCACCAATGGAGGGAGTTATAGATTAAATCCATCACACAAACGTCAATACCATATTCCACTTCATCAATAAAGCTTCACCAAATTTTATACACTTTATATATACAGTATATATGCTCCGGACCACCAAAAAAATAGAATTCTATCTCAATGCGCTCATGATCTTGATAATGTTATGTTATAATGTTATAATGTTTCAGACCAACAAAGACCCTAGGATCCACTCATGGCTGGTCTACCTAACTGTGTTCGTAATTGTGTATTGTGTATGTCCTCCGTGGTGGCGGAGGGGACCTACAATTTTACGTGGGTTCCGAACCACAAGAACATAAGAAATTTATGTAAAACTGCCTGTACATTGGCAACGACCAATTTTTACAAAACTAAATAATTATTAATTTAAAACTAATTAATTATCAATTTAAAACTAAAGATAGAACCTCTGGATCCAGAGGATCAAGTCATAATAGACTACTATCCACAAATATGTTACACTCTATATCTGTTTATAACCGACATGCAAATATATCAGATCCAAAGAATCCAGTCAATTTCATTATCGTATCCATCAATACTAGTACCTTCCCAACGAAAAATAAGTCACGGTCCATATCGATTGCGGACCAAGTCAAAATTTACAACCATGGTCAAAATTTACAACCATGGTCAAAATTTACAACCATGGTCAAAATTTCCAACCATGAAGTCAAAATTTCCAACCATAAAGTCAAAATTTACCTTTATGATAATACCTTTATGGTGAATATGGAGTGTCTGTGACATCATTATGATAAAAAGACACCTGTGTGCCAGTTTTGAAAAAAAAATAGGAAGAACCTCATTAAATAGTGAAAAGTTAATGCATAGCGACATACCAAATATTATAATATCTTCTCAGGTGTCACAAAAAAAATTAGAATAAATTCATTATGTTTATTGAGTACTTTTTAGCTCTGCGTCTTAGTATCCGTATTTAGGTGGTCCGTCCTCATCTCTGATTACGACCTCCAATCGACCTGGCATCGAGTCGACAAACCTCTTACATTCTTCTGTAGTTATCGATTGCCAGGTTGTCATCAAACACCTCTTCAGTTCACTAAATTTGGTTGGGAAATGGATGTTATCTGTATAATCATAATACTGTAAATGTTAGATATCTACTGTATCTATCTATACTGAAAAACCGGTGTTTACAGTATAAACACGGATGTGACCCCCTTTTTCACGCTGTCCAAAACCTATAAACATGGGTTTAGAGTCTATATACTCGTGATTAGGTTTAGAATGCTGGTTATTTGGGAGAACGATGCCCCAAATACGAATGTGGGTTTTGACGTTACATGACAGACAATCTAAACAGTTTCAATTCTAAGGTTTTTCCATTGTATCTGCCTTCAGACACTTTACATTAGGATAATAAAAGATAAAATTATGCGTTTCATTAGTAGTTTGAGGTGAATTTTGTATTGGGCACCGCGCGACTTAACCTCTTTTGGACCACTGGGTCGAATATGTACCGTTTCTCATACACGCATTCGTAACTTAACCCTACAAAAAATTCGGTCGTTAAGAGGTTAATATAACAATGTTATCAAATGATGTTGCCACTTGAAGTGAAGAAAGAGGATTATTGGTTGTCTAATGTATTGGGAGATTTTTAAAACATCAGAAACTTTAAAAGGTTTGTACTTTTTTAACTGAAATAAAAGCATGAATTTTTCACTCTACACATGCACGTGGGGAATTAGTCCTCAAGTGCAAAACATGCTCTATGTGATGTCCTCTCAGCTTATTAACTCTTTGTAGGCCTATACGAACAACAAAATTTTGCAGTACTCTGGACGGAGTATCTGTTGAAATCTGAGTAATTTTTTGTTCAGTTCATGCTTTCAGTTCTTTTATTGCGTGCGAGTTCTATTTGAACACTCTATCTTTTAAACAACCCCACAGGTAAAAGTCACAGGGGTTTAAATCTGGTGATGTCGGTGGCTATGATATTCCTTTATTATAAACCGGAGGGAATCTGTTGGACAGGACTCTTCCATCGAAAGTGTCGTGAGCTGAGATGCCTCACATAAAGCATGTTTCGCATTTGGTAACTAATTTCATGTTTTTATTTCGTTTAATAAAAAAATACAAACCTTTTAAATTGTCACATATTGAAAAATTCACCCGATATTTGCAAGGACGTTGAATCAATAGCATACTGTAAGTTAGGTTAACTTTAAATCGTAAATGAAAATCGGTACGCCCTTATTGTGAATAAAAATAAGCTTTCATATATGTTTTCGCTTCGGACCATCATCGGAGAGAGCTACGACTCTCTATGGGAAAAGGGGCGACCTTTTCCATATGGAAAAGTGCTCGTGGAAGGGAGACGATTCTGAAAAAGAACGCGATGATAAACTTTAATTTCGGAATTAATTCATTTCACGTGTTTTTTACTTATTTCATTTCGAGTCGGGATCGGATCAAATTTCTCTGAAATTCTGTATCAGAATATCCTGAAACGATTTCGTATATGGAAGGTGAACTGAAACTAAAAAACTGACACTTTCTGCCACGAAGACCACACATCTCACCTGAAAGTTAAAAATTTCACATCTTCACCTGGGCCGACATACTCCAAATTATTCACATCCCGATTTAGGTTTTTCTCTTTAATATATATATTTTTTTATTGGGGTTGTTTAACCTCCTTCGCAACATCTAAGGTCATATGACGGAGGGGACCTACACCTTTACATGGGATCCGAACCACGGGTCGCTACATAATCTGGGCGCAGAGGACGGTCTCCCATCCAACTACTACCCAGACTCAATGTCGACTTAACTTCGCTGATCTCCGGGAAGCTGTGTTACGACATCGGCCACGACGTAGCCCTTAATATATATATATATATATACACATACGAGGGGCGGTCAGAAAATAAGTTTACACGGTGTATAATTTAGCAACTAAAGGACCTACACTGATTATATTTGTATCAGGTGAATTCGTTAATCATTGTTGGCAACACTGCCCGTCGATTCGGCTGCCATCTACCGTACATTGGTTATATGGGTCAGTTGAACATGGCGGCTCGACTAAAACAGTGCCCTGCCCTACGGAGCAGTCCAGAACGTTTACGTTTAATGTTCTAATGTTGAACAATGTGCAGCTGCATTGATTGTTGTGCCTTTTTGCATGAAGTCTGCGAGCAAAATGCCTTTGTGGTCCCAAAACACGGTAACCATCACTTTGCCAGCGAAACTCACAATCTTGAACTTCTTTGGTCGCGGGGACCCAGGGTGTTTCCATTCCATGCTGGCACGTTTTGTTTCCGGAATACGGTGATGAACCCATGTCTCGTCTCCTGTGACAATGCGCTCGAGAAATTCTTGACCACTGACAGACTCGGAATATCGTTGCAGAAATGACGGCACTATACCAGTCGAGCCGCCATGTTCAACTGACTCATATAACCAATGTACGGTAGATGGCAGCCGAATCGACGTGCAGTGTTGCCAACAATGATTAACGAATTCACCTGATACAAACATAATCATTGTAGGTCTTTTAGTTGCGAATTTATACGCCGTGTAAACTTTTTTCTGACCGTCCCTCTCATATATATATATATAATATATATATATATATATATATATATATATATATATATACAGGGTGGTGCAAAAGTCTGGACCCATAGGCAATTTACTATATAAAAAATATCTTTCGAGTTTTTATAATCAGTGGTTTACGTTAACAAACCAAGAACAATACAAGCGCTAAAGGATAACATCACAACAGAAATTGAAGCCATAAGAACGAATATTACTATGCTTACAAATGTGCAAAGGTCTTGTGTCAACCGAGTAGAAAAGTGTTTGGAAGAAGATGGATATCAATTCGAACACTTATTGTAAATTCTGAACTAGAACGTTAAATTTAACATGATTTAGTCACTGGTGTATGGTTAATTAAATTTCATTTCATAATAAACTTCCTGCAGGCCACACTTTTTTTCCATATAAACCGCCTATGGGTCCAGACTTTTGCACCACCCTGTATATATATATATTTATATATATATATATACACACCTTTTAATGTTTCAAATGTTCCGTGCGATGATTCATCATTTCACAAAGGTCAAGCTTGTCGTCCCTCCTCTTGAGTTGGCCTGGTGAAGTAGTGAGTTGGTTTCTTGTACTCTCCACCTCACATAGCCAGTTACGCCCAGCTCATCGGGGATTGTTCTGAGCCAGGCGTCTAATCTTCTTTTGAAGATGTCCACAGCAACTCCACTCGTGTTCCTTAGGTCTTTGGGCAGCTGATTAAACAGTCTTGGTCCTCTCTCAACAAAACTATTTTCCTTCAGGGTTAAGTATGTTCCCTCTATAGCCTTCAATTTGGGAACACGACACTGTCTTCCTTTTCCACTTTCCACTGTGTTTGGGGAGTTACAGGGTTCAGAGTAAGATTAGGAACTAGTTTCGTCATTTTTTTCCAAGTGTAAATAATGGTGTATCTCTCTTTTCTCCTTTCCAGTGGATATAGGTTTAATTCGCGTAACCTTTCCCAGTAATTTAGTTCTTTGCACCCATTGATCTTGGCTGTGAAGCTTCTCTGAATCCCTTCTAGCTGACTAATGTCTTCTTTTTTATATGGGGATGTTAGGACCGAGCAGTATTCCAATTTGGGTATGATCAGTGTTTTCAGTAGAGGAATCATTATATTCCTATCCCTTCGTTTAAAGGTTCTCAGTATCTGCCCATTATTCTCTTTGCTCTGTTTACTGCTATCTTATTTTGTGTTTCAAATTTCGCATCATCAGTCATTACAACCCCTAGATCTTTTGCTTTAGAATTTCTCTGAATTTCCTGTCCATTTGGGGTATAATATTCCATGGATTTTAGGTCCTCCCTTTTTCCGTACCGTAACAGCTGAAATTTCTCACTGTTAAACTTCATATTTTTGTTTTCCGTCCACTTATAGATTCTGTTCATGTCGGTTTGTAGAGATCCTATATCTTCTGGGTTTCTTATTTTTCTACTGATCTTTGTGTCATCGGCAAAGGATGTTACTGTGCTGTCTCTGGTAACGTCCTCATCTATGTCAGTTAGCATGATTATGAAGAGTAGTGGAGCTAATACTGTTCTTTGTGGTACTGAGTTGAGGACCTCTGATTCTGATGAGGATACTCCTTGTACTGTAACGACTTGCCGCCGCTCAATAAGGAAATTATATATTCATTTCCCTACTTTTCATGTTATTCCCATATATTTCAGTTTATGTATTATGATTCCATGGTCACCCCTGTTGAACGCTTTGGCAAAGTCTGTGTAGGCTATATTACATCATAGTTTTGATTACTTTCCAGTGCACCAATAATGTTGTTGTAGTGTTCCATTAGTTGTGATAGGCATGATCTGCCTGACTGAAACCAATGTTTGTTATCATTTAATTTTTTTCTGAGTTTCCAAAAAGTCATACATTTTCTAACTATTCCTTCAAATATTTTAGCGAGATGAGATGTAAGCGACACTGGCCTATAGTTTTTGTCCTCGGATCGATCTCCTCCTTTATATATTGGGACTATGTTTGCGCTCTTCAGGATGCCCGGTATTTCTACCGTGTCTAGTGATCGTCTCCATATCCAATATAGGGGCCGAGCGATTGCATTCTTGCAGTTTTTGATCAGTGTGGCATTCCATTTATCCGGTCCTGCTGCTGAGTGTGCTTTTAGTTTCCCTATAGCTTGTGTAATATCATCTGTCGTAAAGTCAAAGTCCTCATACTTTCCCCGTGTAGTTCTTCTTGAAAGAACGCGTTGCTATCGCATATCAGTTTGTCAGTTTTTGGAGATGGAAAGATGATTCTTAC
Organism: Bathynomus jamesi; assembly: GCA_023014485.1. Taxonomy (NCBI): domain Eukaryota; kingdom Metazoa; phylum Arthropoda; class Malacostraca; order Isopoda; family Cirolanidae; genus Bathynomus; species Bathynomus jamesi. The sequence goes on from JAJOZX010004419.1 coordinate 337,444, forward strand.
TGAGCTCTTAATATTTCAGATACTTCTGTTAGATCATCAAATAAAGCACTGTCTTCGTTTTTCAAAGGTTCGATAGTCCTATGGTTTTTCGACTTCCTTTTTGCAAAATTATAGAAGTACTTTGAGTTAACCTTTTTCACTTCTATAGCGTCGTCGTCTTCTTTTTCTGCATGCTTCTCAATTGGTTCCTGTATGACGCAATCGATACTCTGCAGTTTATCATTTAATATTCTCCTGACGTTATCTTGACAGTTACTTAGGTTTGCAGTCACTCTTTTTCTCTTTCGGAACAATGACCTCTTATGTCTCTCGAACCTGCTTCTCTTTCCCCTTTGTTGTATTTTTGGGACATGTCTTTCCACAATTTCCAGCGTCTTCTCCTCTAGGGTCATTAACATCTCTTCCGTTGTCTTGGCTTCGAAGATGGTTTTCCAATCTATTACTTCCATGCTGGATGCAACACCTTCCCAGTTTATAGCTTTGGAGTGAAAATTAAAAATTTCGAATTTGCTTCTTTCTGTTGTTCGCGTTCTTTCCTTTCCTGTTGCCTTTATATTGGTTGTTATTTCAATAATGTTGTGATCCGATATTATAGTTGGCGATATTTCTACATTATCAATTAGGTTGCTGCTGTTTGTGAATACCAAATCTAGGCAGTTGTTTTTCTTGTGTTTTCTGTTATTTCTTGTGTTAACATAAATTCATCAGCTATAGCTGGTAGCATTTTTACGTACTCCTGGTATTCCCGTGTGCCCCCCTTGTCCTGATGTACACATAAATTTTTTCCTATCCTTTTATATTTCATGAATGGAAAATTAAAATCACCACAAAGAAAAATATTTGTGGTTGGAGAATGTAGATCTTTTACCCAGTTTCTTACCTCTGTAATGGAATCTGAAAATTTTGAGGTTGGCGTGTTTGGGGGTCTGTACATTACAATTAGTACCATATTTAATTTTTCAACTTTTGCTGCTACACATTCTACGTAGCTGTTTGAGGTACTTATAGTCATTTCTTCTATATGCCTTTCGTGTGTGTAAATAGCACAGCCTCCTTTACGTTTCACTGTTCTGTCGGCTCGGAAGATGTTATAGTTGTCAATTTGTGTTTCTTTTTTGTCAATACTGAACTCACAGTTTTCACAGTTCACCTGGCAGTCCTTTAGATGTGTTTCCGTGAGACATACAAAATCTGCTGTATGTGTATATATATGTAAAGAACGACGCTTGTGTAGAAGAGCGTTCCGCACAAGATGAGGAGGGAGAATGAACAGATAAAAAATGAGTTACCACCCGGGAATCGAACCCGGGATCATCCGATTGCGTCAGATATGCTATCCACTACACCATGGACCTCGATCAATCAGAAGTCGCAATTCTCCCTGAGGGGCATCTTCGCATGCCGTACATATATACATTTTAACTGCAAACAACACATAGTATAATTAATGTAAAGAACGACGCTTGTGTAGAAGAGCGTTCTCCCTCCTCATCTTGTGCGGAACGCTCTTCTACACAAGCGTCGTTCTTTACATTAATTATAGTATGTGTTGTTTGCAGTTAAAATGTATATATGTACGGCATGCGAAGGTGCCCCCTCAGGCATTGGTTTCTGCTCGTATGTAGGATAATTGCGACTTCTGATTGATCGAGGTCCATGGTGTAGTGGATAGCATATCTGACCGGCAATCGGATGATCCGGGTTCGATTCCAGGGTGGTACCTAATTTTTTATTTGTTCGTTTTCCCTCCTCATCTTGTGCGGAACGCTCTTCTACACAAGCGTCGTTCTTTACATTAATTATACTGTGTGTTGTTTGCAGTTAAAATATATACCTTACCTTATCCCTTATGTTGTTTCGTGCGTTGGTCTCTCTTCACACGGAGGTCAAGATGGTGGCCCCGCCTCTAGGTCTGGCCTGGTGGAGGAGCGAGTTGCTTTCTTGCGCTTTCCACCGTACATAGCCACGCACGCCCACTCATCTGGTGCTGTCCTGAGTCAGGCATCCAGTCTTTTCTTGAAGACTTCAACTTTGACCCCCGTTACGTTTCTGAGGTCCTTAGGAAGCTGGTTGAAAAGTCTTGGCCCCCTGACAACCAAGCTATTTTCCTTCAGGGTTGAGGAAGTCCCTTGTCGGGCCTTTAATTTGGGAACACTACACATTCTGCCTTTCCTATTTTCCAGTGTTGTTTGAATGGTAATTGGGTTTAGTTTTAGGTTTGGTACCAGTTTTTCGATCATTTTCCATATGTAGATTATGATGTACCTCTCTCTTCTTCTTTCCAGTGAGTACAGATTTAGTTTACGTAGTCTTTCCCAGTAGTTGAGTTCTTTGCCGCCATCAATCTTGGCTGTGAAATTCCTTTGCGTTTCTTCTAGTTTATTAGTTTCTTCCTTTTTATATGGGGACGTCAAAACTGAGCAGTATTCAAGTTTTGGTATAATCAGTGTTTTTAACAGGGGAATCATTACTGACCTGTCCCTTCTCTTGAACGTTCTTAATACCTGTCCGGCGACTCTTTTAGCTTTATTTATCGCTATCTGATTTTGTGTTTCGAATTTCGCATCATCTGTCATTATTATCCCGAGATCAATCGCTTTCGTGCTTCTCTGAATTTCCTGTCTATCTGGAGGATAATATGCAGTCTGTTTAAGTTCTTTTCTACCATATCTCAAGAGCTGAAATTTCTCGGCGTTGAATGACATGTTGTTGTCGTGTCCCTCTGCAAGGCCTCCACGTCATGTACATCGCTGATTTTTCTGCTGATCTTTGTATCGTCTGCAAAGGATGTTACTATACTGTTGCTGTTTACTCCGCTGTCTATGTCTGTTAGCATGATAATGAACAGGAGTGGGGCCAGTACTGTCCCTTGTGGTACTGAGCTGCAGTACTTCCGATTCTGATGATGATATACCTTGAATTTTGACGACCTGCAGACGATCTCTAAGGAAGTTGTAGATCCATTTTCCCACTTTGCCTGTTATTCCCATATATTTCATTTTATGTGCTATTATACCATGGTCACATTTATCGAAAGCTTTAGCAAAATCTGTGTATATAACATCGTAGTTGTCATTGCCTTCCAATGCATCTAGGATATTGTTGTAGTGTTCTATTAGTTGTGATAGGCATGATCTATATATATATATATATATATATATATATATATTAGTGGTGGACCGGATATCCGCGTCATTTTTAACATCCGCATCCACACTTCTGACTGCGGATGTTATGCGGATATTACCTATAATAAATTATGCAATTTACAATTAAATTAGCTTATAAAGTAGCTTATAAGGCCCAGTCATGCACATTTCATGTAAAGTATTAATTATTAATGAACAAACAAATATATAAACCTGAAAATATAAATAGCTGGTAACACAGAAAATTGAATGAATCTTGTTTCATTGAATTTTCTGTGGCTGAAACTCTTGAGAAAATTATTATTTTTAGCATAATGAAAACATTAATATTAATTTTAATTCTTATGCATTTCTTGCCATAATAGTAATATCACGAAATTTGAAAAATTATGTCATATATTCATAATTCTATATTATATTGATAGATTAACTAAATATCCGTATCCGCGGATATTGAAATTAAAAATCCGCATCCGCAGATGTTGAAAAACTGACATCCGGTCCACCACTAATATATATATATATATATATATCCAAAAGGCTTTGGAATTGTTTTTATTCTTAATTTTCCGTTTTTGTGTAGGATATATATATACTACACTAAAACAAGGAAAATTAAGAATAAAAACAATTCCAAAACCTTATATATATATATATATATATATATATATATATATATATATATATATATATACAGGGTGTCCCGTAAGTCTGGACCCATAGGGAAAAATAATAAAATTACAAAATAGTCCAAAAATTTATTTATAATATATTTTTTATTATTTTTATTATTATTTTTATTATTTTTTTATTATGATCTTACTCCGCTGGAGTTTTATTTGTGGGGCCACTTGAAAGCCAAAGTGTACAAGGTCAAACTTCAGAACATTTTCCACCTTAAAGCACGCATTGTGGAGGCGTGTCAAGAAATTTCTGCGACTGTGATTCAGAAAGTGCTGTCGCAGTGGAGATTGCGTCTTCAACTATGTGTGCGACACAACGGCGGACACTTTGAACAGATTATGTAATAAATTTTTGGACTATTTTGTAATTTTATTATTTTTCCCTATGGGTCCAGACTTACGGGACACCCTGTATATATATATATATATGTCAGGCCTGTACAATGACCATGTAGACTGAAAATTACAGTCCCTGCATAATTTAGCTCTAGAAACAAGCAGAAATATCATGTATCTAACGAAAACACACCATAAATGCGAAAAAAAGCCGTGAAAACTGTATCGAAGACACCGAAATAGCAATACAGAACTACACCATATACAGATAGGATATATTTGCCACAAAACGAGAAGGCTGTTGCGTTTACAGGGAAAACACATTCACATGTGAAATGAAGGTAAGCAAATCAAACAGCATAGTCAAAATTCTTATTTTAGAATTAAAAGAACTGAACTTAATCAATATGAACGTGTACAGATCACCAAACACCACAAAAAAGGGAATTCTAAGTCGTTACAAATGAAACAGAAAACTTGTTAAAATCCCTTAAAACCCCAGCACGAAATATTTTAATTTGTGGGGATTTTAACTTTCCATTCATAACATGGAAGAAAAATGACTAATTTATATATGTTCAGATGTTTCATGGTAACATTACAAAAGATAATAGAAGCCAGGCACTAATGCTATTAGATATTATGGAATATTATACACCAAGAAATCTCTGAAGCGAATAGAAAAGAAACTTTTTTGGATTTAATTTTGACAAAAGCAATGACATAATAATAAATAAAATGGTAATGCACACAAATTTCTGACCATAACCTAATCGATATGCAATTAAAGTCAGCAACCAGGGGACAAAAACGCATCCCAAAGAGTCAGAAGGAATATTTGAAGGTGTAAATATGAATTCAAAGAAGTAGATGGGAAAGTGTAAATGAAGATTTAAAGGAAGTAAATTGGAATTGCTTCTTCACGAGAAGACTCCAGAAGAAATATTATCTATAAAAGAAAAAGAAACGAAACCCATATTGCTGAAACATGTTCCGAAGAGACAAAAAAGAAAAAGTAGCAAGCTCGAAAGAAAAATCAGGACACTATTTAGACAACGAACACAAACCGTAAAAAAATCTCAGCAGAACTGCAGCAAGAAGACTCAAACTTGAGGAAAAATATGCGAAGTGGAAATGGCCTTAAAACAAACATTCCTCCACAAGACAAACGAGGAGGAAAACAAAGTAGCAAAAAACACACACACACACACACACACCAAAAAAAATTAATTTATAATACTTCTACTCGTTTGCGAAAAGAAAAAGAAGAAGTGTAAAGTCAGTTTTGGTCCGCTAAAAGATGGGACGACAAAATACGTAGATGACTCAGAAAATGAACGGACTACTCAAGGAATATTTTAACTCTTTGTTTAGTACCATTAAGTCTGGGAAAAAGTAGAAAATTCAGACTAATTCTTTATCATGGATATAAGTCAACCAAAAACAAGTTCGGACGCGAATCTCTTTATAGATTTAGAGTTCGCGATAGGAGACGTAATTAAGGCTCTATCGCCAAAACGAGAAAATTCGGCACCAGGGCCAGACACATGGAGTGCCACCTTTCTGAAGAAATTTAAAGAGAGTATTACGAAGTCTATATACGCAATATGAGAGAGTGGATAATTAACTTCTGACTAAAAGGACACAACGAGTAGTAGTAGTGCATGGAGTCAAATCTGAAGTCTCAAAAGTTGTTAGCTCTGTTCCACAAGGTACAGTATCAGCTCCCTTACTGTTTATAATAATGACTGCAGACGCTGATGCAGATATTAATGATAGTATCGTACCGTGTTTCGCGGGTGACACAAAGATATACAAGGAAATATCAAACGAAGATGATATAGAAAATTACAAAATGACATTGAAACATTGTACAGGTAGGTGGAAGACAACAATATGAAGTTTAACGAAGAAAAATTATAATTTATAAGATATGGTAACTAGAAGGTGCTACAGAATGAAAGGTACAAAATACTGCAAGCCAAACAGACAGCACCAAACCAAAGAGACAACACCAGCACCAAACATCTTGGAGTAATAATGTCATCGGATGAAGAGCTTAAAAAGCATTAAAATCACAACAGCTATTAAAATAATGGAAATTATCTGGAGGAACTTCCACAGCAGAAAGCAAACATCATGCTAAAATTATGGAAGAGTCTAGTCCAACCAATAACTGAATGTTGCTCAGTACTCACAAATCCATACAGAAAACGAGACATTGTAGACATAGAAGCTATACAAAGGAACTTTATGTTTAAGATAGAGGAAAAGAAAGATGAAGACAGCTAGTTTCGACTGCAATCCTTGAAACTTTATTCCCTGGAAATAACACAAAAGCGGTACACAATAATATACGTATGGAAAATATTTGAGGGTCGTGTCCCTAACCTTAGAAATGAAATAGAAACACAGTGGAATGAGAGAAAAGACAGACTGGGACAGGGGGAGCCATGAAAAAGAGGGTGGAAAATACCCTCAAAATACGAAGACGGAAACTTTCAATGTTCTGCCCAAAGAAGTGAGGAACCTCCAGCACACCAACCAGAATAATTTCAAGAACCAATTGGACAGGCTCTTGTGCATGTGGATGCAAAACTTTGACATTCGTGCGGATGCGGATGTTCATGCAGAAATATGTCAGCTTGATAATATGATAGTTTAAATTCATACTTAATTTATTAATTGACTTTCGATTTTTGGTTAGTCATAAATGTTAGATATTAGATAATATTAGATATTAGATAATATTATTTTGTAATTATCATTTTTTTTACATACTATGCACTCTTTTTTTTGGACGAGTTTTCGCCACACAACCGTGTGTTACCAGGATGCGGGACACGGACTCAATTCGTCTTGCATCCCACCAACCACTTTCCCCAACCACCACCCTTTGGAAAGTAGTGTGCTTATGACGTTGTTATGTATTGTAGCATGAACAATTAATTATACAAATACACAACAGACATTGCCAGTTACATTAAAGATCAAATGAAGGCTGCGCAAGTTTCAGTATTTGAACTGAATGAGGGGCAAATTGTGCTTCAAAAAATAGCAATTTAGTAAATAGTACACATCCGCAACATCCGCATCCCGCAGGCGCGGATGCGGATGCGACATACATCACTAATATATATATATATATATATATATATATATATATATATATATATATATAGGCATAATGAATTGCATAAAACGTGTATCTCACAAATGAGATATGTACCAGAACTTGGATGGTGCGTGCCGTAGATGCTTGCCTGATGTACAATATAGTATACGTACGATATAATCTTTAAGCCAATTGCGATTCCCATCCTCGTGCTATGATAACACTCTTATATTTCATTTATGATAATGATAAAAGAAATATATTTTAAAGCTTTGATTCATTCCGGCTCGAAAAGAATTCCAAATATTCATAAACGGCGAGTCTGCGAGACCAGCGAATCTTATTAATAATTCAGATCTTTGACTGGTATGACAGAGGAGAAAATAGAAGGAAATGTAGAGAGAGAGAGAGAGAGAGTTACAAGGAGTTACAAGGAAAAGAAGTACCTCAAAAGGCCTTGCGGCCCATACCGAGGAGGTACCAATGGCAATGGGTGCCAGGGAAAATTTTCTACACCCTCAAATAGTGTGCAAGATTTGGTCTAACCTTTTCTTGAACTGATCCACAGAGGAACTGTTCACAACTTCTCAAGGTAACCTGTTCCACGTGTCACAGATCTTATATGTAAAGTAATTCCCACACACACTAGTCCTAAACCGTTTCAAATCCAACTTCCAACCATTGCTGCGAGTTGGGTTATCATTTAAACTAAACATGCTTCTAAAATCGACATCGTTGAACCCGCGTAAGAGCTTGAAAACCTCGATCAGTTGACCGCGCAGCCTCCGAGTTTCCAGCAAAAACAAGTTCAGGGCGCGTAAGCGTCGATTGTAGCCCATATGCCTAACGGAAGGGATTAACTTTGTGGCCCTCACCTGCACTCGCTCCAGCCTCTCAATATCTTTCCTGAGGGTGGGCGACCAAAACTGCACAGCATACTCCAGGTGCGGCCGAACCAGGGAATTGTACAGAGAGAGCACAATCTCCTTGTTCCGAAACTGAAATTGCCTCCTAATATAACCCAACAGCTTCTGGGCTTTCTTTTCAACCTCTACGCACTGTTTGGTAAACTTAAGGTCGCTGCTAATTAGCACACCCAAGTCCTTTTCCAAATCAGTCGCCTCGATATTACTCCCCAACATCGAGTAGTCCGACATGGGATTGGCGTAGCCAATGTGCATCACTTTGCATTTACCCAAGTTAAGCGCATTTGCCATTTTTCGTTCCATTCTCATATCCTATCAAGGTCCGCACGCAGTTCCTCGATCGCTTCGGGCGTCCCAACATTGGCCCCAAGCTTGGTTTCATCAGCGAATTTGGCGATCCGACTGACGATGCCACCGTCTATATCATTTATGTAAATGATAAATAACATGGCCCAAAAACGGAACCCTGAGGAACCCCACTAGTGACCGAGGCCCAACCCGAACTAACCCCTTTAATTACAACCCTCTGCCGCCTATTCTTCAGCCAGTTTTCAATCCACCTACCTACTTCCCCACCAATACCCAGCTCGCGGACTTTCGCCATTAGCCGGCGGTGAGGTACCTTATCAAAGGCTTTCTGAAAGTCGAGATAAAGTATATCAATCGTCCTACTCTTATCATACTCACTCAACATGACGTGGAAAAACTCGAGCAAGTTGGTGAGACACGACCTATGCCGTCTAAACCCATGTTGGGAGTCCCCAAGCAGCTTGTAGGAATCCAAATGGTCAACGATCCTATCCGCTATTATCCCCTCTAATAATTTACCTACAACTGAAGTGAGACTAATGGGACGATAGTTCCCTGGACTTTCGTGATCCCCTTTCTTAAAGATAGGGGTCACGTTGGCTTCCCTCCAGTCACCAGGCACCTGGGCCATCTCCAACGATTTGTTGAAGACTGTAGCCAGGTGGGGAGCCACCTGTCGCGCACCTCCCGCAACACTCTGGGGAGAAACTGGTCTGGCCCAGGAGCCTTAAACGCGCTCAGTTTGTCTAATCTATCGGCAACGACTGTCGCGGTACATCGAACACTATCCAGGCCAACACCTTCGTGCCTGATGCCTGGCTCGGGGATGACGCGGGTGTCCTCCCTGGTGAACACTCCCGCAAGTACTCATTAAGCACATTAGCGATATCCGCGTCGGAGGTCCGCAGAACGCCGCTTCGGTCCTATCACGCTTCTAATGGGCTTTCTACTATTAACATAACTGAAGAACTCCTTAGGGTTCCCTTGCAGAGGCTTGCCACCCGTAGTTCTTCGTTACGTTTCGCTAGCCTAACCTTCGCCTTCACTTCCCTACACAGGCGGACATACGCTTCAGTGTTCTCATGGGAACGATTGGCCTTCGCCCTCCTATACGCTACTTTCCTATTTCGGATAGCCGAAACGATGTCACGACTGAACCACTTAGGCTGCGTTGAAGCAGTGGTGACCGGTTTTGAGGGTATGGCAGCAGACTGCAGCACCATAAACTCGTTCCGGAATGCACTCCACACTCCCTCAACATCGACCCCGACCTCTAACCCCCATCTCACCTACGCTATCCCGGAGACAAACAAAGTCCGTCCGCCGAAGATCAAGCTTACTGCCTCTCGAGTTACTACGCTTCACCCGAGGGACGCAGACACGGAACCTAATCAGACCGTGATCACTCCCGTCCAACGATTCGTCAACGGTGAGGCCAGTGACGAGATTGTCTTCGGTCGTGAATACTAAGTCTAGAAGGCTTTCGCCTCGTGTAGGCTCATTGACCCACTGAGTGAGGAAGTTCTCATCAGCAAAGTCAATTAGCCTCCTTCCTTCAGCATCAGCAGTCCTGTCTTCCCACTTTATGCCGCGACAGTTGAAGTCTCCTAAAACTACACACACCCTATCCCCTAGCAGGCTACGGAGTTCGGTGTACAGGGCTGTATCCTCCTCGAGGAGGAGATGCGGAGGTCTGTACACCAAGATTAACCTATAGTTCGTCCCTCCCACGTTCAGATCGACGCCAAGCAGCTCCCGTTCTGATCGGAACTGGCAGTCAACCGGACTCAACGTGTCCCTGACATATATTAGTACCCCTCCCCCCTCCCCACGGGTGTGGTCTTTGCGAAACATTCTATACCCGGGAATTTCGAACTCCCCAACGTAGTCCCTACGATCAGTATGAATCCAGGACTCGGTGATAGCAACGATATCCTGGTATTCTTTTGCTAAGAGCGCCCGTAGCTCGCAAAACTTATTCCTAATCGACCTAGCATTAAAAAGCATTGCACGGAGGGAGCCTTCCCTATTCTGACCGCCCCCTAGCACGACCCGTTTCCCGAACAGCCAGGGCTGTTGGGAGTTGAAGAGCCCCTCACCAACGAAGGGGCAACTTCCGCAAGAGCCTGAGCCCCCTCCAACGTGGAAGGAGGGTCACCTACCTGTACCTGGACGCACCCTTCATTTGAAGGTACGTCCGCCACCGGTTCAACATCATCTCTCCCCGGTGGGGGCCCGTTATCTCTTCCGGGCTCGACCTCACCATTCTGTATAGGTACTGGTCAAGCAGCGCGCCTAGCACACCTTTACCCTTGTCATTGAGGTGGACACCATCCCTCTGGTAAAGGTCCCACCTACCGAAAATGCGTCGAAGGGGTCAATAAACCTCACGCCCAGCGGGACGCACAAGTCTTGCACCCTCTCGTTGATGCCAATGACTTTACTGAGCGCGTGGTCACTGGCATTCATCCGCGGTAAAATACCCATCAACATTCCCCTGTCTGTCTTCAGTTTTAGATCATCCGCAAGAGACATGATCTCGGTGATGATCCCTTCTGTAAGACCTACCCTACCGCCTTTGAGGAACAGGTCGTTGCCACCAGCGTGGACAACGATCGCAGTCCTCCGACTAGCCACGCGCAGCTTCTCTACCTCCTTCCTTAAGTGCGCCGTTCCCCGCCCAGGTAAGCACCTTACCTTCCCATCCCGGTTTGCAGAAGCAAAGTACTTCTCCTGGCCCCTGATCTGCGAGTCCCCAATCAAAACGGTGTCTTCCTCCTTCGAGCACAGGAGACTAAAGCGGTTGGAGGTCCTGACAGGGGCAACTGGGGTCTCAGGCTTCGGCTTCGCAGCCTTCTTGCCCGAGACCTTTCGAAACCCGTCGCCACCCATACACGCACTTACACCACCCGACCCACCCCGACCGGCAGCTACATCCTTCGGTTTCTTTGGGCCATCAGTAGGCCCCTTCCCACCCTTTTTCATCGGCCCCTTCCCACCCTTCTCTATCGCCCCTTCCCACCCTTCTCTATCAGCCCCTTCTTTACGCCCTCCACCTTGCGCCGCGGTTCCGTGCATTCCACGTGGGTCGCTGGCGATTCCTGACACTGATTTTGTACCCTGGCCCCCGGTTGCACCTCTACCCTTTCTCCGCGGTCCCGAGCTCTGTCCAGTCCATCGCTGGACCGCCTTTCCATGGCAGCTATCCTATCAATGAGCTCCGGGTGGAGGGCGCAGCCTCGTCAGTGACCGCCGCACCTCCAACAGCCGGTCTGGACGACTCGAGCCGCCGGACCCTCTCCTCTAGCTTCTCGTAAAACCGCATGAGTTCGCAAAAGCGGCACATGCTGGAGTGGTTGATCTTCTCGAAGCAGGCTTCTTTGAAGTTCGTCACCCACTGGTTTACTTCACACCTCGCACATTCAGCCTTCAGTTTCTGCGGTCCAGTCATTGTAACTTTTTTTTTTTCGAACTCTGAATACTCTGAATAAGATAAAGCGTTCTAGCAATGAAAACTATCAAAAACGTTCTGACCAGTATATAAAAAAGGAGGGGGGGGGGTGAATTCTTCCCGCGCGTAGACGCATCCACCTATTTGCAAGTGACGTTCATCCCTTCCAGAAGACTACACCTCTCGCTGCTGCCGCACCGACCAAAGGTCTCCCCAGGGCCGGACAGTCCCAAACGTGTCGCAGCTACCAACTGACAAACACTCGCGACGCAGGCGTCACGGATTTCCCGCCAGGAGCGACAGCGAGATGCAGCCCCTTACTAAGTCTTACTAGTCACTCACAAGCGGCCAGACTCTTAGAATCCAGTGTTCAAGGGATATCCCACCAGACCCAGAGGCTACGCCCGAGACTTTACGCTGGCCTGGCAGCCAGCTGGGCAGTAAAGCTCTCTCACCTCAGAGCAGTACAGCCAAGCACCATCAATTGGTCACCAAAGAACGGTCGCAGGGGGCTGGTCAGGCCATTACGCGTTAGGAATGGGCTTAACGGGGCACTAGCCACACTCCATTCATCGCGCCCCTACGCCTGGGACCCCTCCATCCCAGTCTCTCACAACCTACGAGCGTTAAATGGTGTTATTTATAGAGGTTCCAAAGCCTCTCTTCCCACGCATGAGGTAGCAGTAGGGTCCTAATAGTAAAAGAAGAGAAAAAGACTTAATACTAAAGAAGTTTTTTTTTTTCAGTCAGAGGAGACATCCTTAACGTAAGCTAAAAGGACAGAGTAGGGATGGGATGGGGTCCTAGTAACCCACGGGACAGGATTGTACAACATACTTCACCCGCCCTCCCAGAGAGAGAGAGAGAGAACCTAAAGGAACTGGCAGCCAATTTCTCTAGAATCCCACGACTCGGGAGAGGGCTGTCACACCCCAAGTATAAAGTTTACACACATCCAGAAGAAATGTGCATAACCTTTATACCCCCTGCGGAGAGAAGAGGAGAGAGAGAGAGAGAGAGAGAGTTACAAGGAAAAGAAGTACCTCAAAAGGCCTTGCGGCCCATACCGAGGGGTACCAATGGCAACGAGTGCCAGGGAAAATTTTCTACACCTCAAATAGTGTGCAAGATTGGTCTAACCTTTTCTTGAACTGATCCACAGAGGAACTGTTCACAACTTCTGAAGGTAACCTGTTCCACGTGTCACAGATCGCATTTGGTACGATTGGTCCAATGACGATTGGTCCAATACCGATTGTCCAATGACGATTGGTCCAATACCGATTGGTCGAATGACGATTGGTCCAATACAGATTGGTCCAACTGGTAGCGTATACAACGACGAGTATAGCTTAAAACCAATAGTTTACGTGGAAATGTTGGGGTTCGACTTACAACATTATTGTGTTAGATTTCATAAGAGTCACATCTCTTTTCCCTTTACAACTGCTTTTGTGAAACCCATGGAGCGGCGTGTGTGCCAAATAGTGTTATCCGAAAGAGGAAAGGAAAAACCCTATGCACCGTAATGTAGAGGTACGGGTCTATACGGGGGGCTCGTCCCGTACCCCCGAGACCTAAATCATACAATGGGATAGTGTGTGGAGGAACTGTACCCACCATGCCTGGGCAGCCGGAACAAGGAACAAACTAATGTAAAGGGTAAATACGACATTATAAACATTTTTCATTTATTACATACCAATAAAACCTTTAAAAGCAATATAATAAGTTTGTTTCAAATAAAAAGAAGGATTAGTATTATTATACTTCTGTACACCACCAGTATTTCCAAATATTAAATCGCCATAATTAACAAATCCATCTGTAGTAGAAAACCAAGGTTGTCTCTTACTAAAAATATTAGCATTACCACCATAGCTTTAATCTGATACTGAATACCTGAGACTGCATTTTCTCTTAGTTAAAAGTATGCTTTATGCTTTTAGTTTAATATGTAGCTTTTAGCTATAGTATGTTTTATAAATAAACAAAGTAATATGTAGCCTTTAGCTATAGTATGCTTTATAAAATAACAAAGTAATTTCAAATAATTAATTATTATATCAATTTCTGTAAATAAAGTTTTTTCTAAATTTCATTTAACTTCATTCCATTTATCGCCCGATTGGACGAATTGTCTGATTGGACCAATCGGCATTGGACCAATCGTCATTGGACCAATTGTCTGGGACCGCACAGATCTTATAGGTAAAGTAATTCCCACACACACTAGTGCTAAACCGTTTCAAATCCAACTTCCAACCATTGTCGCGAGTTGAGTTATCATTTAAACTAAACATGCTTCTAAAATCAACATTGTTGAACCCGTGTAAGAACTTGAAAACCTCGATGAGTTGACCGCGCAGCCTCCGAGTTTCCAGCGAAAACAAATTCAGGCCGCGTGTCGAAAGTAGCCCATATGCCTAACGGAAAGGATTAACTTTGTGCCCCTCGCCTGGACTCACTCCAGCCTGTCAATATCTTTCCTGAGGGTGGGTGACCAGAACTGCACAGCATACTCCAGGTGCGGCCGAACCAGGGAATTGTACAGAGAGAGCACAATCTCCTTGTTCGGAAATCGAAATTGCCTCCTGATATAACCCAACAGCTTCTGGGCTTTCTTTTCCACCTTTACCACTGTTTGGTAAACTTAAAGTCGCTGCTAATTAGCAAACCCAAGTCCTTTTCCAAAGTAGTGGCCTCGATATTACTCATCAACATGGAATAATGGAATAGTTGAGAGAGAGAGAGAGAGAGAGAGTTACAAGGAGTTACAAGGAAAAGAAGTACCTCAAAAGGCCTTGCGGCCCATACCGAGGAGGTACCAATGGCAACGGGTGCCAGGGAAAATTTTGTCTTTCAACTATGCTAGCAGTAGTAGAAAACTGGATAGAAAAGTAGAAGGCTCTCTCCCCACCCTCCGCTCCCTCCCTGCCAGAGGCAGGTACGGAAAAAGGTTGAAGAAAATACCTTGACCCTGGAAAAGTAGCCAAGGAAATTTTACAGGAAAGTGGAGAATATATAAATAGCTATATTTAGCTTGCTCACAGAGACACCGAGCAAGCGAACTCCTGCAGAGTTTCCTGAGGTTTTAATCTTAAACTATGAGTGTGTTCAGTACTTTGTCTAGCCTATTTTTAAACAGATTTACACTTTGACTGGAAACAACCTCTGAGGGAAGTTGGTTCCAGATATTAACTATTTTATAGGAAAAGAAATTTCCGCAGACTGAGGTCCTAAATGTCTTTACACACTCAAATAGTATGCAAGATTTCGTCTAACCTTTTCTTGAACTGATCCACAGAGGAACTGTTCACAACTTCCGAAGGTAACCTGTTCCATGTGTCACAGATCTTATACGTAACGTAATTCCCACACACACTAGTTCTAAACCGGTTCAAATCCAACTTCCAACCATTGTTGCGAGTTGGGTTATCATTTAAACTAAACATACTTCTAAAATCGACATCGTTGAACCCTCGTAAGAGCTTGAAAACCTCGATCAGTTGACCGCGCAGCCTCCGAGTTTCAAGCGAAAACAAGTTCAGGGCGCGTAACCGTCGATTGTAGCCCATATGCCTAACGGAAGGGATTAACTTTGTGGCCCTCGCCTGCACTCGCTCCAGCCTCTCAATATCTTTCCTGAGGGTGGGCGACCAGAACTGCACAGCATACTCCAGGTACGGCCGAACAAGGGAATTGTACAGTGAGAGCACAATCTCCTTGTTCCGAAACTGAAATTGCCTCCTGATATAACCCAATAGTTTCTGGGCTTTCTTTTCCATCTCTACACACTGTTTCGTAAACTTAAGGTCGCTGCTAATTAGCACACCCAAGTCCTTTTCTAAATCAGTCACCTCGATATTACTGCCCAACATCGAGTAGTCCGACTTGGGATTGGCGTAGCCAATGTGCATCACTTTGCATTTACCCAAGTTAAACGGCATTTGCCATTTTTCGGACCACTCTCCTATCCTACCTAGGTCCGCACGCAGTTCCTCGATCGCTTCGGGCGTCCCAACATTGGCCCCAAGCTTGGTGTCATCAGCGAATTTGGCGATCCGACTGACGATGCCACCGTCGATATCATTTATGTAAATGGTAAACAACAGCGGCCCCAAAACTGAACCCTGAGGAACCCCACTAGTGACCGAGGCCCAACCCGAACTAGCCCCTTTAATTACCACCCTCTGCCGCCTATTCCTTAGCCAGTTTTCAATCCACCTACCTATTTCCCCACCGATACCCAGCGCGCGCACTTTCGCCATTAGCCGGCGGTGAGGTACCTTATCAAAGGCTTTCTGAAAGTCGAGATAAAGTATATCAATCGCCCTACTCTTATCGTACTCACGCAACATGACGTGGAAAAACTCGAGCAAGTTGGTGAGACACGACCTATGCCGTCTAAACCCATGTTGGGAGTCCCCAAGCAGCTTGTAGGAATCCAAATGGTCAACGAGAGAGAGAGAGAGAGAGAGAGAGAGAGAGAGAGAGAGAGAGAGAGAGAGAGAGAGAGAAGAGAGAGGAGAGAGAGATTAAACAAAAACAAAAATCAAGAAGTGAAATTCCACGAATGAGATGAATGTCGAAGCGCGTCTCGACGGACTCGTAATCCGGAGTAATTGTCTATTTCCTTGAGAAACAACTTAAGCTACTGGAAATTGTATACAACCTTTATTTCGTATTGTACCAGATCCATGAGGAAGCAAACATCACCCTGTTTGCTAAGGGAGAAACCCAATAAGTGCACCAGTAATTTAAACCTAAAGGTGCTATCCCATTAGATTCAAAATCCCTCGACCCAGATACAAAATAGTTAGTGAAATACGGAACCCATTTACCGTAGACTTGAGCGCATTATTCCTTGTCCTTTATGGGAACTTGTCTTGTATAATACAATTGAACGCCAGTTTTCTATTGATCTCCTGTTGCTTTTCAACTAATGGATGGCCAGGGAGGTTTTACAGCCTTTCCATATCGATAAATGGATGAAGTTAACAGCAGGTATTTAGCTAAAGGGCGCGTTAGACCGCCTCCAAACGAGATTAATGAAATAGGCTTGATTAAATTTCCTCGCTGAATTTGACGATGGTGGCGTTTTATCTTTTATTAATCCTCTGTGATGCGCTATTTGGATGTTATTGCCATTATATTCTTTTTTTTTAGTTTACATATTGTCTTTAATGGAAATTACTTACTTATATTTATTTTTAATTAATTAATTAATTAATTAATTAATTAATTAATTATTTTCAAAATTGCGTCGATGTATCATTTGGGAGTTGGAGGCATTTTGCATCTGAACATTGAAAGTAGATTTACATCAAAAGTAGATGTACCAACAGTTGTTTAATCGAACTGAGTCCATGTTTAATAAACGTACGAATAATACCTCCGAGTAATTTCAGGCGGTTCCCACTTTATGACTGGGTTTCGAAAAGCCTATTTATTTTAGATCCGATTTTACTGTATCTCTCCTAATTAGAGGAATTTGGTGAAAGAGGGAGATGTTTGCAACTGCCTTCCCGCTGTTCCAGTCTAACATTCTCGTTTTTTTTTCCTCCTGCAGAACCAAGCCCTTGCGCTGGGTATCAATGCCGCATGCTCTGTCCCTTTGACTTCGAGTTGGATGAGGAAGGATGCCCTCTTTGCCAGTGTCGTGATCCGTGTCATGACGTCACTTGCCCCAAGGGAAGCACGTGCTTCATGGAGGAAGTGCCATGTGCCAATCAGCCTTGTCCACCCCTACCTACATGTAAGCATTCATAGCTTTTTTACACACATTTTATATATATATATATATGTTGTGTGTGTGTGTGTGTTGTGTGTGTGTGTGTGTGTGTGTGCGCGTGCGTGCGTGCGCGCGCGCGCTTTTCGTCTGGCAAACCCGTTTCTCTGTTTGCTGATTGTTCAAACATTAGCTGAGTTAGTCAACGTCCTCTGAATGTGATTTCAAAAATTCCTTTTTAAATTTAAGGTTGAAAGTTTAAAGAAATGAATTTTACAATTTCATTTTGTCAAAAAAAAAAAAAAAAGTAAATAAACATTTATTAGATTAAAAGTCGAATTTCGAGTTTTGTACTTACGATTTTTTTTTTTTTTTTTTTTAATCTCATTTTTGAGATGAAAACTCCGCTTCTCCTTCAAAGTGTAAAATGTCATTCGTTTATTTTGAGGTGAATGTAGACAGTCACATTTGTTAAAATAAATTTTCATTACTGAGAGTCGCTTTTTTAATTTATTTATTTTTTTTAATAAAAAACGTATTAGAACCCATCATAAAAAAATAGCCAACCATTATTCCTATTTTTTAAGGAATATATTTATACTTATGCGTTTAGGAATATATAAATACTGTGTGTATATATATACAGCTGTGCGATACAGCGCAAAGTAACCATTTTGGTCTTGTTTATAGTTTCTTTAAACTTTTTTGTAAGATATTTCATAGTTTTCCAGAGGGAAGATATGGAAAAGGCGTTCCTCTATATTAATATTGTACGTGTGGAAGAAAGGAGACGTCGTTCTGTACTTCAAATGTAGTGTGATTCTTTACGAAATTTAGTTGACGACTAATATAAAATATTAATATTATTTGTGAAAATAGTCACTACAAGGATTATATTTATGCGTATGAATGTGATTTTGTATCCATGGTTACCTAAACAATTTAATGTAATTTACCGTCTAATAATGAGTGAAGAGAGCCAGAAAATGGAACAACGCTCAGTCCAGACTAATGTGGGAGTCGAAACCATGATCTCAGGGTCTTCCTTTCGTTTATAGGAAAATGGCGTTACCTTATGGTTACGTACGCTGGATAATTTACCATGTACTCTTTAAATTTAACGAATAATTTAAAGGAAAATGCTCGTAAAATGTGCATTACCAAACCAGAATAGTACACTTTAGTATAAGTTTCAGTAAGAGAGACCCTTGATCCTGTCTATGGTAACTGATGAAGCGCTATGATAACATTATTGTGGCAAAATAGTGCAAACTAACATTCATATACAGATTTTGCTAAGTCAGTTCATAGATGTAACGATAAGAGTAGCAAATAAACTGAAAAATAATGGCTAACAGGCGAAGGTGGAATAAAGATTTATGACTGCTCGATGGGCACAAGCAAATAACTGCAAATCCAAGGAATGTCATCAGAATTTGAGGTCCGTTTCTCAGTAGTACATAAACAGTATTTGTTACAATACTATACATTATCATACTATTTAATGTAGAAATGAAATAAGTAGTAATAGTGCAGTAACTTCTGATTAAGATTAAGTATGCACACAAAATGAAGTCTGCACACACACACACACACAAAATATACACTGGCCAACAAAATGAAACATTTTTCCTCATCACAAACATGATCACACTTTACTTAATGCATTTTCCGCGCTGATTCCGAATCTGGTTTTATTAATTTTCTAGCACGTATAGTTATATAGATACACTGGTTTTGATATTTTTAAGTTTTTGATATTGCTATAAGAAAATTTATGGATGTATAGATCACACTTAGGAATGCTAAACAACAAATACATCATATACTTTATTCAATGTACTTATAAATAAAGAATATATACATTATTTTATTAAAAGCGCTGTGAGTGTGATTTCCTTTTGTAAATTTGGCCTGGATTGTCACGATACAGCATCCACAATGGTCCGCCATCATGCTTTCATTCCAATATCCTTGGTAGCGCTTCTCCATCATCTGAATATCTTGATGGAAGCGCTCTCCTTGCTCGTCACTCACTGCACCAAGGTTTTCAGGAAAGAAATCTAAGTGGGAATGCAGGAAGTGAATTTTTAACGACATTCGACACTCCATTTCTTTGAAGGCATCAAGGAGGTTCTTGAATCCATCCTTATACGCAGGTGACTTGTTGCTTCCAAGAAAGTTTTCACATATCCATTTGAACGCCAGCCAAGCCTTCAATTCCAGCGGACTTAGGACTTTTTCAAATTCAGTGTCATTCAAAACCTCCCTTATTTGTGGCCCAACAAAAATTCCTTCCTTCAATTTTGCTGCAGTAACCTTCGGAAATTTCCTTGAAAGGTATTGGAACCCTTCATAATTGACTTTACCCATTGCTTTAACAAAATTCTTCATTAAACCAAGTTAATGTGAAGAGGTGGCAGATAGATCTTTTGGGGATCCACTAAAGGGACAGACTGGACATTGCTTATCCCTGGGACATATGTATACCTAAGTGGCCAGTCACTTTTGGTGTAATGTTCTATAGTGGCGCGACTGTCCCACGGGCAAAGGAAACAACAAAATTTTGTGAATCCTGACTGCATACCCATAAGCATTCCTATAACTTTTAGATCTCCACAAACATTCCATTGATGACTGTCGTATTTGATTGCCTTAAGTAGTATATCCATATTGTCATATGTCTCTTTTAGATGGACGGAATGGGCAATGGGGATGGATGGCATTATATTACCATTATGCAAAAGAACTGCTTTCAGGGGTCATTCTTACATTGTCGAGGCATGTTGACTGACCTGAGCAAACTATAAAGTAAAAAAAAATGTACACCAACTTGACACAACAAGTTCTTGGACTGGACTGATCTTTTGACACACAAAGCACGGCGTTGTTGCCTGAATCACAATGCTGCTAGACGTAAAAGCTCACACCTGAAATACATAAGATGTATAATTAAGATAATTGAAATCAATAAGATGAATAAACTAAAAAAACACAATAAAATAAACACAATCAAATGTTGAAATATTAGTATTTTGCCTATTTAAAATGGTTAAATCTGTGTAGTTATATATGCCTTCATCTTGAAAACTATACGTGCTAGAAAACATCTGAATGCAGTTTTGGAATCAGCGTGAAAAATGCTAACCAGCCACCACAAAGTTTACTCTGATGAAAAATCTTTGTTGACCAGTGTAATAGAAGAAACAACAGAATACCAACTCCTTTTTATAAAGCTTCTATCAAAGCAAAATTGGAATATCTTTCGCTTCTCGCTAGAAGGAATACTGGAGACATTTTACAGTATGAAAAATATGAACAAACAGACTTTGATTACGAGGAAAGATTAAGGGAATTAAAGTTGCGCTGCTTGGAAAGAAAACAAGTTTCCTACACAATGATCATCACGTGGAAATTAACAGGATTTACCTTATCTATCTAACCTTGAAACGAACTTTATTATCTCTAAACAACAATGGAAAACAAGCAAAAAGAAATGAGAGAATTTGCAGCATTCCTAAGCTGAAAATCAAACGTAGAACAATCTCATCAATTCAACGGAAAATTAAACACCTGGCTCAGGTGCCTTCAGAGCCGCAGCCGCGATTTCGACATACATGTAAAAATGAGTATTCGCGAGAAGGCTTTAAGAGGGAGGAAGTTCATAAAGACTACACACACACACACACACACATATATATATTATGAAAATTATTTCACGAAAGTTTTATTCATCATATATATATATATATATATATATATATATACACACAGTGGTGTAGTGCTAAATAAAGAAGTGAGGGAACGCATTTTGAAAGTGTTACTCAGATGCGGTGGGGGACAATGGCGAGCGCGGCGAGCCCATACAGCTGGGGGTCCGGGGGCACTGTAAGCCCCCGGGAAATCTTTTGAAATCTGACCAATTTCAGGGATTTTTTGAGGTCATATGCACTGGATATTAGGATATATTCCAAGGTTGAAGATGCAGTATTTCCAGTGTCATTAGATATACGACATCCAGTACGATCAATAAAAATAGCTAACAACTGGAATGATTAACTAAAAAAAGTTAACAACTGGTACGCCGTGGTGACTGTTTCACCAGATCTTTATAGGCTAGCATTGCCTCAGTCGAAGCTAAAAGAAATGAAGCAGTTAATGATTCTTTCTCATATTTCTTCTAGGGGTGGGAATTAAAATTTCATGACGTTAGAGATTTGTAAGTTCGGATTTATTTGAAATAGTGAGGGAACGCCGTTCCGTCTACTAAAAAAAGTAAGGGAACGCCGTTCCCACGCGTTCCCACAGCACTACACCACTGTATGTATATATATATATATATATATATATATATTAGCGATGGACCGGATATCCGCATTCGCATCATTTTTAACATCCGCATCCGCACCTCTGACTGCGGATGTTATGCGGATATTACCTCTAATAAATTATGCAATTTACAATTAAATTAGCTTATAAAGTAGCTTATAAGGCCCAGTCATGCACATTTCATGTAAAGTATTAATAATTATTAATGAACAAACAAATATATAAACCTCAAAATATAAATACGTGGTAACACAGAAAATTGAATGAAACTTGTTTCATTGAATTTTCTGTGGCTGAAACTCTTGAGAAAGTTACTATTTTTATCATAATGAAAACATTAATAATAATAATTTTAATTCTTATGCATTGCCTGCCATAATAATAATATCACGAAATTTGAAAAATTGTCATATATTCATAATTCTATATTATATTGATAGATTAACTAAATATCCGCATCCGCGGATATTGAAATTAAAGATCCGCATCCGCGGATATTGAAATTAAAGATCCGCATCCGCATCCGCATCGGCAAATGCTGAAAAACTGACATCCGGTCCACCACTAAATTATATATGTATGTATATGAAAATTATTTCACGAAAGTAACACGTGATCATTAAATTTTCAGTTGTATCTTCAAAGGCCGGAAACAATAGCTAATTAATTAGTTCTATCTTCGTCTGCCTTTATCATTCATGTTCTCTCGTGCCACTTCCCAAAGGTCCGTCTCTATAATGAAGGTCCTTCTCGAGTCAGCTTCTAACAAACTAACTAACATCAAACACTAACATTTCTATGAAAGTTAGGAAACAAGGAGCGGTATACATTAGCCCCAAGCCCAGAGAAATATAATAGTTTCCTCAAATAAATTTTAAAATGATCCTAACCCCCACCCTACCCCTTAACCCACTCTCTTTGTCAACTTCGCTTTCCGTTTTCTTTATACCATTACGAGCAAACGAAGTAAGGGAGACTCGTGAATTATGGTGGTTTGTATCTTTTGCTCGTCTAAACAGCGCAGCAAATGAGCTTTTCCTCGTGAAGATAGGTTTCCTGTGAGAAAAATATTTTAAGTTTACAGTTACAAGACGAAGTATATAAAAACTCAACTCTATTTAGTTTTAAGTCGTAAAATGGAAACACACACACACACACACACACACACACACACACACACACACACACACCACACACTTGTAGGTATATTCTTTATCCTCACAATTTTCTGTGTAAATGATTAAGAAGGTCATCACATTTAAAAGACAAAAAAATAAAGCAATAAAAAATAAGCCTTCGCTGAGGTGTCAAATTTCATAGTAGACTTATTTATCCAACTTTATTATAAGAAGAAACGGATCAAAGGAGGTTAGGTTAGGATTGGTTAAATTAGGTTAAGATAAGCTTATAACTGTGATAATTGTGCGAGAAATATATGCTAAAATTTGCTAAACAAGTTTGATAATATCGCGAACCAACTTTTGGCCTTATTCACCGAAAGTACTTCCACTTGAAAATAAAATAACTCCTTTGCGAAATCATCGGTGGGAAATTTCGAATAACCCCAGCCTAATATCAGTTACCATCATTGGCACTATGCTTCATTTGGCACTCTGAAAAACTAACTTTACAAGGAAAAAAAAAAACCTTATCTTGGAAAGAGGGGCAAAAGGACTCGCTTATTAACATACAGAACTGGTATCCAAACCCCCAGAAAAGAATCCTACAAAACATTGGGGAAAAATATGGCATCATTTGCATGCTGTTCATTGAATGCAAAGAACTTTTAATTCGAAAAGGGAGCCTCCCACTTACCTTAATTACGTGGCTGCAAAAAAGGAACCATTTTCGAAATAATTATCTCTATTTTTAAAAGCTGAAATGGAGCCCATTTTCTTTTTTTTTCTCTTTTTTGAATTTCTCTTTTTTTTTCTGTTAAAAGACCTCATTTGCAAGCGCCCACAACAGGGGCCTACCAACGATTATATATATATATATATATATATATATATTATATATATATATATATATATATATATATATTATATAAGACGTAATCTTCTTTAAATTCCATTTAGTTTGAATTTACAAAGACAATTTTTACGTGGTGAGTATATATATATATATATATATATATATTATATATATATATATATATATATATATATATATATATATAAAGTACTATTCTAAACGAAATACAGGGCTATATATACGGACGGTTTGAGATTGCAGATATTTGTGGTTTTTGGTCCAGTTTGTGAAGACTGTAGAGCAAGACTAAGGTCGTATGAGTGTGACTATGATTGATGCAAGTAAATTTATGGTGCCTTGAGGAGGAAATACAAACTTGCGGTGCATCTTGTTCCTGAAGAATCATTCACCAGAACTGATAACTGGTGGTGTCTGCAATACAAATTTAAGAAAATGCAATTGAAAATGATTACGGATGTTCTTGGGACTAGACTAACACGGAGCTTTGTCGTTTTCAGTGGTGATGAACCACGAACGAAAACCTCGTCAGTACTTTGACCACCTACTTGCTTGGCAATGCTGCTGCGAGCTGCTCGTAACCTGAAATGGGTGTACGGGCGGAATAGTGCTCTGCGTAAAAAGATGTTTGTCTCTTCATACTTCCACTTAACAATGATTGAGTATATATATATATATATATATATATATAAAATGCGGTTATTTCATCTTTTTCTCCTTTATATTTGTCACACCTCGTACTTTAAGCAATAGAAATGATTTTCGCTTCAAGAAACCAACTGCGCGCAAAAAAGAACGTCACATTCAAACTTTTCAATTTTTATTGAATAATTTAAAAAATGATGATTCAGGTCCATTTCATTTTCTCCTTTCTGCGTGGTGCTCTCTCTCTCTCTCTCTCTCTCTCTCTCTCTCTCTCTCTCTTTTAACTGTTTGTTATTCTGTTTTTGCAGTTCGGAAGTCTTCTTGTAATTTAAGTCAAAATATGGGTAGAAGAACAAAGGTGTTCTATTCATTGGACGATTTGTGTTATTGCTTACATTTTGTCACTCCACGAATTGTATCCAATTAACGTTTCAATTTGTACAAGAGTTCTCGTAAAAGGAAACCTTTATTTTATTTAACTTCCGATGACGCCATTTCAGATTCGTACTACAAACAAATGCCTTGTCATCTACAAACCTTACAGATTTGACCAATTTGCCTCCCACTCTGATTCCCTCTTTTCCAGATCTGAGAGTGCTTCTATTATCATTGCTTCCCATAGATGTTAAATAATACGGGGCACAGGGAGCATCCTTGCCTGACCCCTCTCCCAACCAATCCAGGCTCCGAGTCTCCTCCCGCAACTCTAACATTCATAGTCTGGCCAAGATATACATTTTTTATCAGCCTACGGTCCCTCCAGTCAACATTAATATTCTTCAATATTTCCATTAGTTTCCTCCATTGGACTCTGTCAAAAGCTTTTCCAAAGTCAATAAAACAAACAAACATTTCTTGATCATGTTCTAGCACTCTCTCTCCCATCATTCTCATAATACCAATAGCTTCTCTTGTTCCGCATTTTGACCTAAATCCAAACTGATCCTCTCCAAAGTACTGCTCAGCTCTGTTCGTTAGTCTTCTGGTTAGTATCCTTAGCATTATTTTTGATGCATGGCTGACCAAGTTTATGGTTCGAAATTCTGAACACTTGATGGCTCTCGGTTTCTTGGGGATAGTAATCATAGAGACTCTCATAAAGTCAGCGGGCCAGTCTCCACTTTCATACGTGTTTCTGCGTAATACATTCACCTCCTCTCTAGCATCACCTTCAAAACTTTTCAGAAGTTCTGCTGGTACATCATCTGGTCGTGGGGCCTTGCCATTTCTTAGGTCTTTTACAGCCATCTCTATTTCTCTTTCCAATATGTCCGGTCCCATACAATCTACTTCCACCTCATCTGCTTCCTCCATTTCGATGTTATTAGGTTTGTTCTCTTTATGAACAGTTCTTCAATATAGTCAATCCATCTCTTCCTTATATCTTGTGGTCTTTTCAGTTTTTCTCCATTTCTCCCCTCTATTTCTCGCACTCCCAAGCTACTTCTTTTCCATCTATTTATGCCCTTCACTTTTTGGTACATTAAATCAGTTCTTCCTTTCCTCGTTACTGTACAGTAACATACGTATAAACTAAAATATCTTTTCAGTAATTAAGTAATGGGTGACATACGCGAGTAAAATGAACGTTCATTTCGTGCTCAGACGGTTGGCATAACGTTTCCATATTAAATGTAATGGGAGGAGGTACGATGGTTTAACAATAAAGTCCCTATAGACCATTTTCACAATTATATAATAGTTGATATTTTAACTATTAAGCATAAAGCTCGCTTAGTAAATCGTTAACACTGGATAAATTCTCGGGCCGAAGATGGAGAAATAGCGAGAGACGCACCATAGTCTCTTGACATTTTAAATCTCATAAATGCGAAGCATTTGCAGAACGCGTCTTACGGCCTTATTTCCCATTTGCGTTATTTGTACCAGAGCGACAGATGAAAGGAAGTGGACTGGATAACAAATGCGACGTTCTTCATTGAAGGAAAACAGAGCGGGGCTTCGTTTCCTTCCGTCCGCCATGCCTTTCGCTGCGGTATTTGAACGTCGAAACAGATTTGGCGAGTAAAAAAAAAATTGGACAAATATTTGCCGTCGAATTGCTAAAATAAATTTTATAAATGACAACCAACAAGACTGCGGTGGTCTCTCGCGAGACGAATTGATTTTAGGTCTGTTCGATTGCCATTAATATCGTTGCGTTCTTGTTTTTCATTCATTTGTTTTGACTCTGTGACATTATTTACTCCCCTTAATGGACTCCCTTTCCACGACGCTTCCTCGAAACTTGTTTATTTCATTTTGTTTTCATTTATCCTGAAAAGAAGGTGTTTTATGAATTCACATTTTCTTATTTGCATTTAGCAGTTGTTTTAGTGCTTTTAATTAAGGTAAAATGTTTAAACAAAATAGAAATAAAGATTATTTTTACTTTAAAATGAAAATGAGAAATGATTTAGCTATATATATATATATATATATATATATATATATATATATATATATATCTAAATCATTTATATATATATATATATATATATATATATATATATAATATATATAGCTAAAGCTAAATCATTTATATATATATATATATATATATATATATATATATATATATATATATATATATATATATAATATATATACACACACACACACACACACACAGGGTGGGCCGAAAGTCTGGATCCATAGGAAAATATTTATTTTAATACATAAATTACAACAAACGGTAAATACTTAAAATGAATATCAACTTTAACTCGTAAATGCGTATCCGTGATACTGTACAGTGGTTCGTACTCCAGTATAAACAACAAATTATTACAAATGCTCAAATTGGCGGCCTCTGACATCGAGACACTTAGGGATGGAATTTATGATTTTTAATAATTCTTCGAATTGACGTTCTCGAGATGCGTGTTTCATTTGATAATCTTCTTGTTGACTTTACTGGACTATTCGTTAAAGTTTCACATACCATTGCAGAGGTATTTTCATCAGTTGCAGTTTTTAGACGACCAGAACGCCGTCGATCATGTACACTTCCTGTTTCTTTGAAACGTTTAAACAACTTGCCAACAGTCGCGTGTGTTACTGGATGCTTATCAGGGTGATTTCTATTGAATTCGGTAGCAACTTCTCTGTGTGTAGCGCCCTGTCTTGCGTACATGAGCACAAGTTCTACCCGGTCTTCTGTTGTTAGATTCGAAGCCATTTCTGGGCTGAAATAAAAAAAGTATTTGAGTATTTATACTGGAGTACGAACTACTGTACAGTATCACGGATACGCATTTACGAGTTAAAGTTCATATTCATTTTAAGTATTTACCATTTGTTGTAATTTATGTACTAAAATAAATATTTTCCTATGGATCCAGACTTTCGGCCCACCTATATATATATATATATATATATATATGTAATACTGTACGTAACATGCGAAGAAGTAGATTGGATTGAGGTATTAACGGAGATTAATCTTTCATTATTATTATTATTATTATTTATTATTATTATTATTTGATCATTTATATAATGAAGATTGTATTCGAAATTGACTTCGTGAGGAAACAAAAGTGGAAAAGACTGTCTTAATTAAAAACATTCATGTCTTATCAATTCTCAAGATTACACACACACACACACACACACACACAATTTCATAAAAAATCACGTACAAGGCCTATTTTTAGGTACAAACAGAATGTGATTGCTTCGAAAGGCTTTTTGGATTGTGAAGAATGTCCCATACAGTTGGTGCTCGTGATATGTCATCCTTCACCCATGATCGCCTACATTGCGTACATTGAAAATTATGTTATTTTGTCATAATGAACATCTCACCCTCGTTTTCGGAAACTGGAGTACTATGTAACGTGATGATCAACATGAACCAAGATGATATACGTACCTATGCCACTTTGTACGTCCGCTTTGTTCTCTGAGAGACCCATTTTAAACAGTTCATCTCGAAAGGACACCCACAATATTTAATCGAACATTTTAGGAACCATATTTCAACACGAGATTTTATGTAATGATATGAATGAGCTTTGATTTGGGAGCTTGAAAAGACAATCTTTTCATTCCAATCTTGAACACATTCCCATTTTTAAGAATAAATCCTGAATAATCTCTAATTGTTCAAAAAAAAAAAAAAAAAAAAAAAAGCCAGACTGTACCAATAATGTTGGTGAAAAAAATGGAATTTTTCGAAACTTAGATCATCATTAATAATGTTAACTGAAAAATGTATAGTTTCTGAAGAAAAAGTTTGTCTACAAACAAAATTTCTAATACGCATAAAAAATTACTAATTGGCAATATTCTGGTTTTCTTTGGATATTTTATTCTTTTTGGTGATGATAATAAAATTTCAAAAACATAAACCAATCTTTATACCAATTAATAATTTTGTATTCTTTTTAGAAATTCTGTTTCTAGGCGAATTTTCTTTCAACAATGTACGTCGTTTCCTTGATCATCCTATTTACCCTCAGAAACATATATATATATATATTATATATATATATATATATATATATATATATATAAATTGGTGTAGAAATAAAAGAGGTTGGTGTATACTATATATATATATACAGTGTACACCAACTTCTTTTATTTATACACCAGCTCTATCCTGCTGTTCTTCTTTGCAAATGCGTCGATTACTTTATCGTGAAAATCGGTTTTCTCCTTTAATTGAGTTAGAAGTTTCTTTTCAATAGGAAGGAGTGATAAAGAGGAAAGGCAGTCTTGCCCCTGTGAATTTCTAAGTGGGAGGGTGAGAAAGGGGATGGGCAGTTGACGAATGACATTAACCTTAATATAACGACTTCACTTTGATTTACTCATAATTAAACAAACTCTAATTACAATTAGCTTCTATTTCTTCTTCTAAAAATATATTTGGTAATAATTGCCAGTTATTTAGTCATTTAATGCTATAAGCTCATTACTTAAGCGCTTTAAAAGGATTCCGTTAGCATAATAGCAGGAATAAGCAACTCTCTAAGTTGCTTCCACGATCCACGTTTTGCCTAAGAAATGAATGCGTTGTCTTATGTTACACTTATTCTTTTAAGATATAATATTAGTTCATCCCCAAGTATAGCGATCAGTAATTTTAGTGTTATATCATTTATTACATTTACTGTATACTATCGTATAAGCAGTGAAATTATCGATGAATTGATACAATATTTCTAAAACACGAATATAATAGTAAGTCAAACAAAAGAAGCAATTCTCAAGGTTGCTTCCACTGGCGCCCGTCTCGACGCAACATAATTATTGCTCTCCCCCTCCTTTTTCAATGCACTGATTTGGAGTTCGAACTTTTTGTATTAAAAAAATATTTGAAAGGAGTATAGCTTAGTGATAATTTATCATAATTTTGTCGTCATTAATATTGTTTAACAGCGCTTATAATCATTTAAGTGGGGAAGCAATGCTTCCATTGCTTCCATGGACCGAACGCCACTGATATATATATATAAAGAACGACGCTTGTGTAGAAGAGCGTCCGCACAAGATGAGGAGAAAGAACGAACAAATGAAAAATGAGGTACCTCCCAGGAATCGAACCCGGGATCATCTAATTGCCGGTCGGACATGCTACCACTACACCAAGGTCCCCAATCAATCAGAAGTCGTAATTCTCCTACATACGAGCGGAATCGAATGCCCTGAGGGGGTACCTTTTCATTCCGTATGTAGGAGAATTAATTACGACTTCTGACTGATTGGGGACTTTGGTGTAGTGGTAGCATGTCCGACCGGCAATTGGATGGTCCCGGGTTCGATTCCTGGAGGTACCTCATTTTTCATTTTTCGTTCTTTCTCCTCATCTTGTGCGGACGCTCTTCTACACAAGCGTCGTTCTTTACATTAATTATACTGTGTGTTGTTTGCAGTTAAAAAAATATATATATATACACAGTATGTAAAGTAACCGCAGATTGAAGTTCAGTTTTAAAGTGAGTTCGGAGTGTGAAGGTGCTGCAGTACATGTTAAAACTGTAGCCAATATGTGAGGGAGATAGATTTTAAATTTTCCCAAATATTTTAAATAAGGAGGAATGGTTAATTATGGACCTTAGGATGTCGCATAAAAACCACTCTTCTTAACCCTTTATGGCCGAACTTTTTGCGTAGAATTGAGTCTAAATGCGTGTATTTGAAACGTTATGTATTCGACGCACAGTGCGGTAAAGGGTTAAATCAGAAACAAAAGTCTCATTCTTTAAACTATTAATTTGGTGCAACATTGAAACGATCAACTGTGTGAATACGAAGCGAATTAAAACAAAACTGAACCGTACCTCGGCCAATCGTTCCAAATTACTTCAATATCAAAAAGTTAATTCCCATCACGTACACCTCAGTCGCCTGTCAGATGTATAATAAAATCTGCTGTATCGTCCTACGACAAATTCAATTATATTTTCAAAGGTGGAAGATAATATTGAAAGTAGGTTCCCCAAGGAAACATTAAAATAACAATTAAATTACTGTTTATCCAAATTAAGTCCATAAATTTACGTTATGGGGGTCCACAGGTCCCATGTACCGTTAATAACGTTGAGATTCTGGCAATTTGGCAAGGCTGTTGGGCCGTTGGCCAGGCCTTTATATACAGTGAAACATTTTCAGAAAGTACTTAAACATTTTCAGATACATTAAATAACTAAGTACTTTTAATTATTTTATAAAGAAAATGGAGTTACGTCAAATTTTTAAAATAAAAAAAGAATCAAATGAACGCGTCATTGAATACCAAACTAGTAACCTCTTAAACATAATCCAGTTTAACAAGTGTAGTTGCTTTTAAATGAAATTCCGGATTTAGTCTTTTATAGATTTTGTAGAGTCGTTTTTCGTTTTGAAACGACGATATTTGTCCGCAGAAAAAAAGAGGTTCGGACTTAAAACTTTAGTATGACTAAATATACTGAAATTTACGACGTTTGTAAAATAATCTCGCGGCAAGTAGTCTGTCTATTGGCGTAATCGACAAATTTGTGTACTTAATCGTGTATCGAAAATAATGCGTAAAGATCGTAATAAGATTAAAATGAATAAAGATGGGAATGAAATGATTTTTAAAATGGCTTTAATTTTGCGTGAAAATTACATCATTTTAAACTTAATGAGGGGGGGGGGGAAAGAGAATCGACGAGGAAACGCAGTCAACTATGCCCTGGGCCAGGCAAGAATTCAGGGCCCCTTTTTTTGTTGTATGGTTTCCTCTTAAAACTGGGTTGGGGTTTTCAGTAGGTATATCACCAGAACATTGAACATCAGCTTGGTAAGGCAAACTGCTATCTTGTGATGTAAATGGTTGATCTGGGGTGACAGATCTGGTTGAAATGTACACTTGCTGTCGTTGATAATTTTAGTCAGAATCTGTAGTTCCTACGGCTACAAGCACGTCTGTGGCTTGGGGAGGGCTGTTAGTAGGTATGTCATCATCACCAGAACCGTGAACATCGGCTTGGTGAGGCAAACTGCTATCTTGTGATGTAGATCCTTGATCTGGGGTGATAGAATAATAGGAGATTTTTTAATGAAGAATAATTGTATTTTGGGGGTGTTTGCTAGCAGAGGTGATTCAATGGCTTCTTTCTCCTTCTTCCTCCTCTTCTTTTCAGCCCTACTTTGGCACGAGCCCTATGGCTGTGGTCCATGTGAATGATGTGATTGATGTGAAGCCATGTTGATATCACTGTCTCTTGTAACTTTTGAATCTGTAAATTCAGTAAAGATAGTCATAAAACGCACATCGTACGTACACAATATCCTCATAAGAAAGTAGTAACGCAAAATAATTAAATTTGTGGTTCATTTTAGTAAACTGTCTGCTCGATTATGGCGGCGTTAGGCTAGTTTGCTCTCTCTCGCTCACCATCACTCGTTAACTTTCCTTCATTTTGCACTAAATATCCTTCACAGGCATATTTTTTCACTTCCTTTATTACTATATTCATTACTAATAATGTTAATATATAAAAGATATGATAAATAAATAAATTTTCATTACAATACCTGATCATTTGTAAGAGCTGCGAGCCACAGACAGACACGCATCTCACGCCAGCAACACACGATAAGTAACTGGAAAAAATATTTGTATATGAACCCAGAATCCCTGATAGGCCTAAAAAGGAAAAAAACTCAAATTTTGGGGCCCCACTGAGTACGAGCCCTGGTTCCGGGCTCAACTGGCCTATTGCTCAACACAGGACAGGGTGTAAGACGTAAAACAAGGTGGCTGTTGTGAGCTTCTTTCTAAGAAATTGACTTACAACAGCGAAGGAACAGTTTATCAAAAGATAAGAAAAAAAATTTGGTATTAACAGAGAAGTTAAATTAAAATTTTAGATTTAACATTTTTGTTCTGTTTAAATCTCTGAAACTAGAAGTGGTTTTGGATATTATTGAAGCAGATCAATAGGAGTTTTCGTTCTGTTTTTAAATTTTAATGCAGCGTTTAAAAGTCTTTTAATTGCAAATTTCATTTCCATGACTCGTTAGGGGAGGGAGCTGGTCAAAGTAAACTAAAGCCGATGTTTGAACAACCTTACTTGCTAGAGCTATTGTTGGTATTTATGGTCTTAAAATTCTTCTCTCTGCTCGAGAGGAATGAAAACTTCTCAGGTTCAGATTTAATTTGGAATTTTTCTCTTCGTTTCGTTTTTAACTTTCTGAAACTGAAGATTGTAAAGAGGTTAATTTCGACTTTTCCTTCGTTTGTAATGGAAAACAGTCATTCGCTTAATTAATGGTTTGTTAGAGAAGAGTGACCTTTGAGTTTAGAAGAAATTATTCTCGTTTTTCCTGAGAGTTGGTGTCACGCCACATACGTAAATACTTGAAGGAAATACGAGGACGAGATGAAAATTTGTTTTGGTTTCGAGAAACTTGATTTAAATTAAATTTTACGTTAAAGTTAGAATCTCTGAAGGAGAGTTTTTCTTTGTATTTGTGGCCAATCAAAAGACGAGAGTTCTTGAAAACCAATGAGAGACGAAGGAAAAGTACTTCTTGTCTTTGTATGATTAAGGATCTTTTTAGCCTAAAGTGAATTGTCCTAATAGGTTTTTTTTTATGTAGGAATGAGTGGCCAAGGGCAAATGCCCGAAGCGCCCCCCCCCTCCCATAGAAAAAGAAGAGTCAAAATCAAGGTCCTGGGTTTTCGAGATGCCTAGACACTCTGGTTTGAAAGATGGGAGGTCATAGACAGGAGGAAAGATGGATTGAGGAAAATTGTTCCAGAGTTGACCGTTGAGTAGATGAAAGATTGAAAATACCGATTAACTCTTGCGTTAGATAGTTGGACGGAAAAGGAATGAGAAAGTGTCGAAAGTCTGGTGTTGCGTGCTCTCCTTAAAGGAGGAGGCACGCAGTTAGAGAATTCAGAAGAGCAATGTCCGTTATAATAGCGATAGTAAAGAGAGAGTGAGGCAACATTGCGGCGAAGAGAGAGAGTTTGAAGACAATCTGTAAGAGGTGGGGAATTGATGAGACGAAAAGCCTTTGATTACACCCGGTCAAGTACAGCTGTGTGGGTTGAGCCACCCAACACATGAGAAGCATACTCCATCTACTTGCTCATTTTGCCTAAAAGAGTGGCTTCAGGAATTCTGCATATGTAACTTAGTTTAATCTTAGCTTCAGTTATGGTTCCACCTTCTCCGTAAATGAAGTGGTAGTCGGGAGACAAAATTTTGTAAATTAGTACCCGAAAGTTTCCGGACATTGTGACATTTTTACTGCTCCATAATTCAAAATTCAAAATACTAAATTTGGCGACTTTATTGCGATTAATTTCCAAAAATAATTTTTTACAGTTTGTGCTAAAATAAAAGGTTTGGTGAACTTATTTCTCAAAAATTCTGCGAAACTTAGATGGAACCTTTGAGGCAATTTTTTTAATAACTTTTATTTCAAAGAAATCTTAATGGTTTACTGCTTAAGTTCTACGTTAGTTTTATATGTTGAGTCACATTTGAAACAAAGAAGCTTTCTAGGATCACCTGAAGATCATCAGGGCTCCATGTATTCTTGTTTTTTGCTTTACAGTACCAAATATAATAATAAATTAAATTGAATGCCCGGTTAGGTCAACTGTACGCCTTGACGATTGGTTAGGTTAAGTCGTGATATTTTCGTTAGTTTTGACGAAGCTATCATTTGGTAATTAAGGCTGGGGTCCCTGATCTTCAGGTGATCCGCTTTCTATAACCCATTTGAGACTGAATCAATTTCTTTTAAAGAAATTGTTCGGAAGTTAAATTATTATTAATGAACTAAAAGTTAAAAGTACGTTGGTGAAATCGAGCTCGGAAAGTACGACGAACAACTGCGTGTCAAATTTTATTTTTGTGAAATAAAAAATTCGTACGAGAAGGGATTGTGTTATTTCTATTCTACCTCGCAAACCTCTCTCGTAAATTAAGGGCATGATAACAATGAAAATTAAAAAGAGCCTCGAAATAATCCACAGAAAATTGCGCACAAAAATCCGGCCATCCGCGTCCATCCGCGTAAAAGTGAACCCACGCGCATTAATTTTTTATAAATAAAATCCCGTAAGTGACAGCTGCTGCCTATCCATTTGATCTACTTCTAAGATAGTTATGGAAGTGAACAGTATCTTCGTTGCTGTTAGAGAACATTCAGTAAAACCATACATTAAAAGCAATAAATGGTTTTCCAATTCTCTTCTCCCCAATTGTATTTTCAAATTACAGATCCAATCTTTTCCATTCCAGTCAGTTATTTATCACTGTCTTTTATAACTTAATTCTCTGTACAATAATAGAAAATATTATGATCACGGTCTGAATTTTTTCTTTTTCTAAGCTAAATAATTTGAATTCGGTTAAAAACAAATCAATTCATATTTTTCTCATTTATTGGTCGGAATTTTTATCAGAAGATAATTATACTGTATAAAC
Organism: Bathynomus jamesi; assembly: GCA_023014485.1. Classification (NCBI taxonomy): domain Eukaryota; kingdom Metazoa; phylum Arthropoda; class Malacostraca; order Isopoda; family Cirolanidae; genus Bathynomus; species Bathynomus jamesi. The sequence continues at coordinate 373,041 of JAJOZX010004419.1, forward strand.
AAAGGCGGTGAAAGTTGTTTGCCAGGTGTACGATGATATACAGGGTGGGCCGAAAGTCTGGATCCATAGGAAAATATTTATTTTAATACATAAATTACAACAAATGGCAAATACTTAAAATGAATATCAACTTTAACTCGTAAATGCGTATCCGTGATACTGTACAGTGGTTCGTACTCCAGTATAAACAACAAATTATAACAAATGCTCAAATTGGCGGCCTCTGACATCGAGACACTTAGGGATGGAATTTATGATTTTTAATAATTCTTCGAATTGACGTTCTCGAGATGCGTGTTTCATTTGATAATCTTCTTGTTGACTTTACTGGACTATTCGTTAAAGTTTCACATACCATTGCAGAGGTATTTTCATCAGTTGCAGTTTTTGGACGACCAAAACGCCGTTGATCATGTACACTTCCTGTTTCTTTGAAACGTTTAAACAACTTGCCAACAGTCGCGTGTGTTACTGGATGCTTATCAGGATGATTTCTATTGAATTCGGTAGCAACTTCTCTGGGTGTAGCGCCCTGTCTTGCGTACATGAGCACAAGTTCTACCCGGTCTTCTGTTGTTAGATTCGAAGCCATTTCTAGGCTGAAATAAAAAAAGTATTTGAGTATTTATACTGGAGTACGAACTACTCTACAGTATCACGGATACGCATTTACGAGTTAAAGTTGATATTCATTTTAAGTATTTACCATTTGTTGTAATTTATGTATTAAAATAAATATTTTCCTATGGATCCAGACTTTCGGCCCACCCTGTATATGTTGTATGGTGGTTAACATTGCTGACTATGAGTCCATCGGTGATCGGACTCCGGTTCGATTCCCGTCGCAGGCAGGCGGTACAAAACTTACTCAGCTGTTCACCTTTCTTTTGGTTGGTAGATGAATGAGTACCATAAAAATCCCCCAAATGAGGAGGATGCTGCAGAGGGGTTGATCTGATCATTTGTCGAAACCCTTCTACCACTATATATATATATATATATATATATTATATATATATATATATATATATATACCCTAAGTAACTAATAAAACATCCTTTGTGAATACATTAGGTATTTGTTCACAATTTTGCCATAAATTGTGTCTATTTTTAAGTGTAATATGCACTGTGTGTGTGTATATATATATATATATATATATATATATATATATATATATACTTCTTCATGTTCTTGAGTTTCCAAAATTTTGTTAATTAACTTTGCAGGTAAACAACCGAGAAGCCTTTCGAGTTTGTGTCCTTTGGGGGATCCACTAATGATCGATGAGAGCGGCCAGAAGCCCTTCCTCTGTGGCACTGACTCCGGAAAACCCAGCTGCCCAGCCCTTTACAAATGTCAAGTGATGCGCGGTGAGTTACCTTTAAACTATAAAATAACCCTTCCTGATCTACATAATTTTATCTTATCCTGCTACGACATAAAATAAAGCAGTGGTATAACAAAGGCATCCGAGACGACTTATGGCATCGTAACGCAACATAATATAACTTATATAACAGAGCACAACAAAAACTAACCTTTTATAACTTATTTTATCCAATTCGAATGTACTAAAACACCTCATTATTATTTAAAATTATTCTGCTTTGCCTCAGCTGTTTGGAATTATTACTGATTTTCCTGAGGCCAAAATGCTCTCTCTCTCTCTCTCTCTCTCTCTCTCTCTCTGGGCTACGTTGTAGCCAATGTCGTAACACCGCTTCCCGTTGACCAGCGAAGTTAAGCGACATTGGGTCTGGGTAGTAGTTGGATATGACCTTTGCGTCCAGATTACGTAGCGACCCGTGGTTCGAAACTTTATAGGTGAATATCATATTAAAGGTTATAAACTTTTTGACAAGGGGTAGAAGTGGTAAAATGAGAGGTGGTCTACTCTTATATTGTAAAGAAAACCTTCGTTCAGTTCAAAAGACGGTTAATGGCAGTGACCAGTTAGATATAATTATTTAAGAAATTAGCGTTCATAACTTAGTCTTTAATTTTGGTGTTGTATATAGGCCTTCTTCACAAGGAGTAGAATTAGATGTTGAAATGTATAACATTTTAAGTAGCATAGTTATGCATAAGGAATCAATTATTGTCGGGGACTTTAACTACCTAAATAGTAATTTCATTACCCTAAACAGCGATGCTGTGGGTTTCCGTTTGCTAGATTTTTTACAATAATCTTTTTCAAAAGGTGTTGGAGCCGACCGCGATGATAATATTTTAGACTCAGTTTTAACGACAAATGATAATTTATCATAGTTCAGAATGTAGACGTCAGAGAAAGTTTATGCGAGGGTGAATTGAAAGCGTAACTTAAATGGTGGAGTAGAAATATAGGAAAAGCAATCTCGGATAGAAATGTAGCCTATAAGAGATATAAAAGGGACCGTGCGCAGCAGCACTTTCAGACTTATATCAGTTCATGTAGAAATGTTAAGCATTTAATTTCATCCGCGAAACGCGATTTTGAAATTTAAGTAGCTCGTAAATGTAAAGAAAACCCTAAAAAATTTTAGGATTACGTTACAAATAGAAATCCCACGAGGGGCAATATTGGGCCACTGGTAGACTTCACAAATAACTATGGGGAAATAGAGATATATTTTTTATATCAGTTTTTACAGTTGAGGATACATCTTTTATTTTAGAGGCTAATAATATGCTCAGTGACGTAAATGGGACTTTTTCATTGCTTACTGACATAAGTAAGTCTTTACAGTGAAGAGATTTCTCACTGTAGAGATAACTGATAAGTTAAAAATTAACAAATCGCCAGGTCCATACCATTTTTACCCAAAGCACCTAAAAGAGTTAAAAGATGAAATACTTGATCCTTTAGTTCAAATTTTGGGTCACCTGAAGATCAGGGCCCCAGCCTTCGTTAGTTAGCCTTATAAGGCTAACTAACGAAAATATCACGACTTAACCTAACCAATCGTTAGGTCAACTGTACGCCCTTGACGATTGGTTAGGTTAACGTGATATGAAAATAAAAAACCCACTCTAATAGACAGAGTTTATTTCCACGACAGTTTCGACGCCCACTGGCATCCTCCTCGGGTGGATACAGAGGAGGATACAGAGGAGGATGCCAGTGGGCGTCGAAACTGTCGTGGAAATAAACTCTGTCTATTAGAGTGGGTTTTTATTTTCATATTTTGACCTTCACGTAGAAAAAAGTGAAGTTTTTTTGCATTTAAGTCGTGATAGTTTCGTTAATTAGCCTTACAAGGCTAACTAAGAAGGCTAGGGGCCCTGATCTTCAGGTGATCCCAAATTTGTAATAAATCTTTATCGCAGGGAGGTTGTTCCTCCAGATTATAAATTGGATAATGTATAACTCTGATTTTTAAAAACGGGATAAACAACAAGCGAGAAACTATAGGCCCATTAGTCTAACGTTTATAATTGGAAAGCTTTCAGAAACCGTTATTAGAGGTCGCATAGTCGAACATCTTGAAAGCAATAATCTTATAAAACAAAGTCAGCATGTGGTTCATAGAAATAAATCTTGTGCAACAAATTTATTGGAATTTTTCCATGAAGTCATCCGTATTTATATCTGTAGTAGTGGTAGATATAATATGCGTATTTAGATTTCCAAAAGGTGTTTGACAAAGTTCCATATAACGATTGTTAGAAAAACTTAAAGCTCACGCAATAAGGGGTCAAGTTTTTAATTGGATTGATAACTGGTTAACTGGTAGAAAACAGAAGGTAGTAATTCATGGGGAAGAATCAGGGTGGGCTAATGTAACTAGCGGTGTTCCTCAAGGGTTAGTTTTAACTACACTATGGGAAATAGTGTGTTAAATGAATTTCATTGAACACACTATTTCCCATGAAACCCCTTTGAGGAAAAACATTTAGGTGTCATTGTTACTAAAGATTTAAAGTTCTCAAACCAATATTCAGTCACGAGCAGTAAAGCTAATAGAATATTGGGTTTTATTTCTTGTAATTTGGAATATAACTCTAAAGAGTTTGTTTTGCCATTATATAATTGCTTTTCCTCGTCATTATCTCTTTGTTAAATTAAATAAATGAGTTAAATAGATTAAAACGTTATCATTTCTCGTGTGTAATCTAGTATTAAAAACACATTTCTTGGGATTGTTCAATTCTTATCTCTCATGTATAATATTGGTTTCTTTGTATGGTATTGGTATAGTGCCTTCAATGGTGACCTTGCATTTGTCATGTCAGTAGTGATAATTTAAGATTAATACATGTTTTAACTATTAATAATACTTATTTACTTATTTCTTTATTTATTATTAATAACAACTAGCTGTGTATTTTTAATAAGAGCCCAGTAAAGCCTAAAGCTTATGGGCCAAATTAAATTAAATAAATAGTCGAGCTTCACAATTATTCATGTCATTGTAAATTGCTAAACAAATGTATTTATTTTATTATTAATGAAGGTTATTCAATTATTCAATCAATTACTCAATTATAAGTCGTTTGTGAGGCCTTATCTAGATTATGCTGTACAGTTTTGGTTGCCCTATATCGAGAAGGATATAGAAATGGTAAAAAGGGTTCAGCGCCATGCAACGAAGTTTATTCCAACCATACGTAGTAAACCATACGAAGACAGACTCAAAGAGCTGAATTTGTATATGCTTGAAACTCGCGTTTAAGAAAGGCGAATTAATTCAAGTGTTCAAAATAATAATAATTACGTAAACTAGGAGAATTTCTTTAACATGGACGATAGAAACATTACGAAAAACAATGGTTTTAAAATAAGGGGTAAAAGATTTGAGATAAACGTTGCGAGGGACTTTTGCACCAATAAGATAGTTGAGAGGTGGAATAGCCTACCCGCTGGAATCGTGGCAAGCACTTCAGTTAATATGTCTAAGAACAGGTTGGCTAAGTATTCTGGTAACATCAGTTTGCATTAAAGGGTGGGTAGTTTCACGAGTTAAAGGTTTCAAATGACTAAAAAGAAATGAACACCAAATCTCAGCTGAATCGATGTATATTTAAAGGTTGCTAGAATATGAACAATATACAGTATATAAATCATGCAGGAAAAATTACATAAGTCCTGTTCATTAATAAACTTAAACACTAACACCCTGTTTGATCAATTGGTACAAAAAATAATAGCGAATACAAATGATGGGACTCATGAAGACACATTACTGCATAAAATTTGCTTTAGAGGATGTAGGATGTAGTTCATATTTTGTAAGTGTAGAGTTGAACTGTTTAATCAATGCTATGCCTCTCTCTGCGCAATCATTAACAACTTTCATCTCAATCGCCTTTCCTTGTAAATATTTGTAGGCACTGCTGCTCTCCCAGTTGTTTGGATGTTTCTGAAGAAATTTTTGTGGTAGTTCTTTTCCATTTTTAGCCAGAACGTCGAAAACGTCTGATGCCTTCTCTGTCACATAGAACGATAGAGTATTTTCTGGTTTGAAACACTTTGCATTTAGGCGCTTCAGTGACTTGGCTTTTGCTGGTCTAGTGAAGTTTGCAACCATCTTTAGTTTTTCATTAACAGCTACGCGTTTGTCAAAGAACGAAAGTCCCACAATTTCTTCTGATAAATACCAGAGATGTTGTTTGAATGCATTACTAGCAACATCAGCTAGTGGCTTATTGGGATAGTCCCCCAATGAAGATAGAAGAGCTAAATCATTTCTTGGAGCTTTTATTGCTATTGGTGCTTCATGCCAGTACTTTGCATAAATGATTGTGATGAACAAGCACATTTCCTGCAAACTGTTCTTCTCCCGCGCCACATGGGAAAAGTGTTAGTTTCTAGCAGCCCTTAAATATGCTTCAAAAGGGTTCAAATTTTTACTGTGACTTCCTTTACCATAGTGGAACAAAGGCGGCCTTGAGGAGAATCATATTTTACAGTTTTATATTTTTCCATATAAAAGTGAACCACCCTAGACTGAGTGGGTTAAGTCCGCTGACCGCAGTGTCGGTCAGTTTGAGGTTCCTCACCCTGGGAATCTTCTGACTTCGCCTTGTCCCCTCTTCCAAGTCTGCTCGGAAAATGAGTATAACTAATTAAATATAAAGAATGGCTACTCTTTGAGTACATAGTGTTATTCAGTGGGAGAGAAACAGTGATTTCCCTTAAGATGTAAATGTAGTAGGAGGCGCTGGTCTGGTCAGGTTACAGATCACTGGGCGTTGTCATTGTGAAAACGCTCGGGAGTCAAAACCTCCGAATAAGCCTATAAAGGGGGTTATAAGGGGAGTTAGTTGGGGTGGAGTTCGGCACGGTGATGTTACCTTTTGATCGTAAATGTAGCAAGAGGCGCTGGTCGGGTATGGTATCAGAGCACTGGGAGTTCTTAAATGATAGAATTTTTTTTACTTTTTGTTTTTATTTACTATTTCTAAAAGATGTGAATTCTCGTGAGTCAAAACCTCCAAATAGCTATATTAAATTATTTTTGAGAAGCCGCTCCTCTCCCCCTTTCTCTTTCTTTTGTTCCTTCCTTTTTTTTCATCATTTAAAGGATACTGCCTGAGGGAGGGCTAGTTAAGATAGAGTAGAAGTAGTAACGTTCCCTTTGTCAATAAATGCAGTAGGAGGCGCTGGTCGGATCTGGTTTCAGAATATTGGGAGTTCTCAGATGATACACATTGGTATTGAAGAGAGACTTGATGGGATCTCTCGGGAGCTAAAAACTCTGAATAGATGTTTTCAATTTTGGGGATGCTACTCGCGTTTACAGTGTAGAAATGTTAGTACTTTTTTAGGTAAATCGCAGAATATCTAACTTAGCTAGCTAGAAAAAGTTTTATAGTTTTATATAGAAGTAGCGATGTTCCATTATGCAATAAATGTAGTTGGAGGTGATGGCCGGGTCTGGTTTCAGAGCACTGAGAGTTCTCGGATGAGATCTCTTGGAAGTCAGAACCTCCCAATAGTCATACTCATCTTCAGGGAAGCTATTTAGTTAGGGTGGAACTTTAGTTTTAAATATTGTACATCAAAATTTCGCAAGAAAATAATTATATATATTATGCATTATTATTCCCCATTTTGTATGGGGGATTCTTAAACTGTAGGTCTGGCCAGATGGAGGTGCCCTCTGCACTAGTGCTCCTTTATCTACGTAATTCCTATTTGAAGGTACGCAATATAAATTACTACATGATAAATCTTCAGTACAGTGGCTTTGACAGGCTACGGAGAAATAATGCAACGACGAAATGCTAACTCCTTGTACATATTAAATAAATAAAAAAAATTCCTTCAAAAAATGCATAATGTAGATTAGATTAAGTTGTTTAGTATTCTTGCTAGTCTTTATTTTCCGCTGTCGTCTAATGCGTAACTGAGTACGCGAGATAAGTGTACGCGTGGTGTGAATGAACTCTGAAGCTATTCTCTTCATTATACTTTTTCCTACTTTCCTATAACTTTTTTCACCACTGTTTTCTGTCAGCAGTGGTTGGCGGAGGAGGGAGAGAGGCTGGCTGAGGAGGGATAGAGCCTCGCGTGTTCTATATTTTAATATTACTGCTATTCCCGTGTGAAAGTTTTACACGTTTATAAGTGTAAGCATGGTATAAGTTTTCAGTGTTCTTTTTTCATTGCTATTTCTAACTTTTCTATTTCCTTCTTGGGCTAGCCTAGAGTGGATCTTAGGGTTCTTCTTAGCCTCTCTCTCTCTCTCTCTCTCTCGAACAGATTCGTTTTATTTTCACTCCTAGTTTAAACATTTCTTTACGGTGTCGAATTAAAAGGAATTATGAAAATCAGCACTTAAAAGAAACAGTATGCTCTCAAGAGGTTTCGTAATGTTTCGTTCACTCCTTTTAAATGACACAGAAGACGATGAATTCAGGGAAAAATACGAAAACAAACGCAAATGAAGGCGTTTAAGTCTTCTTTGCAGTTTACGTAAAAGGAAATAATTAAGAATTAAGAGATGAAAAGACCCGCTCACGAGGGAATCAAGGAAGGGTAAAAGGGGAATGGAGAAAGGGAATACCGATAAACACAAAGGACAGATACACGGGAAACACATGTTCCTTCATCAACATGTTGATGGCACGAAATTTTCGCCCAACACGCTATTGTTTCGTGCCTTGTGCAGAGTCCAAAATTAATAATATAGCCAAATATACATTAAAAAATGAGTTTGTTTTGAGTGTGTGTGTGTGTGTGTGTGTGTGTGTGTGTGACTTATGCAATGCTGGTGTACTGTGAGTTTTATCTCCGTTAAGCTCGTAATTGAATCGTAATTAATATAAACTTTATAATTAATTAATTATCGCACAAATTTTAAAATTTAGGCGTAAAATTCAAGATAAAGTCTCAAAGGTCGATCACTGTTAATGCTCGAATATGTTAGGTTAAATTAACAATGCGTATAAATACATAATAAAAAGGTCTGTATCTAGTCGTGGAAAGAAGTGCGCCGAATAAAAAAAAATGTAAATTTTATTTTCAGCGCTGAAGTAGTAAAATTTTTAAAAAATAAATCAAAAATTAATAATTAGTAACTTTTGAGATTTGTTCAGAATATTATTTTTTCGGCGAATTTCTTTTCTCGATGTAAGAAATTCGTAGAAATATAATTTGTGGGAAATATACTGAAAATTTGAAAAACTTCACAATAAAATATAATTCGGTGGGAAACACCTTTATGTTATGCCTTCGTTTTTTCATGAGTGGGTGTCGAATACACTCCCCTTCCTAGAAAAACAAGCCCCTTTCCACAAAACAAATAAAAATTTTTTTTAGCTATTCCTCCCTTCCCAGCTTCCAATGATACACAATAAAAGAGAAATAATATGTATATATATTATAAATATTTGATGTGTTGTTCCAGTATAAAGATACAAATATGCTTTAGCCTTTAAAAAAAAGCAACCTAAATTAGGTCACCACGTTGAACTACCTGCCTTAATTTTTAATAGGTAACATTACTATGACTATCCTAATTATTACAATATGTCGCCACTCATATGTAGCGTTTAATTACTAAAAGTGTGATTTTCTTTAGAGAAAATTGAAAAAGAAAGAAAAGTATTGATCAAATAAATATATTAACACATATTTAACATTTAACGTATAATATTTGGAATAATGTATATTTATTTTAACACATTTTAGACCTTAATCTTTTGGCTTTACTGGGCTCTCAAATTAATTAAAAGTAATATTAAATCAGAAATGGCATTTATACAATAATTTATTATTAATTTTATTAAAGGAGATTTAAACTTATTTTTAAATGCTTTACGTAAGAAATATTTTAAATATCAACGCTTAAATTATTTCCCAAATTTTAACTCGACAAAAATAAGGTGAATTTTGGGAAGGAAGATATTTAAATTGAAGGGTAACTTGTTTAACTCTACTCCCACTTGGATAGGAGTGAGTGTCTTCAGGAGTTTGAAAGTTACACTCTTTTCCTTATCATATGGTATATTAAAAATGTGTGTGTGTGTGTGTATATATATATATATATAATATATATATATATATATATTATATATATATATATATATAACATTTCTTTCAAAGCAGACCACTTTCATTTACATCCTTAAAAATAACGAGCCAACAATACTCTCATATACACAATAATATACGTTTTTTGTGATACACTTTGCTTCTGCTCTATCCGCAATCTAGAGATTTAAAAGTCCTTCGTGCGGTAAATGTAATTTTACGTGACTCGAAATTAAGCTTTCATGTTTCGACATAATTATGTTTACCGACTATAATTCCTTCGCAAGTTCCCTTATGATGAGTGAAAAAATAACGATAAAAAGTTTCGCCAAAATTGAACTGGAAACACTGAAATTTAACCTTTCAACCTTTAAGATGTTCCGTGCGACAATTCCTCATTTCATGAAGGTCAGGTTTGTTGCCCCTACTCTTGAGGTGACCTGGTGAAGTAAAAAGTTGGTTTCTTACGCTCTTCACTTCACATAGCCAAGTATTCCCGGTTCATCTGGAATTGTTCTGAGCTAGGCGTTTAGTCTTCCTATGAATATATCAACCGTTACATCAATCATGTTCCTTAGTTCCTTGGCCAGCTGGTTAAACAGTCTTGGTCCTCTCGCAACAAAAATGTTTTCCTTCAGGGTTGAGGATGTTCCTGTCTAGCCTTTAATTTAGGAACACGACACATTCTTCCTTTCCTACTTCCCACTGTTGTTTGAGTGGTTGTAGGGTTCAGAGTAAGATTAGGGACTAGTTCCTCCGTTACTTTCCAAGTGTAAATAATGATGTACCTCTCTCTTCTTCTTTCCAGCGAATATAAATTTAATTCATGTAACTTTTGCCAGTAATTTAATTCTTCGCATTCATTGATCTTGGCTGTGAAGCTTCTCTGAATCCCTTCTAGTTGACTAATGTCTTCTTTTTATATTGTGATGATAAGATCGAACAGTACTTCAACTTGGGTATAATCAGTGTTTTTAACAGAGGAGTCATTAAACTCATTATATTACTACCCCTTCGTTTAAAGGTTCTCAGTATCTGTCCAGTTATTCTTTTTGCTCTGTTTATTGCTATCTTATTTTGTTTCAAATTTCGCGTCATCAGTCATTACAACTCTCACATCTTATGCTTTGGAGTTTCTCTGAATTTCCTGTCCATTTAAGGTATAATATTCCATGGATTTTAGGTCCTCCCTTCCTCCGTCCTTAATAGTCGAAATTTCTCAGTGTTAAATTTCATTTTATTACCTTCAGACCAATTGTAGGTTCTGTTCATGTCTGTTTGTAGAGATCCTGTATCCTCTGAGTTTCTTATTTTTCTACTAATTTTGTGTCATTGGCAAAGGATGTTACTGTGCTGTTACTGGTAACTTCTTCATCTATATCAGTTAGCATGTTTATGAACAGTAGTGGAGTTAACACCGTTCCCAATGGTACTGAGCTAAGGATCTCTGACTCTGAAGAAGATATTCCTTGAACTGTAACGACTTGTTGCCGCTCACTATGATTTTACTCTCTTTCCTGTTATTCCCATATATTTCAGGTTATGTCTCACTTGTCGAACGCTTTGGCAAAGTCTCTATATGTCATAGTTTTCAGTGTTTTCTAGTGCATCAATAATGTTGTTATAGTGTTCTATTAGTTGTGATGGGCATGAGCTTCTTAACCGGAATCCATGTTGGTTATCATTTAATTTTTTCCGAGTTTCCAAAAAGTCAAATTTTTTTTCTCTAACTGTTCTTTAAAATACTTTAATGAGATGAGATGTAAGCGACACTGACCTATAATTTTTAGCCTCGAATCGATCTCCTCCTTTATATATTGGAACTACTGTATGAACGCTCTCTTCAGGATGCTCTGTATTTCTCCCGTGTCTAGTGATCGTCCCCACATCCAATATAGGGGCTTTACGATTTCATTCTTGCAGTTTTTGATTAGTGTGGCATTCCATTTGTCCGGTAAATCGCCGCGGGAAATTTCGCCGCAGGAAAAATCGCCGAGAGGAAAATTCGCCGCAGGAAAAAAAAATTTAAAAAGATTTATCATAATTTTGTACTTCTTAGGGTTACACTGTCACTAAAATGGTCCATATTAAATGTATGTTTATTAAAACGATGTTTATTAAATTATTAAATGTATTTTTATTAAAAATCAATAAAATCATATTAAAAGTGATGGAGGTTCATTGCAACGGCTCTCAAAAAATGGAGTTCATTTTGTGAATTGTAGTTCCTTATTTGTTGCTGTAACCTTTTATTCACATCTTTATATATTTTTTTAATAGAAGACTCATCACCACGCTCAACTTGTATTTTCTTTTTGTTTGTCAAACTTTCTTCTTTTTTCAATATTAATATTAGTTTCCAGATATTTGGATGCGTATTAGTGACAGAACTTTGAAGGGAATTGTGGAATCCTTCTACGCTGTTATTTGTTCGAGATATTTCGTTCGCTGTTCTTTCATTGACGTTCCAAGTTTCGATTGGAAATGTAGGTACCAATCTGCGTCGCCGATTGCCTCGACCCCTTTCCCCTCCGATATACTAGTGGAAGGGAAAGGTGGGTACAATTTTTAACTCTAAAACAATAATCTGATGTATAATTTAGGTTTCGGGGGTACGGGGGCGGAGGCCCCGTAAAGCACCCCTGTCCCAAACTGTCCGGCTGAAAAAAAAAATTTTGCGCGTACACTACCGTGCGTCCTGCGGCTTAGTATTACCCTCAGAACGCATCGCAGCGACAAGATGGCCGACCGGATGTATCCTTTCTCATTTAATTAGTCCTTTAAAGAGCTTTTAATTGGACATCCGGATAGCGCAGCGGCTATTTAAACGTCATTTAAACTTATTTTTACACCGGAGATGTTCAAAAATTTTTTGTTATAAATAGCTTAAAATTTTTTTTTCTTGCGGAGAATTTTCCTCGAGGCGAATTTTCCTCGAGGCGAATTTTCCTGCGGCGAATTTACCTAGAACCCATTTGTCCGGACCTGCTGTCGAGTGTGTTTCTAGTTTCCCTATAGCTCGTGTGATATCATCTGTTGTGAAGTCAAAGTCCGTTATACTTTACCTTTGTAGTTCTTCTTCAAAGAACGCGTTTCTATCGCATATCAGTTTATCAATTTTAGTGATACTGAAAGATGATTCATACTAAACTCTTAATATTTCAGATACTTCTTTTAGATCATCGGTTAAAAAATTGTTTTCATTCTTCAAAGGTTCGATAGTCGCTGAAATTTATTTGTTTTTCCCCAATTGCCAAATTATCTTCACTCATAATTTTTCTTCTTGTTTAGTTAATGTTACGTAGTTTATCCTGCCTTTTTTTAGCAACTTCAATTCGGGTGGTGAGTCGTTCATCCCTCTTTCTCCCCTAATTAATATTCTTCATCCCTCTTCTTCGTTAAATGTTTCTTGGCTACTTCCAGTGAAGAAATAAATGAAAATAACCGCGATTTTTATCTCTCCCGCGAATAAAGCCTTTTTTTTTAATATTATAAGGCGTATGTACAATTGTACATACGAGAACAATATTTAGTGTTCACGATGATAAATAGAAAAGATCCTATACAGTTTCTTTTTAAACGAATTACAGTTAAGAAAACTTACAGGCACATGTTTTTTTACACGAAATGAAATGTTACCAAAATCTTTATGTTGCGTTTCAATTATATTACAAATATTATTTGAATTGTATTTATTAGTGATGAATGCATAATATATATATATATATGTTGAAAAAAATATCAGGAAAGGGGACCAAAAGCTGCGTGAAAGAGCATAATATATTTTGTCCAACGTTTCGGTAGAATCTTCTCATCTTCAGAGCTAAAATTTAAGACGCACATTAAAAAAAAACTGGTTATGAAAATTAAAAATAAATTTTTAAAAACCGTTCACATTATGTTAGATAAATAATCAAAGTTAAAGCGCATGACTTGAATAAATTTAAACAACCAACCGACTGAAATTAGTTTTCCAATTCCCAGCCCTTGATTCTCTCATCTAGTTTGTCATTCCTCGCGTTTGTGGGGGAAGTTATTATCCTTTTTATTCAAATTAGGCACTTTTACTTGTATTATTTATTAAACATAATGTAAATTGTTTAAAAAAAAAAAAAAAATTTAATTATGTTTTTAACCAGTTTTTTTAATGTGTGTCTTAAATTTTAACTTTGTAGATGGGAGATACTCCTGAAACGTTGGCTAATATAAATGCTTCTCCAGACAGCCTTTGTCCACTTTTTTCTTCTGAAAATTAAGCTTCTTAGATACGAACCTGTGAATGATATATATATATATATATATATATATATATATATATATATATATACACGGTGAACCAAAAGTAGGTGGACAGTAGGTTGAATACGGTTTGTGTTTATTATATTATAACTATGGTGTTCATTATAACTATGGTGTTTGTGTTATATTATATTAAATATTATAACTAAATTTATTTAAATTTTATTTTGTATTATAGTATACAAAAAAATTAAATATGTATTCTCAAAATAAACGTTATCATTCACTGTCCACCTACATTTGGTTCACCCTATATTATATATATGGAAATAAAAGAGAGAAAAGGGAATCAAGAAGACGGTTGTAAAATTCCCTCTTCACTGATAAGAATTAATCACGCAAAATATTATCAGTATAACAAATGATCAAATGATAAGAAAAAAAAAGAGTTTAGTTTAATCAGCAGACTTTACAGTTATCGTCATTAAACACATATTGAACTGATCTGATGTAATATTCAAACTAAGGCTTACTCTTCAAAATTGGTGAGGGCTGTTCAGCGTGTCGAAAGCGTATATGAGCTGTCCTTCCTCGTTAATTAAAAAGGAAATGTGCGAGGATATATAGTATTTATGTATTCTGAAGGCTAAAGCATATTTGTATTTTCATTATTTTGAAAATAAATCAAACATTTAAAATTAACATATTATTTTCCCTCATGCATCATTGGGAGTGGGTAAAGGGGAGAGTGCTTTTGATTTGTTTTGTGGAAAGGAACGTCTCTATGAAGGAAAGGTATTCCGTGTCAATGATCTAATTTTAATATAAAAATTTAGTAATAAAATTATTTTAAATGGAACCAAATTATAACCCTCGCTGTTGTCAAGGAAGGCGGCCAACCAATATTGTAGGTCTAAAATATTTTAAAATGCCTTGTTCAGAGCAGTCTCCTTTCCGGTTCCTTGAAAAAGGACGTGTTTGCGTTAAAATATAATTTATAATTTAAATTTATCCAATTAGTGAGTTTTCTGCCCACGATATAATATCAAAACACGTATTCATTCTCGCTTCCCCCACTCTGTTATTCTTCGTGAATTAAATAAACAAGTTAAACAGAGCAAAGTTGTTGTCATTAAAATTGCTCACTCTATTAAAAAATGTCTCGCCATGAGAGTCCGCCGTTTTAAGTCATCTCGGTCACGTCTACCACAGCCGTTATATATATATATATATATAATTTAGAAGATCAGTGTAAAGTAGTTGTAAAACGTGCAAATAACGTAAATTAAACAAAATTAAGTTATAAAAAAACTAAGGCCTGTTATCAGGTATCCCAACTAATTATAAATTATTAATTGTTGTGGTGGTTTTCAATTTTTTTATATTTTCCCCTAATTATAGTATAGGTTACAGTTACAGAGTTACAGGCTAACAAAGGCCCTAGATCCACTCTAGGCTAGCCTAAGAAGAAGTAGAAAAGTTGGAAATAGCAATGAAAACGAAAGAATACTACAAACCTTCCCATTACCTGAGAACTCCCAGTGCTCTGAAACCAGACCCGGCCAGCGCCTCCTACAACATTTATTGCAGAATGGAACATCGCTACTTCTGTATAAAATTATAAAACTTTTCTAGTTAGTTAAGTTAGATATTCCGCGATTTACCTAAAAAGTACTAACGTTCTTACACTGTAAACGCAAGTAGCATCCCTAAAATTGAAAACATCTATTGGGAAGTTTTAGCTCCCGAGAGATTCCATCAAGCTTCTCTTTCCTACCAACGGGGTATCATTTGAGAACTCCCAGTGTTCCGTAACCAGACCCGATCAGCACCTCCTACTACATTTAAAGTAGTAGGAGGTGCAAAATTTGAAATTCGAAATTGATCAAACTATTCAGCATACTCAGTTACCGAGCAGACCTGCAAAGGGGGGATGAGGGGAAGTCAGTGGTTTCACCCGAAGACTCCCGGGGTGAGGGACCTCATACTGACCAACACTGCGGTCAGCGGACTTAACCCACTCAAACCTTACCCCACCTGCGTCCCCCCAAAATATCATCCTTTAACTCAAAGAGCCAAAAAGCTTTTCATCAATATACGACTTAAAATTACACAATTTTTGCAAACACTTTTACCGTCTTAATTAGAATCATCGACATAAATGTCTCTGGTGCACTGAAATAAGCATATCGTGCATGTGTATTTTACAACTAAAAATCACATCCCCATCCCCAATTCACCAGCCCTTTAATGTAAATTGATGTTACTAAATATCTATCCAACCTGTTCATATACATATTAACTGAAGTGTTTGACACGACCTCCGGGGCTAGGCTATGCCACCTTTCAACTATCTTATTGGTGCAAAAGTCGCTCGCAACGTTTGTCTCAAATCTTTTACCCCTTATTTTAAAATCATGTTTCTATCGTCCATGTTAAAGAAATTCTCCTAATTTACTTAAGTAATTATTATTATTTTGAACACCTGAATTAATTCTCCTCTTAAACGCCGAGTTTCAAGCGTATACAAATTCAGCTCTTTCAGTCTGTCTTCGTATGATTTACCACGTATGGTTGGCATAAGCTTTGTTGCAGCTGAACCCTTTCTATCATTTTATATCCTTCTTCATATAGGTTGGGTTGGGGTAAGGTTTTCTGAAGTAAAGGAAACAATAACATGGTAGGCCTACTCCCCATTGAGAGGGTCAGCACGTTTGTATGTGTATGTCAGGTATTTGTGCGTGAAGATGAACGAGAGAGAGAGAGAGAGAGAGATTCCTAACGTACATAAATTTGTATATTAAACTTTAATATTATAAACTTTATTATATATATATTATAAAGAAGCTTATTTTGTTGGAGATAACTTTGTAGAAGTGGCTCCAGAGAGACGTTAATTGCTTTTTTTAAATTTCCACGATATTATTTTTAGTTATATTTAAACACGAGAAAAATTATTTTCGTGTTATTACTCTACTTGAGCTGTATGTGTATCCTATTATTATTATTATTATTATTATTATTATTATTATTATTATTATTATACTTCGCTCAAAACGAGCTATTTTTGTTAAATTTATTATTTCTAAGTATTCTTTCATAATTTTTTATTCCCTTATATATATATATATATATATATATATATATATATATATATATATATATATATATTAGGGTGGTCCACAGAAGGCGGGGTAAAATTTTTTTCCCCGAAATTTTTATGTGCTCATAGCCCAAACATACCCACTACATGAGAAACTAGCGCACGTGAATTTCTTTTTAAATTAATGAATATTTAGGGTATGCACACACTGCTGCCATTTTTAATGTCCCGTAATGCTCGGCTCTGACGTGGCCTATATAGCAGGCATAACTCGGAATGTAAAAAAAAAAAATTGCGCAATTCGCCCAGTTTCTAATTCCAAATTACGTTCCTAATTAACTAATTAATTAAGTTTGCAGTTGGCAACTCTTATTTTTGAACATACTACGATTTGGCATCGTATTTCAAATACTAACGATTTTCCTCAGTTACTCTCCCGGCAAGAATCGGGTAGGGTGTATTAAGTGTTCACGCGTGCGTCACTGGGAATCATTTATCTTAGCTTGCTTTTTAGTGACCCGGGTGAATATTTAATTAATTAATAATTAAGTAATAATTAATTAATATTAATATTTAATTAAGGTGATATATATTCTATAATCTATAGCGTTATAAATTGCTATGACGCTTAAAGTTGCTATATTACTATTGCGTTTTATTTTTGGTTTATGTTGAATAATAATTTTTCTGGAAAGAGATGTACATTAATGTAAGTTTAGTCCTACGTTAAAACTGTGTATGCTTAAAACTGCTATATTGTATTGCGTTATAAATTGTATGACGCTTAAAGTTGCTATATTATTGTTGCGTTATTGTTTTTGGTTTATGTTGAATAATAATTTTTTGCTGAAAATTCATGTACATTAGTGCATGTTTAATGTTAAAGTGTGACTTTAAAGGTCTACATGTTTGAAGTTGCTGTATTTCTACATTATTTCCATAGTAATAAAAAAATGTCAATTTTTGGTTTCTCTTTCTAGGTTGTGATGATGGCAACTGCATTGCGTGAGAAAACAACTATCTACTTGGTTGGCGGCACCATCGAAGCGATTCCTAAGTCCCGTCTGCCTACTCTTAGGCAAGTTCTCCAACGTTATTTTCATCTCCTGAAAATGAGTGAGCCAACTCCTACGAAAAACAAGTGCATCAATATGGTGGTGCAGGAAACCATGGCTATCTGGGGAATGGCCCGCATCCACACTCAAGAGGAGTGGAATATCAAACGAACCCTGAATGGAATCCTGTCCACTTGGGAGAGGTTGAAAAATGGTTCCAACGGGAGAAGTAAGCCACAAATACAGAAGGAACAAGAGTTCTCAAACAATCTTGAAAAGCTCTTCAACATTAAGCATCATGATATGGAAAGACTGATCCGGATAGAGGAAGACCTAGTCTTCTTGAAAGACCAAGAGGGGGAACGCAAGTTTCACATGGGACGAATCGACGAAGCCCTGGCTAAGAAAGAAATGAAACAGAAGTATCTTAAGAAGAAGGCCAGAGAGCAAAAGGAAGTAGCAGAGAAGCAAATGCGTGAAGAGCAAGAGACCGTTCAGCTGGAGTCAACCAGCACCTCTTCTGATGATGAAGGCCCTCGTTCATTTCCGAAGATGCCTCGAGTTGGAATGGATCCGGATTTTCAGGTTCCTGGCCCGTCAAATGCAGCCGCTCGTCCTGCACCTCAAACGAGGCCTAAGAACTTCATGTCCCCTGGACTCGCTGCCGCCCTGGATAGAACCAACACCAGCGATCGTGAGGCAGTTCACATCGTGGCAGCTACTGTGAAAAGCAGTGGAGGGAACATTGATGAACTGGCCATCAGTCGCTCCACATTCAGGAGAACCCGTATGCGACATGGCAGTACCACATCACTTCTGTAAAACAAGCTGTCTCATCTTCTGGCGCCAATACTGGAATTGTTGTTCATTGGGACGGGCAACTCCTTCCATTCATCACAGAAAATGACTACGTCGATCGTCTCCCCCAGTATTGATCTCTGGGAAGGATGTTTCGTCATCGTCAGAGGAGAACATCCAACTCCTGGGTGTTCCGAAGCTCGCATGTAGAACAGAAATGGTGCAAGCAGACACCGTGGTTGAGGCCTTGAAGGATTGGAAGGTCGAAGACCGAGTCGTCGCCATGAGCTTTGATACGACACCAAGCAATACGGGTCATATTGATGGAGCTCTGATTGAACAGCGACTGGAAAGAAATTTACTCCACCTTGCTTGCAGATACCATATCTTGGAGGTAGTTCTTAGAGACGTCTTCAAGACAGTTCATGGATCGTCCAGCGGTCCAGAGGTTCTCCCATTTCAACGGTTCCAAAAGAATTGGCAGTTGGTCAATCAAGCAAACTTCAAGACTGGAATGATGGACGACCACGTCAGTGGAGTTTTCAAAGAGAACCTTGAATGGGTACAAGAAGCTCTCGACTACTACATCAAAGCTCTTGAGTGCCGGAAGAGGAAATTCCGTCACTGAAGCTGAAGAAGCTGCCATCCAAGAATACCAACCGCTTCTTCCAGACCACGCTACTAGGCTCCGGATTCATCTCTAAAGATCCATCCCAATGGAAGGATGATCCGCAGTTCCTCCAGGCCAAGGAAGTCCTCCAAGATATGCTAGTAGTGAATGATGTGGCTGAAAGAGGGGTGA
>JAJOZX010004419.1:397500-416149 GCA_023014485.1 Bathynomus jamesi
GCGTCTCCTGCCGTCATCGGGTCTCGATCCCGGGGCCAATGGATTCGTAGTCGGCGACGTTAACCATTACACCACCGAGGCGCATATATATATATATATATATATATATATAATTATATATATATTAGAAAAAGGCGTGTATTTAATCAAGGCGTAAGAAAAGTGTCCTTAAGTAAAATTATGATGATTACCATTCCTCACTTTGAGTACATTTTTGTCACCCCCAAACTTTCATAAGACGTTATAAAAGTGCTCTCAAACGGAGGCTCTTAAGACATAATAATCATCTGCTTTGGTTGATAAGGGCTGACAAAAGTGCGTAAAATTAAGGGTGATTATTCTGCCTTGGTTTCAAGGGTGATGAAAGACTTCCCAAATTAAGTCAAACTAATCACCATAATTTATTCTAAGGAGTTTTTTATGCCTTAATTAAGGAATAAGAAGATTCCTAATGATATTTCATCCTACTTATAATTTATAATTTAAAATGGCATGAAATAATTTGAATAAATAATAAATAATAATAGATTATTGGAATAAAATTATTTTGATTCGTGCAGAGTGGTCCGTACTTTCACGAGGCAGAACTCATCCGTTAAGTTTTTCTTTTTACATATAGGAAGGAGGAACCAAAGGCGAGCGCCCGCAAAAATACTCCCTCCATAGAAGAAGGAAAGAGCCAAAATAGAGGTCTTGAAAGCTCAACTCTTGCCAATTTTTTTTTTTTAATTTTGAAAAGTTTATTTAATGTGTAAGATTTATGTATGTGTAGTATGTATGTATGTATGTGTGTGTGTATCTGAAAGCACTGGACTGCTCTCAGGGTAAATGAGACACGGAAAAAGATCAGCTAAGGAGGACAGTGACAGGAGAAACGGGAGTTACAGTACTCCCTGTCTCCTGTCTAACGTCCCAGTCGGAGTACTTCCCTAGTCGATTGGTCTACAATCTCCTACTTCATTAATTGCGTTAATTAACGAATATAAAACCAACGCACAACATTTTTGTCCTCTTTCACAGTTGTGATTTTACAAATCGTAATAAATAACGTTTTTAAATCGCGCCAATCACGTCCGTGAAAACCCTCGGTTTTGTAACTTTGGTTAGCACCAGTGTTCGAAATACAGGGTGGGTGGGTCACGGGGGGTTTGACCTCCGAAATCTACATGGGACTCATTGAAATGTGCTGTCCAAGGGGACCCAGGGTGGGTCTTGTAAAAACCCCTGTAAACTAAAGCTTTCGAGTTTTAATTTATATGAAACAATTTATATACCCCCCCCCCCCTCCTCTCCCCCGTATTTCGACTACTGGTTAGCACCACCCGACTAATAAAATAAATTCCTCCACTGACGGAATCTCAAGATGCGATGAAAATTTCATATTTAATGTAATAGCTCTGAATGTACTCAAAATTATTTATAGTCATCCCCACATTCCCCCTCTGGTGGGGTCCTACTGGTGCCGTGAAACACTTTCTAATCAATTTAAGTTAAATATTACGAGAATAATCGAGTTGAAAACTTGCAGTGTCGTGTGCGATCTTTATCTGCTCGGAAAATGCTTGTTTAACACAGTTTTCCGCCTTTTATTATTATTTATGGAGGTTCTTAAATTGTGAAATCTCTCTCTCTCTCTCCTCTCTCTCTCTCTCTCTCTCTCTCTCTCGCTCTCTCTCATAGTTGTTGTTGCGACAAGTGAAGCGTGGTGGTTTGAACAGTGCCAGAAACTAAGAACTCCGTTTGTAAAGACTTCCTTCCGCTGCTCGCAACGAAGATAAAACGGGAAATTATACCATGGCTCGTAATAATCTTCTAATCTGTATAGAAATTGAGATAAACGAACAAACAGAATAGTAGACAGATGGATAGATAGACAGAAATAACATAAAGACGGGCAGGCGAATTAGAAAGGTAGATGGATTCGTTACGCTCGAATAACGAGTACCATCTTCTCCCTTCGCAATCTCCGGCTGTTTCATTCGCCCTTTCTCCTACATCTGCCCTTGGGACCACCACGAAACGCTTATTAAATTCACTGCCAAATAATGCCCGTGGCATGTGCCTTTCTCGCATTTACTTGTTTTTATTAATGCCACTCGAGAAATCTTTAATTAAGCAACTCTGATGTATTTTCCTCAAGCGATTCATCTCGTCCTGAAATTCACTTTTCTTCATTATTTTTTTTTAAATCAGTTAATTATTAATTAATATCGTTTCTTTTTAGCGTTTATTCCTCGTGACATAAACTGAACTCGAACGTTTTTGCGAGATTTGGCGAGGGAGGTCGTTGCTTTCCTCTTACGGCTATTAAAGTTGTTGTTAATATTAGGAGGTCATCATCTCGAATTTTAATGGTACTCCCGATATCTTTGGCTATGTTTAGACCACCAAATAGCATCCGTAAATATTTGTAAATACCTAAAAAGACCAATGCGCGAAACGACTATACGTCGAATAGCGTGAATTCTCTTCGGAATTGACGTAATTTGGAAATGGTGAAATGGACTGGAAGCGACAAAGAGAAAAAAAAAAAAAAAAAGGGAAAATTGATCATTGATTAGAAATGAACATTTAAGGGATTTTGTAACACACGCATTAAGGATACTTTTAGTAAAGAGAATTCAATTCTAAATTAAAGATTAATTCGCTAAGTTTTGAATTTCACATTCTTTGTAAATGAAAAGAGAAGTGAATCACCCGCAACGGTTCAAAGGAAGGTCTTATATAGTGTAGTAGACTGATCTGCTTCGATTCTTTGTCATCGCCCGTTGTTCATTGGGTAACGCCGTTTCCCTCTAAACCTATAAGAAGACACTAAGGTCGGGGATTCGACTTCTGATGGTGATCGTAATAATAATAATCCAGGAGTTGGAGCAATGAACCACATTGGTTGGCAGGAGCGCTGTGCCAGGTTTTGGCTCTTCTCACTCGTCACTAACCCAATTCTTTTGTACCCCAAAGTCCTGTATGTATATACAGAGGGTTAACAAAAGTAAGTAGACAGCTTTTTTTTTCATAGTTTTGATTTGATAATAAAAGTGAATAAATAATAACGGATTTATTGAACGAATATATTTGTAATGGTGTTGCTTTCCTCTTTTCCATTACGTAAAACTGACACGCGTTCTGGCATTCCATTGATGAACTTTACCATTTGTTCTCGACAACAATCATCGTGGTGTCTATTTACGTTTGTCAATCCTCCGTAAATACGGATCACAATTTAAGAATTGTCGAAGTGATTCTGATTGGCAAAATGTTCGAGCTTTAGTTTGAATTGTTGTTTACGCGATTCCAGCTTCTTGGAATCGATAATTCGATTTGATTATTCGAAAAGTGAAAGGTTTTATTAGGTTCAGAAACCTCGCCAACGACGCACTGATTTTAAGATTACGTTTCTAAATGGAGATCGTATATTTCGCGTAAGAACGATGGTAATGTTACGTGGCAATTTGTATTTACAAGTTCAAAATGGACTTCATTTTTTCCACGAAACCATTTAAAATTTGGTTAAATGCCTTTTGAATCTTTAAATCGTCATTAGCATTAATTTCTCTGAGGAAAATTTATCATACTAACTCTATAATAATGGAAAAAAACAACAACTCTTAGTTCGACAAATTCAGACTGTTAATTTTATGGTAATGAAGGGCAATGCCATCTGTCGGCTGGAACTTGCTTTATTTATATTTCTTTCGTTTTATGGCATGCTTCAGTTCTGATTTGAGACGCGGCTTTCGATCTGTTATTTAGTAATTCAAATATATATATATATATATATATATATATATATATATATATATATATATATATATATATATACAGGGTGTCCCGTAAGTCTGGACCCATAGGGAAAAATAATAAAATTACAAAATAGTCCAAAAATTTATTACATAATCTGTTCAAAGTGTCCGCCGTTGTGTCGCACACATAGTTGAAGACGCAATCTCCACTGCGACAGCACTTTCTGAATCACAGTCGCAGAAATTTCTTGACACGCCTCCACAATGCGTGCTTTAAGGTGGAAAATGTTCTGAAGTTTGACCTCGTACACTTTGGCTTTCAAGTGGCCCCACAAATAAAACTCCAGCGGAGTAAGATCATAATAAAAAAATAATAAAAAATAATAATAAAATAATAAAAAAATATATTATAAATAAATTTTTGGACTATTTTGTAATTTTATTATTTTTCCCTATGGTCCAGACTTACGGGACACCCTGTATATATATATATATATATATATATATATATATATATATATATATATATATACAGGGTGGGCGGAAAGTAGCTCCCTATTTTGGATTGGTAAAAAAATACATATATTATCCATTTATTTCAGAAGAAATAATATGAAAAGGTAGGCATACATGGTAGGTTTTCTTTAAAATTCAATGTGGGCTCCAACTCTTTCCACCAGCTTCTGGAGCCACCCAGGAATGGCGTCCACTGACTTTAGCAGGAACTCCGGCGGGATGGAGGACATGACTTCCCGAATTCGGTCCTCCAGTTCTTCCAATGT
The DNA here is from genome assembly GCA_023014485.1 of Bathynomus jamesi. Lineage (NCBI taxonomy): Eukaryota > Metazoa > Arthropoda > Malacostraca > Isopoda > Cirolanidae > Bathynomus > Bathynomus jamesi. The sequence goes on from JAJOZX010004419.1 coordinate 402,026, forward strand.
CCTCGGTTTGGTGCGGTAGACTTCTTCCTTTACCCACCCCCAAAGATCTGATATTTATGCAAGATGGCGCCCCTCCGCACTTCGCTCTTGTTGTCCGTGAGTGGCTGGATGCCCACTTCCCTGGGCGTTGGATGGGTCGTCGTGGTCCACATCAATGGCCAGCCAGGAGCCCCGACTTGACACCGTGCGACTTCTTTCTTTGGGGGTGGGTAAAGGAAGAAGTCTACCGCACCAAACCGAGGACATTGGAAGAACTGGAGGACCGAATTCGGGAAGTCATGTCCTCCATCCCGCCGGAGTTCCTGCTAAAGTCAGTGGACGCCATTCCTGGGCGGCTCCAGAAGCTGGTGGAAAGAGTTGGAGCCCACATTGAATTTTAGAGAAAACCTACCATGTATGCCTACCTTTCCATATTATTTCTTCTGAAATAAATGGATAATATACGTATTTTTTTACCAATCCAAAATAGGGAGCTACTTTCCGCCCACCCTGTATATATATATATATATATATATATATATATGTATATAATATTAGGGATAAGGAATTGATAAACTGATAAGACTGAATTTTTCTTTAAAACTGAAATTGAAATAAAATAAAATAAAAAAACTGAAAACTTAAATCGAAATCGATAATTTTGGTTAAAATTAGTGTTTTTTTTAAAAAGTTAAAATATTTTTTAATTCAAATTTACTAACACGAGACACAACTTTCTAAATTTTTGTCCGTCATAATCTAACAATTATTAACTCGGAGTGATAATATTTTTTTTTATTTTTTAAAATTTTTAATCACTTAAATCACTTCAAAAAACTTTAAAGAAAATTTTAATTTTTACTTTATACAACGATTATTTTCTTGAATTTCACCCGGTTAGGATTTTAAGTCAAAAAGGTTGAAATTCAAATAATTTGGATGATATTGTATCTAGGTTTTCACACACCTATTTGTTTTAGGTTAGGTCAGGTTAAACTAATCTAACCTAACCTCAAAAAAATGACGCGGAAAAGAAAATCTGTGATATTAACTTTCTCTGAGGTATTTTAGACAGCACGAAATGCGAGCAAAATATATATATATATATATATAGTGTGTGTGTGTGTGTGTGTGTGATTTACGTCGCAGTGCATGGAGTGAGCTGGAATTCTATTTAGTTCCTTTCGATTTAACTCCAGTTGGACTTTGTTCGTAGTTGGACCTTTTCAAAGAAAAACGAACTTTTTTTTTTAATGACGAACCAAATTTTTAAAATCTGTAAAGAAAAAGTTGGTGAAGAAAATATTCGCGTTTCACGAGAGAGAGAGAGAGAGAGAGAGAGAGAGAGAGAGAGAGAGAGAGAGAGAGAGAGAAGGTGCAATGAATAATAAAACAATCAAATTCCAAACTAAAATGTTACTAAACCAAGATTGATCTAACCGTGTATAACGTAGCCTAACCTACCCTAATCTAACCTAACTATACGAACCTTTCGTTTACAAACAAAATAATAAAAGGTTCGAAGTCGATATTAAGATCGAATAAATTTTTATCGACATTCTTCAAAATATTTTTCGTCACTCATTTGTTTTTGACGATAAAATCTTACTTTCGAAATTAATACGACTTAATCTAATGTAATCTGACCTGACCTGATCTGCTTTAACCGAACAACCTAACCTAACCTAGTAAGTGCTAATAATGGCTTAACTGTGCAGTCAAATGTACCTAACTTGGCATTAAATAATAGCGTAAATGCCACTTCATAGTTTCAGTTAATTTCATTATACGATTCTCTCTCTCTCTCTCTCTCTCTCTCTCTCTCTCTCTCCATATATATATATATATATATATGATGCTGGGATTAGTTTCGTTAAGAAGACCACAAGGTGATAAAATTAATTAGTGCGGACAACACTAAATGAGGGTTTAAGGCTCACCGCTCCTGCAGTGGCTGACTATGGCTAGGTTTGAGTGATAAAACTCTCGCTAATTTTTTGAGGTTTTCTCTTATACATAATTTTTTAATTAGTTTTATTTATTTAATGTGTTTGTTTTTGGTTTGACGCAGCGTGTCTGCAACAACGCATGATAGCTGAACTCTTGATTGTATCTGAGCGGGCAGGGAAAGGGTATGTGCCCCAATGTCGCGAGTCCGACGGTTTGTTCCTGCCCCGACAATGTTCCCGTAATGGTTTGGTGTGCTGGTGCGTCAACCCCAACGGACGAAAAAGACCCAGGACCATGGGGGCAGCCCACGAAGTTAACTGTGACCAACCAATTGGTATGTATGAATACAGTCTTATATATATTTATATATGATATTCGCGCGCGCGCATGTGTGTGTGTGTGTGTGTAATTACTGTTCTTCATGTAAATGTAATGTGAAAAACAGTAAAAGCTCGTGGTATTTCTGTGTCTCTGTGACGTCATCCTCACAATTTTGGCTTCCTTTGTTGAGGCAGAATTCACTCCTCAATATAACTGAAATAATAAAAGTAGCTAAGGCAAAACTATTACATGGTCACAATTCACAATACATTATTTAACAAAATGACGTAACTTGGTCATTTTAATTCCTATTTGATTCCTATTTGTACAGCTTCGGTAAAAGTAAGTTCCCAAAAAACATAAAATTTCTAAATAACAAAAAAAATGACTAATCATTGATTGGATCTTATTTCAGATATTTTATTAGTGCCACCAAAAATTAAAAAAAAAGGAAAATCCAAAGAAAACGGGAATAATGGCAATTAGTAATTTTTTATGGTTCTCAGAAATTTTACGATTCTCGACGAACTTTCTTCCCAAGCCTTATTGTAAGTAATTCCTTAACAAACGCGATTTCAAACGATAAAATCAACAATAATAAGATATTTTTTTATGTTGAAATTTTAATATAAACTTACTTCATCGATTTAGCCATAACTAATTTTAATCTTGATTTCGATCAATGTTATTATTTCTGATTAAAAACTGACAGAGTCATTAAAATTTTTGACATCAGCATTATGGAAAAGTTAATGGGTTGATGACGTTTCAAACACACACACACACACACACACACACACACACACACACACACATATATATATAGTGTGTTTCTATCATGTTAATTGCGCCATGTGTAATTTATCAATTTAAATTTGAGTGATTCATTTTGTTCACATAAAGTCCAATTAATTTACCATTTATTCCCATCTTATTCTCTTTACAACAGCTGCGGAGCGAAGTGGTAATTGTCCATCTGAGGAACAATGCTCAACCATCTGCGAATACGGTTATTCAGTCGATGATTACGGTTGCTCCAGCTGTGAGTGTGAGAAGCCTTGCGACCAACTGGCATGTCCAGCTGGCTCCGAATGCGTTATGAGAGAAGACCCATCTTGCTCCCAACTAACCAGCTGTCCCGGGGTCCCCATGTGTAAGAATTTAAAATTTTTTAACTTTAACTATTTTTATTTGCGAAATAAGTTAATTAATTTAAAAATTTTATTTCAATAAATTTCATTTTTATTATTTCTCCATTTTTTTCATTAATTTTATTGCGCAAAATATTATTATACCTTTGATGTTCACTAATTGCAGGTGTTTCGCTGTTAAGAGGATCAAACGCGAATTATAGAAATGGTTTCAGCTTAAAATGTTCATTAAAGTTTTTTATTTTTTATTTTTTATTTTTTAGATGAGGGGAAAAAAATACAATTTTAGGTTATTTCAAAGTTAAAAATTAACGACGATTTTAAAACTGAATCTATTCAACCTCTTCAAATGAATGAAATAAGCATTTGTATTCACACACACACACACACACACACGCACACACACACACACACATATTAGAGAACTAGAAAATAGATAGTTCATGTCACAGCGTTAAAAGGAGATACATATTTCCATTTAGTTACTCGAGAAGGACAGAGAATTATTACCCATTATAAACTTCGTTAACAGCCAAATAAAACGCTCAATATATATATATATATATATATATATATATATATATATATATATATATATTGCAGGACACTGCAATAACCGTAGAATGGTTACAAATACGGAAACTGAAGCAAAACGTGCAGTACAGATAAAAGAAGGTTTCGTCCCTGAATCACTGGGGGATGTTCCGAGCGCCTCTCTTATTACGTGTCTGAAAAATACATGATAAAACAGAAACGCTCAAAAGTTGCGTTTGAAAGGAAATTTGTGGTTCTCTGGAAGATGTAGTGGGGCGGAGGCGGAGACAAAACTTCCTCTGTGCTGCAGGTTTTACTTTAGTGTATATAAATAATAAGCCTCTATATATATATATATATATATATATATATATATATATATATGCACTAAAATCACAAAATAACACGTGACCTTATTAATCAGCAAACAACCACAGGGAAAAGGAAACACAAAGTCCGAGCGCTTTCGTGATATATTCACATTATCAAGGAGGAACAGAAATGTGATAATGTGAATATATCACGAAAGCGCTCGGACTTTGTGTTTCCTTTTCCCTGTGGTTGTTTGCTGATATATATATATATATATATATATATATATATACACACACACACACACTTGATTGAATGGTTTGTTCTTGGGGAACCGTAGCTTAACAAGGAATAAGAGGACGAAGAGATGGTACATGTTTATTTACAAACGTTTCGGAAACTTCAATTTCCATCATCAGTGCTACAATTATAAAATCAAATATATAAAAATAAATAAATAAATATAATGAACGGAAACTTATACAATATATTTCAATAAACGTGTGATATTAATGGTTTACAGGATATATTTAAGTAATTAAAATTAAAAATAAAATAATATTTAATATAGAAGAGTGATCAATAGTCAAAATATAAAGTTAAATGTTAACAAAATTGAGAATAGTTTTACCGGGTTATTATCGGGGTGAGGGGACTAATTGAGCAGAGGGTTGGGAATGATTGGTTGTTGGAAGGAATCCATATTACTGTAGAAGAGTTGGAGCCAGACGGAATGATGGTGGATTTCTTCTCAGTGGTAGGATATGACAGTTTATCTGGCTATGTTTAAGTTAAAGGCGGAACTATAATCGTTGAAAGTTGGTTTAATACTAAAGATGTGTCGGGACTCTAGAATGCGGAGGTCGGTTAAATGGTTGGTTGCGTTAATAAATTTGAAATTGAAGGGAAGTAGTGGGTGGTTGTGAAGGTGACAGTGATCCCTTATTGCTGATTTGGAAGGTTTATTTAAGGGCTGCGATGTTTTGGTAGAAATACCGCGATGCTCGTCCATTCTTGTTTGATATTGGCGAATGGAGCTGCCAATATAGTTCGCTTTGCAGCGAACGCAGTTGAAAACGTAGATGGTGGACGAAGCAAGGGGCTGAAGTGCTTTTTCTTTGTGGTTGAGGTATGATTTGATGCTGTTATTGTTGGTGAAAACGAATTGAAAGTTAATTGAAATTTCCGAAATGTTTGTAAATAAACATGTACCATCTCTTCGTCCTCTTATTCCTTTATATATATATATATATATATATATATATATATATATATATATATATATATATATACTGTATATATAAAATTTATTTCAGGTGTAACAAATGACTCGAGTCTGCTTTCTGCGAGTTCTACAGATTTTGTGCAAAGTTTTTTCAACGATTCAACTCCAGCTATTATACCCACTTTTAACCCAGTAGAAAATTCCTCCAATTGCTCAATGGGTAAGAGCCCACTCGCTGTCGGGGGTATCATTGGTGTCTGTACCCCTACTTCACCCTGTCCATTTGGGTACGTCTGCACCCCCGCTATCAAACCGGATGAAAAAGCAGCGTGCTGCCCTGGAGATAACATTATAGGTAAGATCGTTTATCGTTTCGCGTATTCCTGCCTTCCTTCCTTTCAGGTTACGAAGGTCATAAAACTCATTAAATCACTGTCAAAACAATAAATGAAAATCCATTTCTTATCCATTCAAAGCCAAATAACAAAACCGTAAAAATTCTTCAATTTTCAAAACTACGAAAAGATAAATTTTCAGAATTATAAAAGAGAACAAAATTTTAAAAGAAAGAATATTGTTTATGAGAACTTTTGAACTCTGTCAATTCTCTCTCTATTTAATTTCGATAATTTCTTATGAACATTTTAAGTATTTCTTATTCTGCCATTTTACATTTTAGTATCTGCAACTAAAATTACATTTTACATTCTCAGTACCGTGTACATTATAATTCTGTGATATAAAACACACACACACACACACACACACACACACACACACACACATACACACACACAATCCTGAGCATTTACAGAGATAACATAAATATGGCCTTAATACTTGCAAAGTGGCCAATTGCCATACGCACAGAAGCATGTATGCTTCCATTTATTTTACGAGTTTTGTAATTATGGTCTATGCTATGGTATTGCATCTCGTTTCTATCGTAAAACTTGAATCAAAGACTTTCTCGAGGCTAGGGTACAGTGACCCTTTTTGAGGTCGGTGAAGGTTATTTCCGATAGGCTTTTTCGGCTTCACGATGTCAGGTGATTGAAAAAGGTGTAAAAACGTTTCCTTTTTCTAAAGAGAACTGAGTGACCAACGCCATAAATAGGGAAGAGTCCCTCTTCAAGGATACTGATTCACCGAGCAATTGATATAGTCCTTTATCAATCCTGACCTCCAAAGTCTCAAGTCGAACCCCAAACTGTAACAGGGTCAATATTCATCGTAAAATGAGTGTCGTAAATGAGTTAGAATCTCTGTTGGCCATTAATATCCGCTCTTGATAGTTCGTGATGTAAGCAATAGTTCGCTTTTTCCCGGTGGGTCATTATATTAACCAATGTTTTGAAGAGAAAGCCTGCATGATGGTTCCTATAAACGTTTCAATACCTAGCGGTGCAGTGCTAAAATTAGCACTGTCAAAGCTCCACACTGAGATTACCCGCATAAGGTTACGAACAATCGGAGAAAAAACGAATTATTATATTGCCCAATTGTGGCACATACCCACAAAATACGATCAGTAACGCTTCTACTACGTTAGCTGCAATTTGTGGTGGACTTTTTTACCTTTTCACAAGACGAAACGACTTTTTTGATGCCTTTGTCTGTCCAAGATTTTCTCAACTGCTGTCTTCTATTTGCACTTGAAATGCTCAGCTTAGTCCTCAGCGAACAAAGGCACATCTACTAAAGGCTCATAAACGTCTATCAAATGTCTGTAAGCGTTTTATAAACGTTCTATAAGCCTTTGTTGAACGACCATTGTTTCGAGTGTCTGTTCAGTGTTCACATTCCGGAATGGAATGTTTATGGACTTGGCATTTGACTCTTGCCAATATTCCTTTGGCCAATTTTATATTTTCTTTCAAAGTCACACAATTTGAAATTCTATTTGTGAAAATATTATAGGATTTGAAGCCGGGTTTCGTTCATATATTGTATCTTATGAAAAAAAAAAATATATATATATATATATATATATATATTATACATACAGGGTGGCGCAAAAGTCGCGCATCATAGGAACTCTCAGTGTTGACTATATTTTTTTTTCTTTTAGGTAGGGGATGGCTGCGAAATTAACAATAGACAAGAGGGTGAGCTTGGTTTTAATGTATGGAATACCAAGTACAACAAATCGATGAATCGGTACAGAATTTAAATTCTGTACCGATTTATCGATTTGCTGTACCTGGTATTCCATACACTGAAACCAAGCTCACCCTCTCGTCTATTGTTAATTTCGCAGCCATCCCCTACCTAAAAGAAAAATAATATATAATAGTCAACACTGAAAATTCCTATGATACGCGACTTTTGCGCCACCCTGTATATATATACTTTCGATATGTGTGTGTGTGTGTGTGTGTGTGTGGGATGAATTTCGCAATTAACATGTGAAATTAATAAATGGTAAATAAAAAACAATTCAAAGGCCTTTCGTGACGCGGTGTTTAAATCGAAAGGCCTTCGAATTGCATTTTATTTTTCCCTGTGGCTGTGTATTATATATATATATATATATATATATGGGATTGAACTCAAAATGGTCCCCTGAGGTTTTTTCATGATACACACAGACCGTGCATGGAACAAGAAACTCGTCTGGGAAAATTAAATCCACTATATTCCGAAGAAGTAACGGTAAATGGCACTATAGTCTTTTTTCTTTTTCATGATGTTAGCCTGATGTGAGCAACGGGTCACTCGCAAAGAGGCCCCAAAAGTATAGCTTCCCTCACCAACTATATCTGCAAAGCGGATAGGATCCAGCTTTGGGATAGGATTTTGGGTTACAGCTACACCTAGCCTACTATATTCAGACCCTCAATATCAGCAGAAGCCTCGTTGCATTCGCGTCGGATTGAATACATCAAAGAAAAAGTGGTAACTATTGTATTTTTAGCCAAAAACCAAAACTTAAACCTCAACTGGCAAAATTGAGCGTCCACTTTTCGAAGCACATAACATGTCCGTTTCATGAGGTTTAAGTTTGTATTTTTGGCTAAAAATACAATAGTTACCCCTTTTTCTTTGAAGTATTCAATCCGACGTGAATGCAACGAGTCTTTTGCTTATACTGAGGTTCTGAATATAGTAGGCTAGGTGTAGGTGTAACTTTAGATCCTGTCTTAAAGCTGGATCCTATTTGCTTTGCAGATAACTGGTAAGGGAAGCTATATTTTTGGGGCCTCTTTGCGAGTGACCCGTTGCCCACGTCGGGCTAACATCATGAAAAAGAAAAACAATAGTGTTTGTCATTTACTATTACTCATTCGGACTATAGTGGATTTAATTTTCCCATAAGAGTTCCTTGTTCCATGCACGGTCTGTGTGTATCATATATATATATATATATGTGTGTGCGTGTGTGTGTGTGTGTGTGTGTGTTCTTTTCATAATATATATATATGTGTGTGTGTGTGTGTGTGTGTGTACACACACACACACGTATATCATGATTATTATTATTATTATTATTATTATTATTATTATTATTATATAAAATAAATCAGTGAGGATGTTTCTTACCTTTTGAAAGATGACACAAAACCTGGTCAGTGCCCATTTATCCCGTACGGCGACAAAGTGTTGTGTTCCCCCAACAACCGCTGCCATGGTGATTCCGAGTGTGCGGCGAACCACAAGTGCTGCGTCGTTGCCGACTGCGGATTGCCCGTTTGCGTTGACCCATTCCGAACCCAGAACTTTTCGATGGACAACAACAACATGCTGCAAGGACCAACCAGTAAGTAAAAACGCCTCTCACGTCCAGTATTACAAAATAATAATCCTGAAAAGGGTCTATAGACTCCCCCATTGGTCTCGATTCCTGATGCAACGCCTCTATTCTTTTACCAATATTTTAATTTTATACCAACCAACTTTGCTCGCAAAGTTAGGTTCATTTTATACGAATAAATCAACCGTTAATTAAATTGCATCAAACCGTGCGTGAACAAATTCTCTTTGAGAGTGAACAATTTTGTTTTGGGTCACAAAAACATGTTTTCTTCATTAATCGTATCGGTTGATTCACTGTTAACCAGACTCACTGGTGAGTGAGGAATCCCTATTCATCTTTCACTTGTTCGTTGTCATTTCACACTGCAGACTCACCTGGCTACTTCATTAGAAGCAAGATGCACTTCAAGGCAACACAATACACAATTCGTTTCAACCACAAACACATCCATATCACCTCAGGCTTCCTCTACACAAACTGGCCCAAAAATTCAGAATATTTGCAATTTCAAACCTTCCGTTTATCTGTTTTGAATGATTTAACTGATATTGCGCTTATTTCCGTGTGACATCTAAGAGAGAGAGAGAGAGAGAGAGAGAGAGAGAGAGAGAGGAGAGAGAGAAGAGAGAGAGAGAGAGAGAGAGAGAGAGAGAGAGAGAGACTATGTATAGCATAAAATTCATTCTGTTATCTCCAACTTTTTATGTGAGGACAAATATTGTGCTTTATGTGAAATATGATTGTAGAGCTCCAGGTAACTCTTATAAGCTTCACTGACAAACATTTCTAACTTAATCTAAGTTCACTTATCAAACCTGTTTTAAATACTCTGTCTCTTTATAGTTAAACAATACAAATAATTGATTTTTGCAATGCGAACCAACGGAGGTCAGGATGAGATTATAACGCAATTGTCTCGATCAAATCTCATAAATAGAGGGGGATATTTTAGTAGGATTGGTCACAGGCTGATTCTAAACATTTGTTCAGAATAAGAAAATTATAATGTAGCCCAACTTAATTAAATTCAAACCAACTCATTATAACCTAACCGACACTAAAACCTTAGGTTATTAAAAATAAATTTAATTTTGCTTCCGCCCGAATTTTTCATTCTGACGAAAGTCAAGCTTCTTGTCCCACTTCGGACTTGCAGGTTCATTTTTAATCCAAAACCACGACCCACCAAAGAAGTCAGAAATTACAAAGTCCTCGTCCGGACTGGATCTCAAAACCTCTCCGATATGAAAACGAAAATGAAAAGGTTTATTGGTGAGGCAATATATATATATATATATATATATATATATATATATATATATTGTTCAAAAGTTTGGAAATGACGCTAAAATTTACCAAAAAACTGTTACATATTCTAGTTGAAATATAGAATTTGGTAACAAATTTTCCTAAATACCATAATTTTACTTGTCCACGTTACGCACGCAGAATATAAACAGTAACCTCCAAGGTTATCGGTTAACTATCTGAAAGCATTCTAACAACTGCATTACTCAGGTATTTTATCCTTTGTTCTTTTCATTGAAAATCGATTTTAGCTACCGACTTTTTCATTCTTTGCTCAACTACAGAGAATAGTTGTTTATAGAATGTTTCCAGTATAATAGTGGTACGTAATGTGTTTTATAAACATTCCTAATTTTCTACATCATCGATCGAAATAATGAGTGCCTTGAACTTTTCGACACGTGGATTCAATTGATTTTTTCACATGCAATGGCCCCAATACGGCAGATACCAGAAGATATTCGCATCTTGAAACAAACTCAACTAAAGACAAACAACGAAAAGAAAGGGGAAGAAAAACAACAAAATCTCGAGACTTGCAGTCGTAGTTTGCGGAAGATCTTTAATTCTTCATGGGCACTAACGTTTCGATCGTAACAATACGACGTCGACTGCAGGAGGCACGGTTGCGCGGAAGAGCTGCTGTCAAAAACTGTACCCGAGACAGGAAACAAGTCTAAGGGGGTAAAATACGCACGAGATGATGCCCACTGGACGTCGTCTGATTGGACGAAGGTTCTTGTGAACAGATGAGACAGGGTGAGAGATATTATATGCGCTCACAACCAAAACATGGTGAGTGATCTAACAATGTTTGGGGGTTCATAACTTTATTTGGAGTTGGCTCCCTCGTGAAAATCGATGGTACTCTAACTAAAGAGATGTACGAGCGAATCCTTCACCCGCATCTTGTGCCAGATGGAAAACGTTTAATTGGACAAGGGTTCATCTTCTAACAAGATGCCAACCCCAAACACGCGGCACGGATTGTAAAAACATATTTAAAGGGAAAGGAGGACGCTGAGGAACTAAAAATTATGAAATGGCCATCACGAAGCGCTGACATGAATCCAACTGAGGCTTTATGAAATTATATAAACGCTGAGAAGAATAAACCGAATCCATTTAGTATTGAACAATTGTGGAAAGACCCGCAGAATATTGAGATAAATATTTCACCATTAACAGTAAGGATTACTAACAGAATCCAGGCTGTTGTTATAAGGGCAAAAGGGGGACACACTAAATACTGACAGTACGTAAACATATATATATTTTATTTATGTAATTATTTGTTAAAATAATAATAATAATAATAATATATTTATACGTGTTTTATACTGTATTGCCTCATTCAAACTGCACATATACGACCAATGATGGCTAGAAATATCCATTAGTGGTTTCAAACTTTTTGAACAGTACTGTATATATATATATATATATATATATATATATATATATATAATATATTATATATATATATAATATATATATATATGCTAGGGGGGAAAACGAAAATACTTAAAGTAAGAGATTAAAAGAGAACCTGCCTAAAAAGAAAAAAATGCAAAACCATAAGAATTGCGCATAACGAGATTGAGAAAATCGTGTTTCCAAAAACAATGCTCAGTTTACTTTCTAAATGCTGGCATGATAAACGTTTTTATAAAAAGAATTTTTTAACAGCGAATTTGTGAAAGGGAAATGGGCCTATTACCTGTGCCTATTACGGACCATTATTTTGTGCGCACACTCACCTGGTCACGGTTTTGCTGGAGCGCTTTCCCAAATGGGTTTTTCATGGCTTAAAATTGTGGCACGTTTTTTTAGTCACTGTTCGCTCACATGAACTATATTGCCATTACGTAACGTTATAGAAAATAGGTAGCTATTAACTATATATATATATATATATAGTAAGGAATAAGGAATAAGAGGACGAGAAGGTGGTACATGTTTATTAGTCAGACGTTTCGGAAATTCAATTTCCATTATCAGTGCTAAAAATGAAAAGTAAAAAAGTTAACAAATATAGTGAATAAAAGCTTTTATACAATATAATTATGCAGTCCTATGATAATATTTTTTAAAAATAAAATATACAAATATACAAAATATACAAAAGTAAAATATACAAAAATTGCAACATCTTACCGGGTTATTATACGAGTGGGGGGGGGGGGGTAATCTAATTGGGTAAAGGTTGGAATGGTTGGATATTGAAGTATCTATGTTAGAATCCGGAGATTGATAGCGGGTTTCTTTTCAGTGGTGGTTCAGAGGAAATTATTTAGTTATGTTTAAGTTGAAGGCACAATTATAGTCGTTGAGGGTTGGTTTTGTACTAAGGATGTATAGGGATTCGAGGATGCGGAGATCTGTTGGTTGGTATGCTAAATTGATAATTTTGAAATTGGTGGGGAGCAGTGGGTGAGTGTGGAGGTGGCAATGATCTCTTATTGCTGATTTTGATGGTTTGTTTAAAGGTTGTAATGTTCTGGTAGAGATGCCGCGATGTTCGTCCATTCTTGTTTGATATTGGTGAATGGTGCTGCCAATATAACTCGCTTTGCAGTGAATACAGTTGAAACGGTAGACAGTGGACGAAACAAGGGGCTGGGTTTTTTTCTTTATGATTGAAGTACGATTTAATGCTGTTATTATTGGTGAATACAAATTGAAGGTTAATTTGAATAGTCGTAGTAGGGAAAATAAAAGTATTGTATATCTTTTTTAACGATGGGGACTTTAAGGGGAGGTTGATAAATGTTGTTGAGGAAATTTCTAGTTAGAGATTGTAGTAAATATTTTGGGAAAGCGTTATTAATGCTGAAATTGTGAATGAATTCTATTTCGTTGTGGAAGGATAAGTAGGAGGAACAAAGTTGATAGGCACGATGGATTAAGATTTTGATACTGTTAATTTTATATAGTGAAGGGATGTGGCTTAAGTAGTTAGTACCTTGGCCTGTATATGTAGGTTTTCGATATATGGAAGTGCTGAATTTATTATTTTGTTTTGTTATTGTTATATCTAAAAAGGGTAGGGTGTTGTTAGATTATTCTTCTTTAGTGAACTTGATGGTTTGATGTTGGGAATTGAGATAGTTAAGAAAAAGAGGGGCGTGGTTAGCATTGTGAAAGAGGAGAAAAGTGTCATCGACGTATCTTTTATATAGGTGTGGTTTGTAATGGATGGGCCAATGGAGTAGCCAGTTATTTTCGTGGTAAGAGAGAAAGATGTTGGCTAGTGTGGCACTTAGGGGGGATCCCATGGCTAATGATTCGGTTTGTTGGTAAAGTTGTTTTTTGAAAAAGAAGTAGGTGTCTGAAGCGGCAAGAGTTAGCAGTTTGGTGAATTCTTGTTTCGTTAGGCTGAGGACTGTGTTCGGATTGTTAGAAAAATAATTTGTTGATGCAGATGTCGATGGCTTCTTTAATTGGTACGTTGGTGTAGAGGGATACTATGTCAAAACTGTGCATATGGAGGTTGTTTGAATTGTTCAACGTCAGTATTTCTTTGCCAAATTTATCGGAATTGGGGACGGAATATTCATTCTGCGTTAGGGGGGTTAGGGGGGGAA
>JAJOZX010004420.1:0-207500 GCA_023014485.1 Bathynomus jamesi
CCTCTGGTACAAAATGCCACAAATATTTCCCACTGGTTCAATGCACACTGTGTAGTGTTCTTCCTTAATGAGGCCAGGAAACTGCCTGTCACTGCCCTCAGCTTCCATCATCACTTTGGTGTCATCTCTTTTTCCCATCAAAGAAGATACAGGTGATGCCATTTTCCCTAATCTCTTCATCAAACTTCTTGACCAGCTCCTTAGTCAGTCTCTCCTGAGCCCTCCTCACCTTGTTGTGGTCAATCACCAGTGCTGTGTCAAAACTCTGTGATAAGACCAGCATCAATCCAGGCAGCAGTGGCAATCTCTGCAGTCTCTCTCAGCCCAGTATGATATCTCAAGCTAACCAGAGCTATGTTTGATATCTTCAGTGTTGTATTTCTTTTTCTTAGCCACAGGCAAGGAAGAAGTTGTCGCAGCCTCTGGTATGAAGTCTTCGTCCTCCTCTCTCCTCCCTGCCTCCTCCAGTATATCTCCAGTCTCCTCCAACTCCATCTCCAGCAGTGACTCCTCCCTCAACTCCTTTCTTTCTTGGCTGACTCCTCTGCTTCCTCCTCTTCTCCTCTGCCTTCCTTCTCTGCTCCTGTCTCTGCAGCACTGCTTCCTGTCTCCTGGTCTCAGGGTGATCAGCTAGACCCATCTGGTGTGCCCCCACACTTCCCACCTTTTCTCTCTGACCTTTAATGAAGGCAAGCTCCTGCACTGGTATCTTCTTCTCGCTCCTGCAGCTGCAGTCAATGTGAACCCCACTGTTGCAGACAGGGTTGCACCCAAGCTCACTTCAGCTCCTGATCACACAGTGACAGGTCAGGATGTCCACCAATTTGTCCAGTTTCATCATGAACCTATCTTTGACCTCTAGCTTCACATTGCCAATGGACACCTTCACTGCCTCATCCCACAGTGCCTTCACTTTAGCCCTGATCCTGACCTCAGTGTTGATTACAGGTCCTGTGAATAGAGCGTTGGCCTTTCTCCACTGAGCCAGTAGCCCTGAAACAATGCCGTTGTTAATCAGGTCATTAACTGGGTAATTCCTCCTGTCTTCCTCACTCATCTCTCTCCTCAACAAACCATACCTCAGCAGATCTCTGGCTGTGGGCAGCTCAGCAGGGAAGTTCCCTCCCTGTCCCCACCAAATGACTTAGGTGACAACTTGATTTGCTTCGGGTTCTGATTTCTTTCCGACTCATCCGTGGACCTGTGAACAATAGAAATGTCATTGAAATTTGGAAACACGAAGTTTGTACGCCAACATTTGTACGACGGAAATTTATACGCCAGCATTTGTACGCCAGAACATTTATACGACTGGAAATTTATACGCCAAGCATTTGTACGACGGTAATTTATACGTTATACGCAAGAAATTCATGATCAGTTAATAAAATTGAATTTGAAACTAGGTAAGTTAAAATACAAATTATCACAAATTATGAAATTACATATTGCAATAATTAAATGCATAATTGAAACTAGATTTCAGCTTATCAATTTAAGAGAAAATGTAACTAGCGATATACAGAACGAATGTCATTTAAAAAATCGGTGAACAAATCTTGCGAGTTTTTTCTCATTAATTTCCAGACCTAACCTAACCTAACCTAACGAATGTCATTTGAAAAATCGGAGAACAAATCTTGCGAGTTTTTTCATTAATCTCCAGACCTAACCTAACCTAACCTAACCTAACTTAACCTAACCACCTGTACCTATTCAATAACCATTTACCTACCTGTTAATCCTTTAATGCGCTGTGATACATGATAAAATTTAAAATTCTTCAAATTGAAATTATTTTAAAAATATTTAAATAATGTTTACTTTTATTTTTTTTTTTTTTGCACCTGTGCTTATGTTTATATAAAAAAAATGAAGTCACGGTTATTATCATGGGTAGATCGCATACTTAAGCCAAAAAAGTCTGGTAGAGCGCATACTTAAATTACCGTCGTACAAATGTCAGTCGTATAAATTTCCAGTCGTATAAATGAGGGGTCCCGCGTCTTAAGGTACCTAAGCGCCAAAATTTAAATTCCCCCGAAATCGCCTCCAAAGTTCAGCAATAGTAGTAGTAGCAGTAGAGTAGTGGTAGCTTCATAAGGTTTTCAATCATACTTCTAGTGTCGTAAGGTCATTATAACCCAAACCATGCGATAGAGGAAGGGTGAAAATAGTGATATCCATCAAAAACACATTTTCGCCTGTGTTGGCGCTTTGGTACCTTAAGACGCGCGACCCTCAAATGTTCTGGCGTACAAATGCTGGCTTATAAATTCCCGTCGTACAAATGTTGACGTACAAATTTCCGCACACGGAAATTTGGATAGGCCTACTGATTATGATTACATAAAATTAAGTTAATTGAAATTCTTAATA
This sequence comes from Bathynomus jamesi, assembly GCA_023014485.1. Lineage (NCBI taxonomy): Eukaryota > Metazoa > Arthropoda > Malacostraca > Isopoda > Cirolanidae > Bathynomus > Bathynomus jamesi. Next base: position 2,380 of record JAJOZX010004420.1, read on the forward strand.
TCTTCCTATAAGCTCAGATAAAAGGTTGTGTTGTTATAGGTACAAGACTTAATTATTCAAAGTAATGACAATTTCATATATCAATCATATCAAAATATACAGAAAGTTTGGGTCACACATAACATTTCGAATAATTTGAATTACACAATATTTACTTACGAAGTAATCAAAATTGTCAAAAAGGAGGGAAAACACATGCATTCATAATCAAAACCCCAGCATTTGTGACTATGTGAAACTTAGAAACCATACTGCACACCAAAAATAACCAAAGTTGATCACACATATCAATGGCACATTGATATACGATGCTACAGTCATATTTAGGTTATTTCAAACCTTTATTGTCAAATATAAGTAGGTAAATGGCTTTTTTAAACAACACTAAAGATATTTCTACGTTTGCTAGATAATATGACATCATTTGAGCATTAGTAGTTTTTGAATTGTTGACTACTAAAGTTGGCACACCCTAATGCACATTGCACATCCCACAATATGTAACACACATTACACAAGAGGATATTGCAAATTTGAAAAAAAAGTGCAAGTTCCACCATCTTACTGTCTGCAACACCTATGCAAGATATGGGAGGTGCAAATACAGAAAAAAATGCCGTTACCACCACCCTCAAAGGAACCCGACAGGTAAGCAGACGAAACCAGCAACAAAGAGGGCTACCAATTTTTTAGATGTAGCCCACACAATTCAACAATTGAGTACCATCCAACAAATACAAAGCCAACTGACAAATACAGGGATCCGAGAACCGTACAGAAGGCATACAGAAATACATTACATGCGATATCGGGACAACGGTTATCGAAACAGATAAAGAGAAGAAAATTCTCGGAGGATCACAAGGCAACGAAACCGAAACCACCATTGGAAAATGAATCGGAAACACAAGTATGTAAAAACGAAAGGGAAAAAATAAAAATAATCCTAACCAAAATTCAGGGCCTTAAATCAAACCATTCCTCGGACAAAATTTTATACCTGAAAGGACTCATGCAAGAAACCGGAGCAGATTTTGCATGCCTCACGGAAACCCATCTAAAGGACTGCCAGGCGAACTGTGAAAACTGTGAGTTCTGGATTGACAAGAAAGAAATAAATTAACAACTATAACATCTTCCGAGCCGACAGAACAGTGAGACGTAAAGGAGGGTGTGCTATTTACACACGCTAAAGGCATATGGTAGAAGTGACTATAAGTACCTCAGACAGCTACGTAGAATGTGTAGCAGCAAAAGTTGAAAAATTAAATATAGTTCTAATTGTAATGTACAGACTCCAGAACTCGCCAACCTCAAAATTCTCAGATTCCATTTCAGAGATAAGAAATTGGGTAAAAGATCTACACTCTCCAACCCAAAATATTTTTCTCTGTGGTGATTTTAATTTTCCATTCATGAAATATAAAAGGATAGGAAAAATATATATACACCAGGCCAAGGGAGGCGCACGGGAAGACCAGGAGCAGGTAAAAATGCTACTAACTCTAGCTGATGAATTTATGTTAACACAAGAAATAACAGAAAACAGAAGAAAAAACAACTGCCTAGATTTGGTATTCACAAACAACAGCAACCTACTTGATAATGTAGAAATATTCCCAACTATAATATCGGATCACAACATTATTGAAATAACAACAACTATAAAAGCAACAGGAAAGGAAAGAACACCAACAACAAAATGAAGCAAATTCGAAATTTTTAATTTTCACTCCAAAGCTATAAACTGGGAAGATATTGCATCCAGCATGGAAGTAATAGATTGAAAACCATCTTCAAGGCCAAGACAATGGAAGAGATTCTAATGACCTTAGAGGAGAAGACGCTGGAAATTGTGGAAAGACATGTTCCAAAAATACAACAAGAGGAAAGAGAAGTTGGTTCGAGAGACAAACGAGGTCATTGTTCCGAAAGAGAAAAAGAGTGAATGCAACATTAAGTAACTGTAAAGATGACATCAGAAAAATATTAAATGATAAACTGCAGAGTATCGATTGTTTCATCATACAGGAACTAATTGAGAAGCATACAGAAAAAGAAGACGACGCTTAGAAGCGATAAAAGTTAACTCAAAGTACTTCTATAATTTTGCAAAAAGAAGCCGAAAAACCATACGACTATCGGACCTTTGAAAAACGAAGACAGTGCTTTATCTGATGATCTAACAGAAGTATCTGAAATATCAAGAGCTCAGTACGAATCATTTTTCAGTATCCCAAAAACTGATAAACTGATATGCGATATAAAAGTGTTCTTTGAAGAACTGCGAAGACCACTCGATATATTTTGTCCCACCTTTTTTTTTTCTTTCCAAGTTTCCTTGTAAGTTCCAGAAATTTTGTACACAAGTAGTTACATACCTTTTTTACAAGTTTTTAGTTTTCCACAGTCTCCATCCTTTTCTACGGCTTTCCTCCACCTCGAAATAAGGGCCTTTATTCCTTGCTGGTAAAAGTCCGCTGGGTTCCGCTGGAGCCACCTCTTAACCTCCTCAACAACCTCATCGTCACTCTGAAAATTTCTTCCACGAATAGCATCCTCCATTGGCCCAAACAAATGGAAGTCTGAAGGTGCAAGATCCGAGCAGTATGGAGGGTGGGGTAACACAGTCAAGCGCATTTTTGTGATGGCCTCTCTTGTTTGCAAAATGTTGTGTGGTCTTGCGTTATCGTGCAAAAGAAGGACGTCTTCCAATTTTCTCTACAGTCGAACTCGCTTTATACGTCTCTGGAGTCTCTGTAGGGTAGCAATATATGGCTCTGAGTTGATTGTTTGTCTTTTCTTCATACTATCTACCAGAATCACCCCTTTCATGTCCCAGAAGATGGTGGTCATTGCTTTTCGTGCAGAGGGAGCCATTTTGAACTTTGTCTTGCGTGGGGAGTCTGCGTGATGCCACTCCATGGATTGGCGTTTTGTTTCAGGTTCAAAGTGGTGTACCCAAGTCTCATCCCCAGTCACAATTCGTGAAAGGAAGTCATCCCCTTCTGTCTCGTATTGAACCAACGACTCAAAAGTAATTTCTTTCCTTTGGGCTTCGTGATCTTCAGTCAGTTCGCGAGGAACAAACCGTGAACACACTTTTGAGTATCCCGTTTGCTGCATTATCGTATTCACACTTCCTTCACTATTTCCTAGTTCCAGTGATAGCGCCTTGTATGTGACGCGTCGATTTGAACGAATGATGTTGTTAGCACGTTGCACAGTGTGAGGAGATGTCACAGCCGATGCCAAACGACCGCTGCGTGGCTCATCATCAAGACTGGCTCTACCTCTCTCCAATGATCTCACACGTTTAGACCAGCGTCCAACTGTGCTTCGATCAACAACAGCATCTCCGTAAACGTTTTGTAGACGTTTGTGAATATTTCCAACTGTTTCCTTCTCTGCGGTTAAGAACTCGATAACAGTCCTCTGTTTCCGACGCACATCACTGTCAGACGCCATTTTCGAAACTGCGTTAACCATCGGTTTTTTACAGAGGCGTTTAAAAGCGGTTTTATACAAGGATGGGAGGTTCAAACTGGAAAAATCCGGTTATGTGAAGCACAGAAAGTTCAAACTTTCGGCCCAAACGACATTTCAGCCCCATGGCCTATTATTTAGCTAAGAAAAAAGGGTGGGGCAAAATATATTGAGTGCCCCTAGTACAAGGGGAAAGTATGACGGACTCGACTTTAGGACAGATAATATTACACAAGCTATAGGGAAACTAAAAGCACACTTAGCGGCAGGACCAGACAAATGGAATGCCACACTGATCAAAAACTGCAAAAATGCAATCGCTGAGCCCCTATATCGGATATGGAGACGATTACTAGACACAGGAAAAATATCGGGCATCCTGAAGAGCGCGAACATAGTCCCAATATATAAAGGAGGAGATCGATCCGAAGCCAAAAACTATAGGCCAGTGTCGCTTACATCTCATCTCACTAAAATATTTGAAAGAATAGTTAGACAGAAAATCTGACTTTTTCGAAACTCAAAAAAAATTAAATGATAACAACAGGTTTCGGTCAGGCAGATCATGCCTATCACAACTAAGGGAACACTACAACAACATTATTGATGCACTGGAAAGTAATGAAAACTATGATGTAATATACAAAGACTTTGCCAAAGCGTTCGACAAGGGTGACCATGGAATCATAATACATAAACTGAAATGTATGGGAATAAGAGGAAAAGTAGGGAAATGGATATATAATTTCCTTAGTGAGCGGCGGCAAGTCGTTAGAGTACAAGAAGTATCTTCATCAGAATCAGAGGTCCTCAGCTCAGTACCACAAGGAACAGTATTAGCTCCACTACTCTTCATAATCATGCTAACTGACATAGATGAGGACGTTACCAGAGACAGCACAGTAACATCCTTTGCCGATGACACAAAGATCAGTAGAAAAATAAGAAACCCAGAAGATATAGGATCTCTACAAACATACATGAACAGAATTTACAAGTGGACGGAAGACAACAATATGAAGTTTAACACTGAGAAATTTCAGCTGTTACGGTACGGAAAGAGTGAGGACCTAAAATCCATTGAATATTGTACCCCATATGGACAAGAAATTCAGAGAAATTCTAAAGCAAACGATTTAGGGATTGTAATGACTGATGGTGCAAAATTTGAAACATAAAATAAGATAGCAGTAAACAGAGCAAAGAGAATAACTGGGCAGATACTGAGAACCTTTAAACGAAGGGATAGGAATATAATGATTCCTCTACTGAAAACACTGATCATACCCAAATTGGAATACTGCTCGGTCTAACACGCCCGCATAAAAAAGAAGACATTATACAGCTAGAAGGGATTCAGGGAAGCTTCACAGCCAAGATCAATGGGTGCAAAGAACTAAATTACTGGGAAAGGTTACACGAATTAAACCTACATTCACTGGAAAGGAGAAGAGATAGATACACCATTATTTACACTTGGAAAATAATGGAGAAACTAGTCCCTAATCTTACTCTGAACCCTGTAACTCTCTAAACAACAGTAGAAAGTAGAAAAGGAAGACTGTGTCGTGTTCCCAAATTAAAGGCTAGACAGGGAACATCCTTAACCCGGAACGAAAATTGTTTTGTTGTGAGAGGACCAAGACTGTTTAATCAGCTACCCAAAAAGCTAAGGAACACGAATGGTGTTGCGGTGGACATCTTCAAAAGAAGATTAGACGCTTGGCTCAGAACAATCCCTGATGAGCCAGGTGTACCTGGCTATGTGAGGTGGAGAGTACAAGAAACCAACTCGCTACTTCACCAGGACAACTCAAGAGGAGGGGCGACAAGCTTGACCTTCGTGAAATGAGGAATCATTGCACGGAACATTTGAAGGGTTGAAAGGTTGAAAGGTATATATATATATATATATATATTATATTGCGCCTCGGTGGTGTAGCGTTAGCGTCGCTGACTACGAATCCATCGGCTCCGGGTTCGAGACCCGACGGCAGCCGGCGCGCAGCAAAACCCTGCTGTTCATCCTTCCACACATAAAAAAGAAAGTGGTTGGTAGATAAATGGGTACCCTAGGTGGCCTAGTGGTTAAGACGCTGCGCTGCTGATGGGGCGTGGTTCGGATTCCACGTTAAACTGTAGGTCTAAGGTGGAGTGAAAAGCTTGACCTTCGTCAGAATGAACAATTCGGGCGGAAGCTAACCAAAGGTAAAGGTATATATATATGATGAATAAAACCACGAAGGAAAGGAAACACAAAATGGTGCTCAAGCGCTTTCGTCTAATGACATCCTCAGGAACACTGAAGTACATAAAAGGTTACAGCCTATAATAGGTTACAGAAAAAAAAAAAAATAATAATAATAATATACATATATATACATACACATATATATCTATATATATATATATATATATATATATATCTATATATATATATATATATATATATATGCAATAAACGGAGAAGTAAAAATAAAAATTAAAAATTAAAGGATTATCAGAGAGGCATACAGATTTGTAAGGAAAAAATATCGATTTTTAGCACAAGATCAAATGAATTATAAAAATACAAATTTATACTGGAAATCTGCCCGCTGGGGCATCCCTTGGTTGCGGTACGTCGACGATATTTTGTGTATCTGGCCCATGAATCGTGACCTGCATAATTTCCTCCTTCAGTTAATGATCAAGTCCCCTCCATTAAGTTTACTTTAGAAGTGGAACAAGACAATTCAATCCCATTTTTGGATGTGCGTGTACATAGGGAAAGCCCAGGTTTTAAGTTTAGTATCTATCGGAAAACAACAAACAATTTGTCCTACGTACACTTTTACTCGGGACATGACACCCCCACTAAGAAGGCCATTTTTTCATCAATGTTTCTCCCGCGCCCTTAGGATCGCCAGTCCGGAATACATCGATGCCGAATTGGAAAAATCAACGGTATTGGAAGTGATCTGTCTTATCCATCTGCGTTTATGGAATCTTGTCTCAACAAGGCAAAACGAACTTTCTATCGTGTCAATAATAACACTCGTACTTTGTCAAAAAATATTTTAGTACTTCCATTTTTCCCGGGCTTTTTAGGCATTGCTAATGTACTTAAACTTTTGGATATTAATGTAGTATTTTCATATAACACTATTGTGAAAAATATCATAGTAAAAAATAGCCCTACCATAATTCAGGCATTATCTATAAAATTGGTTGTAAACAATGTGATTCCTTTTACATAGGTCAGACGGGAAAGGATTTGCACACACGTATAAAACAGCATCAATATTCCGTTAGAACAGGACAGTTGTCCAGTGCCCTCTTTGTCCATTTGTCATAGTTATCCCACTGTATTGATTGGAATAATGCTTCAGTTTTATTCCACTCTAGCAACATTGTTAATAGAAATATTCTTGAGTCTGCCATTATCCAACTTTCAAATAACTTCAACATAAGCAAAGGTCTTTTTCAACTCGATCCTGTTGTTTTGAATTCCTTCAAAACAGATTTAAATAAGAAGGGTAGAACGCTAAATCTTTGTAAACTTGTATGCTACTTTATTAACTTTTAATTTTCATTTTATTTTTATAGACATCGAAACTTAACCAAAAAAGGCAGAGTGTTAAAACCCGGGCAGATTTCCAGTATAAATTTGTATTTTTATAATTCATTTGATCTTGTGCTAAAAATCAATATTTTTTCCTTACAAATCTGTATGCCTCTCTGATAATCCTTTAATTTTTAATTTTTATTTTTACTTCTCCGTTTATTGCATATATATATATATTATTATGTGTGTGTGTGTGTGTATATATATATATATATATATATATATATATATATATATACCGTATATGTATATTATTATTTTTATTTTATTTTTTATTTTTTATTTTTATTTTTTTCTGTAACCTATATATAGGCTGCAACCTTTTATGTACTTCAGTGTTCCTGAGGATGTCATTAGACGTAAGCGCTTGAGCACCATTTGTGTTTCCTTTCCTTCGTGTTACTTTCGTGAAATAATTTTCATATACAGTATATGTGTGTGTGTGTGTTTGTGTGTGTGTTTGTGTGTGTGTGTGTGTATCACTACGTTGTGCCTGGCCACGTCTAAACACTGACTTTCGTAAGATCAGCGAGGTTAAGCGATGTTGGTTTGTTTAGAAGTTGGATGGGTGACCTCCCGTCCTCTGTATTTCAGATGATGTAACAATGAGAAACCCCAAGGTTTCGATTTCGTGTGAACTGTAAATGCCCTCCGTCAGAAGACCCTGTACAGCTATGGCCAAATGAGATGAAACGCCTGCAAAATTTGGAATTGATGTACAGTATTTAGAGTAGCGATAATAAATTTAGTAACGGTTGTCAAGATTTGTGAACTTTCTCAGAATGATTTTGTGCCATTTTTATTATTTTCTTTGTCTAAGTTTCTTGGTAAGAATATTTAAACTACAAAGTGGTATGAAATTCGCAACATCATCAACGCATCACTATTCAAAAGCAGGATGCAGGTTTCATTTGAATTTATCCGCTAAACTTTAAATGTTCGAGGATGATTCAAAACTTTTGGCCAAAGCTGCATGTATCGTAATTAGATTTCGTGACGTTTTCTTTTAAAGTCGATGCGAGAAATGAAAGAAGACGCTTTATACAGTAGGTAAGGACTAAAATCATTAGGTTGATATTTCTTACTCCAATTACACTGTACAACAGTGAAAAAAAACGGAAATGAGATCGTCATTTTTATGGCTAATTATATGCGTAGATTGCGAAAATAATACTCATTTATTTGTATCACCCACCGATTTTATGAAAATGACCGTATTTCATTGTATCATTTTGAGAACCACTGGTTCTCTGAACGCATCTTTTGCATTTTGTTCAGTCATGCATATGCTGTGGTGGTGGTGTTCGGCTCTGTGTTTCCACTTTAATTTTATGAAAAATTTCTTTCATTAATCATTTAAAACAAAATTATCAGCCATATTTTATCATAAATCGGTGCTATAAGTGAGTATTATTGAATAACAGCTATCAAATTATGTATATTTCACCGACAACGTCTATATTGTGTGAAATTGCAAATTGATCTATCATTTTCTTATTTTACAGGTTTTCATTGATGTTATGCTACAATGCCTGGAGAGTGCAAAAATTCGCCAGACAGTTTTTGTTATATTTGTGGGACATTAACGTTAAAACAGTATAAAAGGAAGTTGACTTCTCATGTGAAAAAGCTTTATGAGTTATACTTCGCATGCAAAGTTGGTGATCACGGCAAGCACTGGGCGCCTCATATCTGCTGTGTGAGATGTACAAGCTCGTTATCTGCATGGTTCAAAGGCACCGGTCCTGGTCTGGGATTCGGTGTCCCAATGGTATGGAGAGAGCCGCTGGACCATTCAACTGATTGCTATTTCTGCTTAACGAACATCACAGGTTTGAATCTTTTATTTTCCTGAATATACGTCAAATTTGGTGTTTTTAGTACATTTCAGCATATCCTGCTCTGCATAATGTATTACACAATTATGCTATCTCAATTAGTCAACAATGTCTATTGTCTCACATTACAGGTTGCAACAGAAAAGGGAAAAAGGCTATAGTCTACCCAAATCTTCGTTCTGCTATGCGTCCTGTGGAACATTCTACAGATATACCCATCCCTCGTCCTCCAGCTGAAATGCCGACCGATAACACAGACTCTGACAAATCGGAATCAGACGGCGAATGCTATGAAGCTCAAGTCGAGTCCAAGAAAGAACAACATCTCATCACGCAGCCTGAACTCAATGATTTGGTCCGTGATTTAATATTTACCAAGCAACAAAGTGAACTGCTGGCCTCACGTCTACAAGAATGGAATCTGCTGGTGGAAGACGTACGAATTACAGCATTCCGAAAGCGCTCCTTGGATTTGCAGGAATATTTCACAATAAAGAACAATCTTTGTTATGTTATTGCATTGATATACATGGTCTGTTCGATGCTCTGGGTTTGTGCTATGAACCGAATCAGTGGAAGATTGTTCATTGATGCATCTCTGTACAGTGTTAAGGGTGTACTGTTACACAATGGGAACACAATGCCTTCTGTTCCGATCGCTCATTCAGTCGTTTTGAGAGAAACGTATGACACTGTTGTTTTTATTCTGGACTGTATAAAATATAATGAACATGAATGGCTTATCTGCGCAGATCTGAAGGTTGTGAATATTCTCAATGGATTTCAAACTGGCTGTACGAAATACATGTGTTTCCTATGCAAGTAGGATAGCTGAGCAAGGTCTGAACACTACACACGCTCAGTATGGCCGCCGCGAGACAATTCCTCACCTGGATCTCACATTGTTATTCACGAACCACTAGTACGAAAAGAAAAGGTTATCTTGCCGCCACTTCACATAAAACTAGGGCTGATGAAACAATTTGCAAAGGCGTTGAAACAGGATAAGCCTGCCTTCAAATATCTAAAGGAAACATTCCCCAAAATAAGTGATGCCAAGATTAAAGAAGGCATATTCGTCGGCCCTCAAATTCGCCAACTCATGCTAGACGAACACTTTGAAGCGGTGATGGATGAGGTTGAATTGGCAGCCTGGCGTGCATTCAAAAACGTGTGCAGCGGTCTACTAGGAAAGACTAAATACGTCAACTATGCTGCACTTGTAGATCAACTTATCAACTCATACCAACGTCTCAGATGTAAGATATCATTGAAAATTCATTTTTTGCATTCACATCTCGCATTCTTTCCGGAAAACGCATCTGCTGTTAGCGACGAACATGGGGAGAGATTCCACCAGGATATAGCCACAATGGAGAGCCGATACAAAGGGAAGTGGAGTCCCGCTATGCTGGCCGATTTCTGCTGGAATTTAAAGCGTGACCAACCAGAAGCATCACACAAACGCCAGCACAAATACAAATAATGAGTTGAAAACAGTATAATACGAGAGTTTTGTTAATTTTGTGCATATATGTTGAAGTATAGCAATAATTAAACTGTTCCATATGATAAAGCCTATCTGTTTATCAATATATTCTTATTTTTTGGTATGAAGATTTTAAGCAGTCATTACAAAAAAACGTAACGTGATAGAAAAAAACTATTTTCAGATTTGGAATCAGCACACTCGAAATATTAAGAATGACCGAATGTTATTCCCGTTTTTTTCTGAATCGAAAATTTGTTGTACAGTGTTATTAATTAAATATATTTCTATTTCCTTTGAATTTCTTCAATTTGTGTCTGGTGGAGTATAATTGAAATAAGTCCCTTTCTTTTGATGAGGTTAAGCCTTTTCATAGTTAGAGATGAAATAATCCTCTCATGAAATGAAATACGCGAGTATATTTTACCGGAGTTTTATAGTTAGTTAAATGCGGATCGTAAATACCGTAGACTTTACATAAATTCTATTCACATTTTATATAAGCAATTCTTACATTCAGTTGTGGGTCTAAATATAAACAAATCTAATTTGTAAAAGCAACTCCTTATGTTGAAATGTAAATAAATTTGAGAAATATGAAACCAAATCGCAATCAAAAGTTATGCCCTGAACGAATGGAATAATGAATAAAATAAACGAATTCATGTCTAAGAGATAATATTTTTTTTTATAAGAAATATACAATCCCTATCAATTAAATAAACTGCACATACTTTCTTCATCAAACTATTCTTCTTTAAAAAGAAATGCTTTTCAAATCCACTTGATTGATAGTCGCCATTTTATTATACTGTAAGTGTGTTACAAACCAATCAAGTTACATAATAATAATAATAATAATAATAATAATAATAATAATAACAATTAATTTATTGCCCTTTTTAAATTCTATACAGAATTTTCGTGATACATGTCAAATTACTATATAAAGATTACTATTTTACTCTTTTGCTTCATTCGGGTTATGCTTCTCCTGATTATTTAATAAAAATATTTATATGATTTCATAATAATTAACACTTAAAAAGTTAATTAAAGAATTAACAAACAAATTAACTCCTGGAAATGGATGACATGACCCAAATCGAATTTTATTTAACCCTTGTCCAGGGAGTTTAAAAAGTCGCGCAATACTGTTATGCACATTGGGTTGCGCGACATTAGGAACACCCTGTATAAACAAGTTGACTTTATTCCAAATCGATTTTGACAAGTATGTGCAGTTCAGATTTTACGTGAAATGTAAAGTTTCATTGACTGCCATAATTTAGGTTAGGTTTGGCATATTTACATTAGCGGAAGAAACCTAATATCTCTCTCTCTCTCTCTCTCTCTCTCTCTCTATATATATATATATATATATATATATATATATATGTGTGTGTGTGTGTGTGTGTGTGTGTGTGTATATATATATATATATATATATATGTCTATATATTAATTTAGTGATGGGACGATGCATCGCAATCGCAATCGCAATCGCGATACAATCGCACATTTTTTACAATCGCAATCGCAATTGCAATCGCATTTAATGAGTGCGATTGTTGCGATTGTGAACAAAAGATTTAAATCTCTACAAAAGTTGCTATGAAAGCTGCTCTTTCATGCGTACTTAAAGGAAAGTTTAGCTAACAACAATACGGAATAATAAATAAATAATAAATAAGTCAAAAACAGAAATGAAAACGGTTGCGAATTAGTTGAAAACAGAATATAAAGTTGGTTTAATATAACAATAAGTACACCTCTTTATTTGCTCTATGTAAAATTGGAATGATAATTATTCTCTTGCAACCTACCTCGATCCAAAATTCAAGAGCAAATTCTTCAGTCCAATAGATGTGATGCGAATAAAAAATCGTCTAGGCGTCCTATGTGATGAACTAACTTCACAACCAGCAGCAAAAATACTGCGGATAGAGCTGGTGACGCCAGTAATTGAAGCTGGACCTTCATCACAGACTGAACCAGGAGCTACATCGATACATATGTCACTGACTGTTTTACTGGCCTCAAGTAGTGACGACGAGAGCGAGTCAGAAATAAGCAAGACGTCTAAGGATATCATCGAGTGCTACCACAAAGAAAAGAGGATCGGGCAAGGAGATAATTCTCTGTTGTGGTGGAACGCCAATCAATCAAAATATCACCACCTTAGCATGTTAGCGAGATCCTATCTCTCTTGTCCTCCAACAAGTGTTCCAAGTGAACGTTTATTCAGTGGAGCAGCAATCATCTACGATGAAAAACGGAATCGCTTACATGGTGAGACGGCGGAGAAACTGCTGTTTTTAAAATATTGTCTACCATGTATACAGTTCAAATATTAAAACAATAATAAGAAAACAGTAAAAATCACTTTCTAAAAGGGAGGAGGTTGGGGAAAGTGGTTGGTGGGGTGCATAACGCGTTGGGTCCTCGTTCCCGCACCCTGGAAACGCACATTATGATCATGTGTGGCTGAAACGCGTTTAGGTATATTGTCTCTCATTTCTTAGTTGATAAAGTAATGAAAGATTCAGTACCAGTATCAAAAAAATCATGGATGGAGTTGGCGAAGCCATTGGTTGAAACTGGACTTTCCTCACAGACTGAAGCAGGAGCGACATCAATACTTAACTCCCTGACTGAGGTAGGTAACGCGTTTAGGTATATTTAAAGCATAAATGAGCGTTATGTGAGGCTAAAGCTAAAACATCGCAATCGCAATCTCGCGCTTTTCAAATTCTGACAATCGCAATCGCAACAGCGATTGTATGAAATATGACAATCGTCCCATCACTAATATATATATATATATATATATATATATATATATATATATACAGTACATATATATGGTCTGCACATTGCTCATGAAAATTCTTCGTTTACCTTTGTTTAAATTCAACGTCATAGCTAAATTTTCGTGAAAGAATATATCGGGTGGCCCCAAAAAAAGGCCTTGAGGTTTGAGCATCAATAACTTCAAACATATGCAGTTTTCACTTCCGAAATTTACAAAACTTTTACCTCAATCTATTGATAAGCCATCTTAAAAATTTCAGACCTCTACATAAAATACTTTTTCCACAGCTGAGGGAACAATGAGGTATGGTGAAAAAAATTAATATCATAAACTGAAAAAATTTTATTATTCACATCTTATGAACAAATATGATCAATATGTCCGCCGTCCTGCTTACAAACTAATCTTAACCTTTTCTTCCACGACATGATACATTTTCTGATTTCTGTTAATGTTATTTTGTCCCAACATTCGAGTATTTTTTTCTTTAATTGCATTTCTGTAAACTTTTCTGTTTGGCCTTCATAAATCTTCTTTGCTAGAGTGTTCCATATGTAATAATCCATGGGATTGCCATCAGGTGATTGCGGGGGCCAGTCGTTTTTTCCAATGAAGTTGACTACATTCTGTTGTAGATAATCCTGTGTGAACTTGCTAGTATGAGCTGTAGCACCATCTTCTTGAAGTATGAAATCGTTTCCATAATAGAGACGCCGACAGTCAGGCAAAAGATTCTCCTCTAAGAGATTTACATAGGTTTCTGAATTAATTTTTTATTTTCTGAAACGAAATGAGTTTTCGTCTTTCCATTTCACGATACACCTGCTAATACCATGATTTTTTTTGGAAAACCGACTTATCTGGTGGTAAAGTCTCGATGGAGGAATGTTTTTCTTACGCTGACCATAAACAACATCGTTCCAGGAGTTTCGAGTAATCTCGATGGTGAAAGCTTTTTCATCTGTAAAAACTATTTTTTTAATATCATTGGACGAAAATCTATCAAGCAATTTTCCACAACGAATTTTTCTTTTAGCTCTTACATATTTGCTATCAAATCTTGAAACACGGATCCTTTTAAATGCTTTAAGTCCTACCGTTTTCTGCATTCTTTGTATGGAACTTCGACTGATACCTAAATTTCTTGCAATTTTTCTCTGAGAGCAGTGTGACCCAGGTCGGTCCTCTTGAGATAGGCTCATCATTTCGATCGTTGCTATATTGTCTTGAATGTAAGCTGTTTTAGGCCGACCACTTCCACGCTTCCGTGCCGTCGAACCGGTTGCTTTAATTTTTAAATTATTCTCTTCATAGACGTAACATTACAAGTTATTCCTAGAAATTCCCTCAAAATTCTTGCCCCAATCCATCTTTTTCCAAGAAACACTTTTCAGTCACCACTTTTTCACCGTTCATTAGAACCATAATTTGAAGGGTAAGTTTAAAAAACAGTATTTAAGATGGGCGTAGCCTATATCATCTGACGTTTTTCAGAGACTAACAGATTATTCATAGGCTAAGCCGCTAAGGAAACTACTACAAGTCTTAGAATAGTTGCCAGGTACAGCTATACACATTTAGGATTTAGGATATTCGTTTTTTTCACCATACCGCATTGTTCCCTCAGCTGTGGAAAAAGTATTTTATGTAGAGGTCTGAAATTTTTATGATGGCTTATCAATAGATTGAGGTAAAGGTTATGTAAATTTGAAGTGTGAACTGCATATTTTTGAAGCAATTGATGTTCAAATATCAAGGCGTTTTTTTGGGTCAGCGTGTTGGTTAGCATCGCTGATTACGAATGCACCGGCCCGGATTCGATTCCTGACGAGGACAGCCAGTGCTCGCCTCACCCAGCTGGTCATGCTTCCTTGCAAAGAGTAGTTGGTAAATAAATGGGTCCCCTGGGTAGCCAAATGGTTAAGACGCTGGGCTGCTGATTGGGGTTTCGTGAGATCGAGCACGGGCAAGGGCTTTGTAATTTTTGACCACTCGTGATTGGTCATAGTTCGGATTCCAGGTTAAGTTGTAGGTTTAAGATGGGGCAACAAGTCTGACCTTCGACAGAATGAATATTTCGGGCGGAAGCAAAGCCAAGGTTAATAAGGCATATATATATATATATATATATACATACAGTGGTGTAGTGCTGTGGGAACGCGTAGGAACGGCGTTCCCTTACTTTTTTTGGTAGACGGAACGGCGTTCCCTCACTATTTCAAATAAATCCGAACTTACAAATCTCTGACGTCATGAAATTTTAATTCCCACCCCTAGAAGAAATATGAGAAAGAATCATTAACTGTTTCATTTCTTTAGCTTCGACTGAGGCAATGCTAGCCTATAAAGATCTGGTGAAACAGTCACCACGGCGTACCAGTTGTTAACTTTTTTTTAGTTAATCATTCCAGTTGTTAGCTATTTTTATTGATCGTACTGGATGTCGTATATCTAATGACACTGGAAATACTGCATCTTCAACCTTGGAATATATCCTAATATCCAGTGCATATGACCTCAAAATATCCCTGAAATTGGTCAGATTTCAAAAGATTTCCCGGGGGGCTTACAGTGCCCCCGGACCCCCAGCTGTATGGGCTCGCCGCGCTCGCCATTGTCCCCCCCCACCGCATCTGAGTAACACTTTCAAAATGCGTTCCCTCACTTCTTTATTTAGCACTACACCACTGTGTGTATATATATATATATATATATATATATATATGTATATATATATATATATATACACTCTGTATGTTAGCGCAATAATCGAAATCTGGCATTAAGCTTAATACCTAGAGCCCTAGACAATGTCTAAGGCATATATATACATATATCTGTTAACGGCAATATAATAAGCGAAATCGGGCATTAATCAATGCCTAAGCAATAAGTAATAATGTCTAGGCAATAATTTGTCCTCTTTAAATGATCCTTTTCCGTGTCTCATCTACCCTGTGAGCAGTGTAGCATGCTGTCAAACATATATGCATTTAATATATGCAAGAGTTCCTCTCCCGTTTGTACTTTGGTCTTGTAGACCATCTCTTTCATAAGGCCCCATAAAAAGAAATCTAACAGGGTTACGTCCGGAGATCTCGGGTGCCACGATATTGAACCACGAAACTACCACCAGTGCTGCCATCTATTGAATTACACACAAGTAGGGATTTGTCGTTTGTACATCTTAAAACGTCCGTAAGTCCGCAACGGTTGGAAATAGCACCTATGTTGTATTAACTTCTATACTCGATATCACTCCCAAGATCACCCCCCCGAAATATGGCAGACCGGTTGTGAAACACCTTGTGTGTGTGTGTATATATATATATATATATATTATATATATATATATATATACTGTATATACCACCTCGGTGGTGTAGTGGTTAGCGTCGCTGACTACGAATCCATCGGCCCCGGCTTCGAGACCCGGTGACTGCAGCCTGCGCGCAGCAAAACCCAGCTATTCATCCTTCCATACAATAAAGTGTTTGGTAGATAAATGGGTACCCTGGGTAGCCTCGCTAGGCTGCTGGTGGGGCGTGGTTCGGATTCCATGTTAAACTGTAGGTCTAAGGGGAGTGAAAAGCTTGACCTTCGTTAGAATGAACAATTCGGGCGGAAGCTAACAAAAGGTTTTGTATATATATATATCCTTAAACTATTAAAAAATACCTACAATTCGTTCCAATTTTTTTTCATAAACAAAATGACCCACAATGTTTCAAAGTCGTTAGGGAGTCGTTGGCTCTGCTTGTATATACATATATTCAAAATGTTTACGAAATCCTTTGCGACTTTATCCTGACGCACAGTATATGAAGTAGCGAAGAGTAGTTCTTTTAAAGAGGGCCCCTTCAGTGCTCACACTCTGACTGTAATGGCGTCCCTATAGACCCACTGAAATGATCCACATCCATCTGTTTCTCTCTTTTATAGTAATCAATCCGATGTTTAGGGAATCCTATGAACTGAACTCACTCGAACAACTTTGTTGTTTTGAAGACGATTGGACCGTCGATTTATTGAGAAAATGACAAATCTGAAAATCTGAGACTGAATGCATCATCTTTGTTAATAAAGTAATTATATTTATTGTTTCAAAAGTCATGAAAAAAGGTTGGTTATAAGTCATTTAAAAAGAAATTATTTAAATATTCATACTATAAGCACTTAACCATCATGCTCGATCTGAGAAGCATATTTTAGCCTCTCTTTAGTTAGAACCGACGTATGCCAGCTGGGTCTTCGGTGCATATATCTTAACTGTGTGACACGTTCCGTTATAACTCTGACTAATTTTTGTAGATGTTATTTTCCTCTTAGAGTGGTCTGTGAAACATTTATATATTAAAAATATAAGGAAAGCTATTGGTATTAAGAGGAGCTATTGGTATTATGAGAATGATGGGAGAGAGAGTGCTTGAACATGATCAGGAAATGTTTGTTTGTTTTATTGAATTTGAAAAAGCTTTCGACGGAGTCCAATGGAGAAACTAATGGAAATATTGAAGAATATTAATGTTGACTGAAGGGACCGTAGGCTGATAAAAAATCTATATCTTGGCCAGGCTGTGAATTTTAGAGTTGCATGAGGAGAATTGGAGCCTAGATTGGATGGGAGAGGTGTCAGGCAAGGATGCTCCCTGTCCCCCGTGTTATTTAACATCTATGCGGAAGCAATAATAAAAGAAGCACTCTCAGATCTGGAAGAGGGAATCAGAGTGGGAGGTAAATTGGTCAAATCTGTAAGGTTTGCAGATGACTGAGGAAGGACTGCAAAGAATGGTCAATAGCTTGACAACAACGGCGGAAGAATTCGGAATGAGAATTAATGAGACCAAGACAAAGGTAATGAAAATTGCAAGAAGGAAAGGAGCACAAATGAACCTAACGAGAGGAAATCGGACCTTGAGAGAGAGAGAAAAGACTACTTACAGGTAAACTCAACTTGAAGCTGAAGAAAAGGTTAGTATAAAGCTTAATATGGAGTGTGGTACTACAGTATATGGAGCAGAAACATGGACACTGAAAACTGAAAAGAAACTCGTGGAAAGTTTTGAAATGTGGATTTGGAGAAGAATGCTAAAGATAAGCTGGAGGGAACACCAAAGTAATGAGGAAGTACTGGAACAGGCGAGGGAGGAAAGAAAATTCATTAAGGTGATAAGAGAAAGACACAAGAAATGGATCGGACATGTGTTAAGAGGAGAAGGATTGTTGAAGGAGGTGATAGAGGGTAGATATGAAGGTAGAAGGCCGAGGGAAGGAAAAGGAAAGAAATGCTGGATGATTTGAAGGCAGGCAGGAGCTACCATGAAATGAAAAGGATAACTCAGGATAGATCACTTTGGCGGGACACATGAGTTGGACCTGCCTGATAGGCAGAACACGATGGATGGATGGATAAGGAAATAACAGGGTTCTACGAAAATATAAATAAATTGTAATATATATATATATATATATATATATATATATATATATATATATATAATATAATATATCGGAATAGCAATAGAATAAAATCTAAAAACATAAGCAGGCATGGCCAGTCGAACTCTCACTAATGCGTATTCCGACCACATTGTGTTATAGATTATTATTTTCCAATCATGGGCTAGATTTCATTTCTTCCAAAGGCTGACTAATCATGGAAAGGAGAATAATTTTGAACCTTAAATCCGATATTATTTCGCTAGAATATGTATCCAATAACTCAGTTGAACAACTGGTGTTTTTCACATATAAAACCTTATGCTCAAAAAGGCCATTCAATTAAAGATATTCTTTTCTGTTTAAAATAAAGTCCGAGTAAACTTGTTTTCGTGGCGACACTCACACAAATTTATTGTCGTTTCATTTCATTTTTTTATTTATCCTGAAAAATTCTTTTGGTTGAAATATTGTGTACAAGATATTGGATAAATTTTTTTTTTTGGTTATTTTTTTCTTTTGTGGAATTAATCCGTTCTTTTGTTTATTCTTGAAATATTTTGTTTACTCGTAGCAAATAAAAATGAGTGAAACTAAACACTTTTTACTCTTAGCTGAAAAAAAAATCCTCTGGTTGCATTTAAAAAATTTAAAGATTTTAACAGTAAATTGGTGCTTCAAAACAAGAGTCATATCTCGTAATTACCCTTTTTGAAGTTAGAGTTTCTGGTTATTAGGACAATTAAAACGAATACTAATATAATACTAATTATGTCAAGAAACTGTATCCTCGCAACCCACCAAATCCTGCGAATTTTAAGACCATTCAACATTAACTGGAGGGTGACAACAGAGAGTACGAGAGTAAGTCCATTTTTCAAAAATCTTGTTCCTTGATTTTGAAAGCTAATGACGTATATAAGAATTATTTTGAAAGCTAATGACGTATATAGGAATTAACACTGCGAGTCGGTAAAAACGAAAATATTATTGTTTAAAACTTTAGTTAAAAAAAAATAGTTTTTATCGAATCAAAGTATTAATTCTTACGTGACGTCACTCACTTTCGAGATGACGGATCAAAATTAAAAAAAAAATGCACTTAAATTACTTTCGCTTGTCACCTTTCAATTGTATGCATTGGATTTACGCAAGTCTCACACTGGGATCACCTTAAATAATTTAGGCGATGTTTATGTAAATATAAATGTAAACATGTAAAGGCAACCGCTTCGAAATACTTATAAAACTGAACGTCATCAGGGCTACGTTAAGAAAACAAAACAAAAAATTCTTATTGTAGTTGAGATAAAAGTTCGGCGAAAAAAACAGAGATTTTTTTAAAAAAAGCAAAATTAATTCTTAGTAACGTTTTATTTTTAGTTTTAACATTTTCATATTTTACCCTTTTTTCGTGAAAGAATGTAATTTCCAAAACGAAAAACAATTTATTAATCAATAGTGCCTCATATATATATATATATATATATATAATATTATATATATAATATATATTATTAATATATATATATGCAAACCACAAGGAAAGAGAAAAATGATTCCAAGGCCTGTATATATATACATTTTTGCAGCATGAAAGGTACCCCTCAAAGGGCATTTGATTCCGCTCGTAGGTACGTGGCAGAATTACGAGGTTTGAATCTTGGAGGCTCTTGGTGGAATGGTTAGCATATCTGACCGGCAATCGAATGATCCCGGGTTCGATTCCTGGGAGGTGCCTCATTTTTCACTGCTCGTTTTCTCCTCTCCACTTGTGCGGATACTCTTCTAAAGAGCGTCGTTCTTTACATTATATATACACTGTGTATCGTTTGCAGTTAAAAAAATATAATATACATACATATAGAGGGTGGCGCAAAAGTGGCGTATCATAGGAATTTTCAGTGTTGACTATATATATATTTTTTTTTTCTTTTAGGTAGGGGATGGCTGCGAAATTAACAATAGACGAGAGGGTGAGCTTGGTTTTAATATATGGAATACCAGGTACAACAAATCGATGAATCGGTACAGAATTTAAATTCTGTACCAATTCATTGATTTGTAGTACCAGGTCCATACATCGTGTTCTGCCTATCAGGCAGGTCCAGCTCATGTGTCCCGCCAAAGTGTTCTATCCTGAGCTATCCTTTTCATCTCATGGTAGCTCCTGCCTGCCTTCAAATCATCCAGCATTCCTTTCCTTTTCCTTCCCCTCGGCCTTCTACCTTCATATCTACCCTCTATCACCTCCTTCAACAATCCTTCTTCTCTCAACACATGTCCGATCCATTTCTTTCGTCTTTCTCTTATCACCTTAATGAGTCTTCTTTCCTCCCTCACCTTCTCCAGTACTTCCTCATTACTTTGGTGTTCCCTCCAGCTTATCTTTAGCATTCTTCTCCAAATCCACATTTCAAAACTTTCCACGAGTTTCTTTTCAGTTGTTTTCAGTGTCCATGTTTCTGCTCCACACAGTACCACACTCCATATTAAGCTTTTTACTGACCTTTTCTTCAGCTTCAAGTTGAGTTTACCTGTAAGTAGTCTTTTCCCTCTCTCTCAAAAGCTACCTTACCCATACCAATTCTAGATCTTACTTCCTTACTGCAGTCTCCACTGTTAGTTAATAAACTTCTCAGATATTTAAACTGCTCAGCTTCTTCTAAGGTCCGATTTCCTATCGTTAGGTTCATTTGTACTCCTTTCCTTCTTGCAATTTTCATTACCTTTGTCTTGGTCTCATTAATTCTCATTCCGAATTCTTCCGCCGTTGTTGTCAAGTTATTGACCATTCTTTGCGGTCCTTCCTCAGTACTACAAACAAATGCCTTGTCATCTGAAAACCTTACAGATTTGACCAATTTACCTCCCACTCTGATTCCCTCTTCCAGATCTGAGAGTGCTCCTATTATTATTGCTTCCGCATAGATGTTAAATAACATGGGGGACAGGGAGCATCCTTGCCTGACCCCTCCCAACCAATCCAGGCTCCGATTCTCCTCCTGCAATTCTAAAATTTACAGTCTGGCCAAGATATAGATTTTTTATCAGCCTACGGTCCCTTCAGTCAACATTAATATTCTTCAATATTTCCATTAGTTTCCTCCATTGGACTCTATCAAAAGCTTTTGAAAGTCAATAAAACAAACAAACATTTCCTGATCACGTTTCCAGCACTCTCTCTCCCATCATTCTCATAATACCAATAGCTTCTCTTGTTCCGCATTTTGACCTAAATCCAAACTGATCCTCTCCAATGTACTGCTCAGCTCTGTTAAACAAACAAACATTTCCTGATCATGTTCCAGCACTCTCTCTCCCATCATCCTTATAATACTACTAGCGTCTCTTGTTCCGCATTTTGACCTAAATCCAAACTGATCCTCTCCAATGTACTGCTCAGCTCTTTCGTTAGGCTTCTGGTTAGTATCCTTACCATCATTTTTGATGCATGGCTGACCAAGCTTATGTTCGAAATTCTGAACACTTGGTGGCTCTCGGTTTCTTGGAGATAGTGATCATAGAGACTCTCATAAAGTCAGCAGGCCAGTCTCCACTTTCATACATGTTTCTGCACAATACATTCAACTCCTCCCTAGCATCACCTTCAAGACTTTTCAGAAGTTCTGCTGGTACATCATCTGGTCCTGGGGCCTTGCCATTTCTTAGGTCTTTTACAGCCATCTCTACGTCTCTTTCCAATATGTCCGGTCCCATACAATCTACTTCCACCTTTTACCAGGTATTCCATACATTAAAACCAAGCTCACCCTTTCGTCTATTGCTAATTTTGCACCCATCCCGTACCTAAAAGAAAAAAAATAATATATTATAGTCAACACTGCAAATTCCTATGATGCGCGACTTTGCACCACCCTGTATATATATATATATATATATATATATATATATATATATATATATATATATATATATATATATTCTTTGAAGAGAAATTGCCAGGAGAGTGTATAACAGACTTTGATTTTACCCCAGAAGATGTAGCGAGAGCTATAGGACAAATGAAACCACATTCAGCTGCAGTTTCCGGACAATTGGAACGCATTATTGATTAAAAACTAAAAATGAAATAGCTACACCTTTATACTGGATATGGAGAAGATCCATAGACACTGGGGAAACACTGAGCATCTTGAAAAGAGCAAACATTGTCTCTATATATAAAGGAGGGGACAAATCTCAAGCAAAGAACTATAGACCAGTGTCATTGACGTTCCACCTCACCAAAGTATTTAAAAGAATTGTTAGAGGGAAAATTTATGATTTCTTGGAGACACTGGAAAGATTCAACGAAAATCAGCACGGATTCTGATCAGGTAGATCATGTCTTTCACAACTAATAGAACACTACAACAATATCCTAGATGCCCTGAAGGCAACAACAACTACGATGTCATATGCACGGATTTTGCTAAAGCTTTCGACAAATGTGATCACGGTATAATAGCACATAAAATGAAATACAGTATATGGGAATAAAAGGCAAAGTGGGAAAATGGATCTACAACTTCCTCAGAGAACATCTACAGGTCGTCAAAATTCAAGGTATATCATCATCAGAATCAGAAGTACGCAGCTCAGTACCAAAATGGACAGTACTGGCCCCACTTCTGTTCATTATCATGCTAACAGCTATAGACAGCGGAGTAAACAGCAACAGTATAGCAGCATCCTTTGCAGATGATACAAAGATCAGCAGAAAAATCAGCGATGTAAATGAAGTGGAAGCCTTGCAGAGGGACACGGACAAAATATACAAATGGTCAGAAGAAAACAACATGACATTTAACACCGAGAAATTTCAGCTCTTGAGATATGGTAGAAAAGAGGAACTTAAACAGAGAGCATATTATGCTCCAGATAGACAGGAAATTCAGAGAAGCACGAAAGCGATCGGTCTGGGGGTAATAATGACCGATGATGCGAAATTCGAAACACAAAATCAGACAACGATAAATAAAGCAAAAAGAGTCGCGGGACAGGTGCTAAGAACGTTCCAAAGAAGGGATAGGACAGTACTGATTCCCCTGCTAAAAACACTGATTTTTACCAAAACTTGAATACTGCTCAGTTTTGACGTCCCTATAAAAAGGAAGAAACTAATAAACTAGAAGAAACGCAGAGACATTTCATAGCCAAGATTGATGGCTGCAAAGAACTCAACTACTGGGAAAGACTCCGTAAACTAAATCTGTACTCCCTAGAAAGAAGAGAGAGGTATACCATTATCTACATATGGAAAATGATCGAAAAACAGGTACCAAACCTAAAACTAAACCCAATTACCATTCAAACAACACTGGAAAATAGGAAAGGCAGAATGTGTAGTGTTCCCAAATTAAATGCCCGACAAGGGACCTCCTCAACACTGAAGGAAAATAGCTTGGTTATCAGGGATCCAAAACCTTTTAATCAGCTTCCAAAGGACCTCAGAAACTTTACAGGGGTCAAAGTTGAAGTCTTCAAGAGAAGACTAGATGCCTGGCTGAGGACGGTACCAGATGAGTTGGGTGTACCTGGCTATGTACGGTGGAGAGCGCAAGAAAGCAACTCGCTCCTCCACCAAGCCAGACCTAGAGGGGGGCCACCAGCTTTGACCTTCGTGCGAAGAAAGACCAACGCAGCAACAGCAACAAACAAGTATATATATATATATATATATATATATATATACACACACACACACACACACACACACACATATATATATATATATATATATACACAAACTCAGAATGGTCCCCTGAGAAACTTGTATGTTAAACACAGACCGTGCATGTATTCAATCCGACGTGAATGCAACGGGTCTTTTGCTTTATTGAGGTTCTGAATGTAGTAGGCTAGGTGTAAGCTGTAAACCCTAGATCCTATCTCAGAGCTGGATCCTATCTGCTTTGCAGATAGATGGTGAAGGAAGCTATATTTTTGGGACCTCTTTGCGAGTTACCCGTTGCCCACGTCGGGCTAACATCATGAAAAAGAAAAACTGTAGTATTTGTCATTTATTATTACTTATTCGAACTATAGTGGATGTAATTTCCCAGAAGAGTTCCTTGTTCCACGCACGGTTTGTGTTTAACATATATATATATATATATATATATATATATATATATATATATATATATATATATATATACGGTATATTTATATATTACTGTATATAATTGATAAATGGTGTGTGCGTGTGTTAAAAAATGTGTAAAAAAGCACTCGACTTTAGGTGCGCCCCTTAATATTCTGCCTAAGAAAATTTATATGCAAACAAAAAAATTTAAAGAATAGCATTTCTTAAAGTTTTGATTAAAAAAGAATACGAGAAAAGTTAAATTTTGCTTCACTTTTTTTATGCAAAAAATGTAAATTTATTTCAAAGTAAAAAGTTAAAAGGGAAAAGGTTAAAAAAAAAATGAAGCAAACGATATTTATCATTTTAATTGCTTTGTTTTCAAACTGAGTTAGGAATGATAATAAGGTAAAGTTTTAGTTGTAAATGAAATCCCGTATCTGGGGTAAGTGAACTGAACCTTAAGATGTTGGAGTTAAAACATTTTAAGTATATTATAGTTTTCATTAGGTTTCCTTTCAATTAATATACCTGGAATGACAATAAAAACTGCGTATTTGTACTTTTGATGGTTTCAGTTTTAAAGGAGACACGCTAGTAGTGCCATTTGTGGAGTACAAAAAGAATATTTTTTCATATTACTTTATTAGTAAATTATGTTTGTTTTCCTCAAATTTTGTCATTTTGTTTGGTTTTCATCCGTTTTAAATCTATTTATACATGTCTATGCATCCCTGATTTTAAATGGGATAGATATTTGTATGTAGGTATGACGTGGTTAGAATTTATATCTGGCTTCCTTTTTGCTCTTACGATTTTAGAGGTTTTATATTCGTTGAAAATAAATTTTATTTTATAACATTTGCAATAACTTCCATATTTTGCAGAAGACTATAATTTCCCATTTTCAGTGTACGCGTAAATTGGTTTTCAAATTAGATCATACGCCGTTTCAGTAAAGAGGCTTCCCGTAAATGAAAGAGTTTAAAAGAGCCCTTAACTAAAAACTGTACTGAAAAACCATAAAGCATTTCATTTGAAAATATATTTCGTGCCAGTCAAACCAAGTCAGTGAAATGAGTAACATTGAAATAGGAAATCAGTTATTCTTACATTCATTCAATGCGGCGAAAAGACAAGATAAAAAAATGCTGCAGTTGAAAATAAAAATTCGATAAAGCGCTAAGGAATTGGTCATACTGCTCAGACTTACTCTAGGAAGAGAGTAACACTTAACACTTAACCCAACACGAAAAATTTGACTGTCAAACTTAATGAAAAAGTGCCACAAAAGGAAAGTGAAATAAAAACTGGAATTGGCGCCTCTAAAACAAAGCACAAGATCTTAAAGGCACCTTACTCTGAATAAGCTAATACCTAATTTGAATAAACTAATACTAACATTAAAGTAATATGATAATATGAAGAAGTAACAAACATACAATTAAAAAAATTATAGATAGAACATTAACAGCAAAATATTTTAAAATACGGAAGTTAAATGAATAAACCTTTTAACCTACCTCACAAATGAGACAACGATCACTTCCGTAGTTAACATTTTACTAAACTTCGCAATTCTGTAATCTCAATAATAACCACAAATTACAAACGGACTCTTAGACTAAATATTTCACTATCAACCGCTAATTATCATTAATTCACCAGAAATATATTTCAACATATTCAATAATGTAATTATTACAATAATACATCAGAACTGAGCCAAACTCTTCCCTGAAGTTACAAACTAATGACAAAGAATTTGCCATTACAAACAAAACACAAGTACACAACTCTAAAATGCACAGTTTTCAACAGGAAAGATTCTTAACGGATCAACCCTTTCTGTATCCGCAGTTCACTCAAAACCGATAATAAGAAAAAAAAAACTTGAAGTTTTCAAAATGCCAAAAAAGCAGGTATGTGATTCAGTAGAACAAACTTCAGTATCTATTTTTATTTTTTAACCAAATATGATATCAGTTTTGCGCTAGTTCGTTGGCGTCCTTCTGTGGCTGTGCATGATATGTATGTATATTAGGGCGTAGCGTTTTTACACTTTTTTCGATTTTCGTTTTGTAATAGCGCGGAGAAGTGGTTCTTCCACGTCAAAAGTGAGTGTGTAAAATCTCAGAGATCTGCAATAATATCTTCTGCCTCCACACGCGCGTTGAAAATCCAAAAAATGCGCCAAAATACGCATTTTTTTTAATATTTTCTTATAGTTTCAATTTTCATCCTACCTTCTTGTAGTAGCGAGGAAAAGCATCCTAAAGGTTTATTTTAGACTAGTTTTAAATATTTTTGTCCTGCGATAATTTCTTCTGCCTCCGCAAACGTTCCAAAATATGTGAAAATTTACATAAATAGCGTATTTTATAATGACGCTATTATGGTCAACTTCGGCCCTACACCACAGTTTATTCGTTAATTATGTATTAAGTAATGCAATTAACAATTCATTATATCATTCTTTAGTAATTTAAGAAGTTTATATATTTGAGCAATTAAATAATTTAGGTCCACCAATGCAGTTTACTTTGCATATGCTTGGTTTATTTTGGATGACTTATTATGTAATATGCATGCAGCTTATTTCGTCAATATTGAATGTACTATATTGACAAAATAACCCAGAACTCACCACGTGGAGGTGGCTGCATTTCGAGTTCCTCCCTGCCCGACCCAACCACCCTACCATTATCGGACTTAGGCTAGTTACACACTGTAGTCACTTTTTGTTTCCATTCTTGGCATTTTCTTTTTGGATTCTAATCCTCCTCTGATAAATCCATCCCTTGCCTCTGAACCGCATACTACAGCTGAAGCCTCTGTTACCAGCTTTATATGTCGTTCAACCGCTTGGGTGTGGCAAGGAAAGCGTGGGATGAAATCAGGTACATCTCCTGATGAGATATAGTTCAGGATGTCGGAGCGTGATAGAACTTTTGTCAGAGGAGGCTCTGACAGCTCACAAGTTTGCCAGTTAATCACGTTGTAGTACTCACTGCACTGAAAGTTCAACGTGGGCAATTTAAACACTCTCACTGCGGCTGACTCAGAATCTCTTGCTTTAAGGATTCTCCTCCATCCTAATTCTCTGATATGTTTTGCTTCATTGTGAATCATACTAAGGAGGACATTCTCAGGATGAGAAAAATAGGAATTTCTTTGAATAACACGATCAACTATTTCTATACAGCGGGCACTCAACGACCTCGAGCGTTGTATCATTTGATAAAGATGTTTGGCTCCTTGTTTTGCTGAAGAATTTCTCTTGATTTGAAACCACATTGGAATATACACTTTCATAATATAATCCACGATACACTTAAGGTTGTCTGAAGGTTCTTCAGTTGAAACGGAGAGACGAAGTATGCGGTTAGCAGTTGTCACCCATCTGGAGTGTGCCATTTTGCCTGGTTTCCTTTGAGCTAGAGAGGGAGTACATTCACCTTTTGACTCAGCATCATAGATTTCTGCCAAATATTTCTGATCTGTGCTCAGATCATCTCTGTCAACTACAATTTCTTCCGCTTCAACTGCTTCAAACTCAACAACAGGTCTCTTTTCACAATCAATTAACTCTTTTCCTATAGGCCCCGTAAAACTCTGAGGACCTGTTGTTTTACCATCAATGTCAGTCACTATGTGCCGCAAGGGAAGTTCATTAGTGTGAAGCAAGCAAATCAGCCACTGGAGTGCTCTCTGAAAGTGCTCTTCAATACTTCTTATCACTCCTCCTTTTGGTCCTGTATTAACTGCTGTCCCGTCACATCCAATGGCTTTAACTTCTGAAGTATCAATCTCATTTGAGCGAAAAAAATCCAAAATTGCAGAAGATATACTCTGTGCTGAGTCAGAAGCGGGAGTTTCATGCCCAATATAATGCGAGTTTGGTTCTTGAAGCAAAGTGACATGTTCTGTTATATTTTTTTGATAACCTTTACTGCCAACTTTTTCTTGCACTGCAGTTCTGTCCTTTCTTCCATCGAAATAGATACTCTCCATAGTTTCTTCTTCGTAATCTCTCTTTTGAATGATAGATCTCACTCTTTTTCTAGCTCTCCTTACTTTGCATCTGTCTATTACTGAACTTAAATCTTTTTCGTTTATAATTCCCACGTCTTCAAGAACAGCCGAAGCAATTATAGCAGCAGACCTGTCTGACACACCAGTTCTGTCACAAGCTATAGCCAATGATGAGATTGTTCCATGATGAGATTGTTCCATCGATTTGATTCTCTGTGTCGGTTCATAATCAGAGTCCGCTCCTTCTGTTTCACCTGATGTTGATGACAGTGTTTCAGTTGCTTGTCCTTTACTGGTAGATGGTTTTGCCAATTTTCTTGTTGTTCTCTGATCTTTAAGGAAGTCTTGTTCAATTGCTGGAACCTTGAGATGGTTTTCACATGAACACTTATCAAAATTTTCACATTTGCAAGCACTGATGTCAAATAATTTGTTTTCTGCCTCAATTTGAAATGTTTGTAATTTAATTTTGAATGAGTCACTATCTTGTTTCCTTTTTATTGACTTTAGAAGGTTTTGACATTTTTCATGGTAATTTTTAATCATTTGAACGACACAGTTATGAGAAACAGTAGGAATAGAGGCTGTTTTCCACAAATCTTCGAGAGTTTTTGAGAGAACACCCGAAATTTCTGCAACTGTAGGCTCTTTCTTCGATGTCTTCAGATTCAACCTTATTTGATGAAAATATTTCACGGCGTCTTTATAGGTTGGAAGGCACCTCTTGACTAGATTAGCTGGAGCCCCAAATATAGGGCAACTTGAAGAAGTTCTTGTTGCTTGAGCTGGTACTGACATTGTGAAAAACACAGTAATTAATATAAAATTAAGAAATTACTCCTAAAACGTAAAATATTCTTGCATTCTGCAGAAGTTTTGTATATTACACCAACTTATTATTATGCACTAAAATATGCAGTATATGTCCACATATGCGTGTTGTCGTGTTCCAAAGATGTATTAACAGCAAGAGCAACACAATCCACATCTTACCCGAAACGTAGCTAGCACAACACTGCGGGAAAGTGAGAGCAAGAAGGCCTGGTAGAGTGTTGTGAGTCATGACTCATCAGTCATGCCGTATATGGCAATGACGAGCAACACACCATACCAGGCTGTGGGGAAGCTTCTAGAACGATGTGGGAGTACTGCATGACGTACAAAGTGAATTTATTAGCGTATAGGCTGAATATGCAAAATACTTGATTTATGCGGATTTTTCAGTATTTTGGAACGTTTGCGGTGGCAGAAGATATTATCGCAGGACAAAAATATTTAAAACTAGTCTAAAATAAACCTTTAGGATGCTTTTTCCTAGCTATTACAAGAAGGTAGGCTGAAAATTAAAACTATAAGAAAATATTGAAAAAATGCGTATTTTGGCGCATTTTTTGGATTTTCAACGCGCGTGCGGAGGCAGAACATATTATTGCAGATCTCTGAGATTTTACAAACTCACTTTTGACGTGGAAGAGCCACTTTTTCCTGCTATTACAAAACGAAAATCGAAAAAAGTGTAAAAACGCTCCGCCCTAATGTGTATATATGTCGAAAGTTTATTGATAAAGTTTTGGATGGTGAGTGGCGGGAGATTTAAAGCCATATGATCGAGTAGTGTTCTCGTAATAATCATTTTATTGAGTACCCAAAAAAATGCATATTTCAAAATATAACCTTAGTTTTGCTTCCGCCCGAATTGTTCATTCTGACGAAGGTCATGCTTGTTCCTCCACCTTAGACCTACAGCTTAACGTAGAATCCGAACCATGACCCACCAGGGGTGGTCAGAAATGACAAAACCTTCCCCCGGACTCAATCTCATGACCTCCTGATCAGCAGCCCAGCGTCTTAACCACTGGGCTACCAGGGTGTATATATATATATATATATATATATATATATATATATATTACGAATATTTATGAAAATTTTGTCATATATGAATTGTGCATTTTAACTGCATAATATGTAAAGAGTTATCTGCTTTGCAACAGGTTTGTTAAATACGTATGAAGAAATAACTGGGTGAATTCCCGGTGGCTTCCTCAATAGGTAAAGCTGTGTAATAACTTTGGCCTAACAGAAGTAGGTACTCTGGTTGCACCGGGATTCGAATCCAGTGCCAGTGGATTCGTACCAGTGCCCGTGGATTCGTACCTCATGATACCTTGTGAGATTTTGAATTTGAACAACCGTTCAAGATCGACCTGCGGTCAACCCTCTGCAGCATCCCGCCTCATTTGCAGAATTTGGTGGAGAGAATTGGTTTCTGCTCTCCTCCTGCACTCCTAGCCAGCCACGCAGCCACTTTGCTGAAGAACATGTCCAGCTCGTTCTTGAAATTATTCTGCCTAGTGTGCTGGATGTTCCTCAGTTCTTGGGTCAGTAAATTGAAGAGTTTGGGCCACGTATTATCAGGGTATTTTCTACATCGTTTTTATGGCCTTCTGTCCTACTGCAGCTGAGAAAGTACAAAATCTACCTCTTCTCTTATTCCAGTGTTTCATTCTGGTTCATTTCTAAGGTTAGGGACACGACCCTCGAGTATTTTCCATATGTGTATTATTGTGAACCACTCTAGTCACCTTTCCAGAGAGTAGAGTTTCAGGGAGTGTGGGCGGGACCAGTAGTCTTCACCTTTCATTTCCTGTATCTTAGACGTTGTTGTTGTTGTTTAGCCGATCAGCCCACCCTGATCGAGCAAGCCGGCGGCACGCAGGTAACCGATCGCCCTCTCCGGAGTGGACCAGAGGTTCAGCGCACTAGTGATGTTGTGTTGTGTTCGTTGTTGTGCTAGAGCGGTACAGTCCGTCATAATGTGTTCAATTGTTTGTGGTGTGTCTTGGCACAGGTGGCAGGTGTCGTCTATGGAGTTGTCTAGTCTGTGTTTATATGTCCGTAAGTTTGGGTGATGTCCACATCGGAATCGTGCTAAGTTAACTCGATCCGATCTGCTCAGGCTGATCTCTGACCTGTTAATGGGTGGCGGCTTCGCACCTAGGACCGCATTCGGACCGAGTCGTGTCAGTGCTTTGTGGGTTAGATGTGTGTGATGTGTTTTCTGTACTGTGTGATGTCTGTGGGGCTTGGTATGGAATGGAGTATTTCGTTATAATATCTCTCTGGTGTTACCTTAATGGTGCGAGGTGTTGGTGCATGATTGTACATGTAGTGGCAAGGGTCTTGTGGGTTAGTTGTCGCTGCTGCCATGAATTGTGTTCCCCTCATGTCTAAATGTTTCCTAACTTTTAGTATTTTTGTTTCTGTGTGCAGGTGTTCTATTGGTGTGTTTGAGTGCATCCTGTAATGATACGAAGTGCGTGTTTGTATTGTTGTAAGGTGTTTATGTGTGTGTTTGAGATAATGGGTGCCCAGCATGGGCTAGCATAGTCCATAACTGAGCGAATATATTGTTTGTATATGAGTGATGTTGTTTCCTGCTGGTGTCCAAAGTTTGTGCCTGTTAGTACCCTAAGCGTGTTAAGTCTTGACGTACATTTGGTTTTAATGTCCTGAATGTGGTTTGCAAAAGATAATGATGTGTTGTATGTGACACCAAGTATTTTGGTTCTGTGAGTGTGTGGAATGTTGATGTTGTTTAGTGTAAGCTGTGGAATTACCTGGTGTTTTGTGTTGCTTGTAGCAAGGTGATGGTTGATTTTGTGGGCGCTACTTTGAGTCTATTGTGTGTGAGCCAGTCTTGTATACTGTTTATTAGGGTGGAGCGAAAAATACTTTTTTTCTAGTATCAAGTTCTAATAGTGATTAAAAGTTGCATTTAGTGGACGATATATACCTGCCAAAATATGAGTTTATTTGTTTAATATTTTCAGCTGCCACCAGGGGATAAATTTAACACAATTTTGGGTAAAAAGGAAAAAAATGCTTCTATTTTAGGTTTATCAAACTATTATAAAATTTTATCTTAGAATTATCTAATAGTTTGATTAAGATTCTTAAATGAAAGAATTCGTTTTGTAAAAATGCCTTTTCATATGCTTAATATCTTCAGCTGCCACAAGAGGGCTGAAATTAACTTAAAAATGACAGTTAAGTATGATTCTGTATTTACTTGAAAAAGGGAACAGTAATAAATTAGGATGTCTCTCCTCCTTTATACTGGCTTGAGACAGTTAAGAAACGTTATTTCGTGCCTTAGCTGAGTTACCACTTTCCCCAACCAACCTCCCTCTAGAAAGGGTTCTTGCTGAAGACTATTTAGTAATTTGCTTTTGTGTCAAATTTTGGCTGTTTTTCCTTGATTCTAATGTAGCACGAATCCAACCGTCTCTGTTTGTAGGTCCGCAGACTGATCCAGCAGCGTCTGTAACGAGCTTGACGCATCTCTCTACTTGTGTATGACATGGAAACTGAAATAATTCTGAATGAAGAGTAGTACCATGTTTGATGCATGATTCAATATCATCAAGAGAAACTCCTTTGGTTATCGGTGGTTCTGCTATCTGAAAATCTTGCCACATAATGAGATCTGTATAGTCTTTGGCATAAAAATTTATTTCTGGCACCTTAAAATACCTGATAACATCTGTTTCTTGAATACATGCCCTTGCTTTTATGATACGCCTAAATCCCAACTGATGCACATGCTCCCTTTCATCAGCTATCATTGCAATGAGAATGTTTTCTTGATTTGCGTAATATGCATTTCGCTGAATGACTGAGTCATGTACTCTCCTAACCTCTTCACGGAGATACCGGCTTCTTGCCATCATATGCCATATATGTTTAGCACCATATTGGCATAATGGTTTACGCTTTATCTGAAACCACATTGGTGCGTATACCCTAACAATGAAAGTAGCTAATTCTTGTAAATTGCCTGAAGGATTCTCTGTGCTTGCATATAACCGCAGAGTCCTGTTTGCTGTGGTGAGCCACCTTGAATGTGATATATTGCCTGGACTCTTATGACTAAGACTCTTTGAGAATGTTCCACTTGATATAGCCTTGTGAATTTCAAGAAGGTATTTCTGGTCAGTACTTATGTCATCTACATCAACTTTACACATGTCCTCTTGAATTTCAATGGGTTTGAAGTTAACTATGGGAAGCTTTTCACAGTCTGAAAGTGCTCGGCCAATTTCTCCTGAAAATGCTCTTGGTCCAGTAGTGGTACCATCCAAGTGATGAAACAGATGGCGCAATGGAAGTTCATTAAGGTGTAAAAGGCATATCAGCCACTGCAATGGCTTATTAAAGGCTTCTTCCAGTAATCTTATTGTGCCTCCAATACTACCAGTGTTAACCACTGTCGAATCACGGCCAACTGCAACGATGTTCCCATATATCAACATTCCTTTCTTTCAAGCAATTCACTAGCGCTGTGCAAATGTATTTAGCTTTGCCACTGGAAGGTGTCACATGTGCAAAGTACAGAGAGTGTGGTTCAGATATTATGCTGATATGCTCTTCGCGTTTGGTTCTTTGGTGGTTAGAGCCATCATTCTCCTGGACTTGAATCATTGTTTTATCCTTTCTGCCATCAAAGTATAATCCCCGAATGGTTTTTGGCTCTCCTATCTGTTGTAGTTCCTTTCTCTGTTTTTGTCTTTCACGTCTTAGCTTACTTCTGTCTATAATATTCCCTTTGTCTTCGGGAGTAACAATTTTAAGATCTGCCAATACTGCAGAAGCAATAGCAGCCCAGCTCTGTCCGACATTTTAAATCTATCACAAGTAATTGCTAATGAAGGCAGTGGCTCACGCATCTGTTGTTCTGATATTACATATTGAGTCGAGGTTGTATCTTCCTCATTATCTTCAGATATCTCTTCTAGTTGTTGAAGTTCACTTGTCTCTGTTTCGATTTGTAAGTTGGACGTATTGGTTATAGCAGCACTAGTTGTTTGTGAGGATTCCAGACGTGCTTTTTCCATTTCCTTTCGATGTTCTCTTGCTTGTAATCGTCTTGTGTGTGCTATGTCAGTGCTTCCTATCACCATTATTCTGCGTGTTCGTTGGTCATTTAAAAAATCCTGCTCTTTTGGAGGGACTTTCTTACTCTTTTCACATGAGCATCTCCTAAACTCCTTACATTTGCAGGTGCAGATGTCAAACAAAGTGCATTTTGAAGAGTTTTCAAATTCTTCAAGCTGATTTTTGTACTTAGGCTGATCCTTGCGTGACTTGTATGGCTTTAATAAGGACCTGTATTTATCATAGTACACTCGCATCATCTGTAAAACGCGTGTATGTGAAACTATTGGCAAAGAGGCCTTCTTCCAAATATTTTCTACCTTTTTGGAAACTGCCTCTGCTATTTCAGAAAATGAAGGCTCCTTGTTATTCATCTGCTCCTTCACTAAATGTTTTGTGAACAGGTATTCTTTCATAATGCAGTATAAGTTGGTAGTTGCATATCACTCATCTCACAAGGTACTTCAAATATGGCACTTCATATGTTCTCTAGTGAAATGTTTATATTTAGTATTTGATGCCATAATATTTTTAAGAAAAATTCACAATCACAAAATATCCTTGTAACATCAAAACATTATATAATTAATATATATAATATATTTATAAGTATATATAATATATTATATAAATATATAATATATTATATAAATAAACTAAAATTGTATAATACATTATAACAAGCATTTTATAATAAAATCAATATTATCTCTATATAAATCACTTTAAAATAAAGTTTTATAATATTCCGATCAACTGAGCGACTAGGCCTACTACCTAAGAAGACAAGTGTTAACACACTGTTCTAATGACTCACAGAAATAAATTCCTTCACACCAAAACCCTCCCCACAACCCTCCCCAAACCCTCCCCACAACATTCAGTGTAGTCTCAACATGACTCAGTTACTCTAAATTGTGTTAAGTTCAGCTCTCTTGTGGCAGCTGAAGATATTAAGCATATGAAAAGGCATTTTTACAAAACGAATTCCTATCATTTAAGAATCTTAATCAAACTATTAGATAATTCTAAGATAAAATTTTATAATAGTTTGACAAACCTAAAATAGAAGCATTTTTTTCCTTTTTACACAAAATTGTGTTAACTTTAGCCCCCTGGTGGCAGCTGAAATTTTAAACAAATGAACTCATATTTCGGCAGGCATATTTCGTCCACTAAATGCAACTTTTAATCACTATTAGAACTTCATACTAGAAAAAAAGTATTTTTCGCTCCACCCTACTGTTTATGTATGTTTGTAGGTTATTTGTAGCGGTGTCGATGTTGTTGTGGGTGGATGTTAGAGTGATATCATCTGCATATGATGATAAGGTAAGCTTGTTATCTATGGGTGTTGGAATGTCATGCATGTATAAGTTGAAGAGTGTTGGTGAGAGAACAGAGCCTTGAGGGACCCCGTTCGGAAAAAGCTTGTTTTTGGATGACTTGCCATTAAATGTGACATGTGAGTATCTTCCTGAGAGATAGTTGCTCAGCCACCTTTTGGTGTTATTGTGCATGTTTGTGTTGAGTATTTTGTTTATGAGAGGGAAGCGTGGGATAGCATCAAATGCTTTACTAATGTCTATTGTTGCTAATAGTGTACGTTGAGCTGGTTCTGGAGTTGATGCCATCCATGATGTGCTGCGTGAGGTTAGTGAGTAATGTCGTGGTTGAGTGGTGAGGTCTGAATCCATGTTGAGTAGGCGATAGTGGTATGTGTGGGTTGGTGATTTGTAAGATTAGTCTTTCTGTTACTTGGAAGGTGTGCATAGTAAAGTAATGGTCTATAGGAAGCTGGTTCTGTGGATTTTTGTTTGGTTTGAGTAGTGTAATAATTTTACCTTGTTTCCATATGTCAGGAATAATACAGTGTTGGTATGAATATGTGCTGATATTTGTGAGAGCTAATATTCCTTGTGGGCCCAAGTGTTTAAGGTGTATGTTAGATATGTTGTCTGGTCCAGTAGCCTTCGAATTCTTAATGTTTTTGATGATCTTGGTGTCTGGTCTGTATTGAAGGGTGTAATGGTCATGTCGAGTCTGTAGGTTTTCTTGTGTCTGGCTGTTTGTCTGTCTGCATGTTTCTGGTTGTTTGTCTCTGTTAAGTGACTTATCTTTGCGTAGTGATTAACTAGAATGTTAGCTTGTTGTGTGTATGTTGGGATATTATTTTGGCTGCGACAGATAGCCGCGTGTGAGGTGTGAATGCCGCTGTTAGAGTGGGTAATGCTGTTTATAGTCTTGTATAGCCTGTATGTATCTGTGGAGTGGTTTAGTGTTGTTATGAATTCCTTGAATGTTTCTGTTTGTTTCTTTGAGTTTGTTGTTTATTTCTGTGTTGAGCTGTTGTATCTGCTGTTTTATGGCTTCTGTGTGTGGTGTTTGTGTGTTATATTTGAGGTTGTTACGTTGCCTTATGAGGTGGGCTATTTCTCTAGTGTAATTTGGGTGTATTTCCTAATGTGCCCTTGGGTATGTATTTGTTTGCATTATTGATAATCTGATTAAATGTCTTGAGTGTTGTATCGATGTTTATGATGGGTGTGCTGTTTAATGTGGTGAATTGTTCCTCAGTCTGTATTTTGAACTGTTCCCAATCAGCTTTCTTGTAATTTCTGTAAGTGTGCCTAAGGCTGTTGGGGCAGAGTGTAGAATGTGTTGTAATGATGATGGCAGGTGGTCTGATGACAGTTGTTTTTCTGTTCTCCATTGTGTAGTGTTGCTAGTGAGGGGGAACAGAACGTTATGTCTGGGGAGGAGTTTGAGTATCCTGCTTGATGTGGTATGTGTGTATGTTCTTCTGTATTGTTAGGAATGAAGAGGCTGTTTAGTTGTG
Source organism: Bathynomus jamesi (assembly GCA_023014485.1). Classification (NCBI taxonomy): domain Eukaryota; kingdom Metazoa; phylum Arthropoda; class Malacostraca; order Isopoda; family Cirolanidae; genus Bathynomus; species Bathynomus jamesi. The sequence goes on from JAJOZX010004420.1 coordinate 39,956, forward strand.
TGGCTATGTTGGCGCCTCTGGTGTTGTTTTGGTTGTGCAGGTACCAACTAGTGTCTTTGGCGTTGAAGTTCCTCGTAAGATGACATTAGTGAGAGAGGCAAGATTGTGTAACTGTGGATTGTAATTGGCTGGCACCTGAGGTGAACTATCTGGTGGGATGTAAATGTTGATTAGTGTGGTGTTGTGTTTTGCGCGTGTTTTAATGTTAACTGCCTGTATTTCTATCGTGTTATCTGCTTGGATTGTGTTTGTAATGTTTTGGGTAGCATCAGTGTAGCTAATGCTTTTACGTATGTAAGTGATGAGTCCACCCCGTTACCCCCAGTACGATCTTGACGGATCGGTGAAGTCAGGGATGGTGGGTTTTTGTGTGTGCGTTTTAGTTTTGTTTCTTGTATCAGTGCTATGTGAATGTTTTGTTTGTGTACGAATTCCCTAAGCTGCATGATTTTGTTTGTGAGGCCATCTACGTTGTACTGTAATATGTTAATATTATACTTCTGTATGTGTCTCATGGTGCTATTGTGTCTATGTCTTTGTGTATGGTGACATGTGTAAGTTGTAGTGGGGCCTGGATTAGTCTTAATGTCGCCAGAGAGTAAGAGTAGTTCGGGGAGCACGCAATTGTTCCCTGTAATTGAAAAAATAGCACACTGAGAATAGGTCCGGCCCCGGGAGCCGATCGGCACTCTGACCGTGCCACGCAACAGGCCGTCGACTGCCAGTCTAGCCAACCGTAGACAGCCCGCTGCACGGAGATTTGAGGAAGTTTGGCCACCAGCGCGTTGATGTTTTAGACGTAAATGTCCTTTGTATAGCTTCTATGTTTGCAATGTCTTGTTTTCTGTATGTGTTTGTGAGTACTGAGCAATATTCAATTACTGGTAGGACTAGACTCTTCTATAGTTTTAGCATTATGTTTGCTTTTCTGCTGTGAAAGCTCCTCCAAATAATTTTCATTACTTTTCTAGCTGTTTTAATTTTAATGTTATCCTGTTCTCTGAATTCTGTATCATGAAATGTATTCATTGAAGACTCCATTGCTGACGAAAGAACGGCACACGATACTTAAAAGAGAACATCTTAGAAGAGGTGCAAATGGCCACGTGATGCGTAATGTTTGGGGCTGGATTTAATCTTCTCACACTCGATGGAACCACTCCTACCTTTGGACTAATATACTGAAACTCTTGAGTAAGTTATGATTTCCTCCTCAACAACTTGCAAGTGATGTTCAGATATATATATATATACATATATATATATATACACACACACACACACACACACACACACACACACACACATATATATATATATATAATATATATATATATATATATAATGTATTCTGAAACAGTATTTCTTTCTGTTACCAAGGAAACGTTTATTAATTTTATACAATTTATCTATGGTGTTAGGAGAAGAACGAGAATATCTCATTATGGATAATGCCCCAATACTGTACATGATGGATTAAATTGTCTATCAGCTCATCATCCCAAAACGTATTTTACCTTCTCGGTCTCTATTCTTTAATGCTATTCAGAATTGTTTCTAAGTTCTTAAAATGAGAGATAAAAATCAGATCGCAGGTCTCCAGGAAGTCATCGGAAATGCAAAAGAAGCGAGAAATCGTAAAATGAACGTCCTCGAATGGAGAGAAGCAATTTTGGAGGTAGAAGTAAATGATAGTCTTCAGGTTATTAACACTCATTTGGTTCAGAATTGATACACGAACTCTGAAACTTACTTAATGAAGTATTTAAATATGGAAGTTGTTGATGACTGAAGCTGAACCTATATTTTGTTGCATCACTTTAATGATTTTTGTTACTTGTTCTTATATTTAAATACTATGTAGATGTTCAAATTAAGTTTGATAAATAAATATGTTAAAATACGGAACATTTTTCTTTATTAACTGATATGTATGGCGAAATGCTGAACTGATAAAAGTTATGGAATATGTGCGATCGTTTTCCTCAATAATGTGAAGAAACCCTAAAACAAATGTCTAAAGCCGAAACCTACTGCGAAATGTTCAATGTTAGTGACTGCCGGAATGTAAGTAGTCAATGTCGTATTGCGTGTTACATTGCCGAATTTGATTGTAATTTTCGAAAAAACAATGAGCTATGCCAAATTTTAGATAATACTGTCGATTTAGAGATTCAAATGTTGCTTTGAAAAGAAAATGGTTGAAACTGAGAACAAAATTTCGAATGTTCAATATCTGTATTGAAATCTTTGGAAATTTATCCAAATTGAGTGTATACATATATATCAGGGCTGGGGTCAAATACGTATTTCTATTTGTATTTATATTTCAGAATCTCGACGGTTGTGTATTTGAATTTTATTTGTATTTGATCGTTGTATTTGTCGTATTTGCTCAAATACATGTCAAATATAACACCACAGCGAGTCAATATGTTAGGCCAAGAGAACAGGTTGGGACCTGTTGATGTTTGTAAAGTGTAACCAGTAACGAATTGTCTATTGTTAATTGTTAACGAAATAGTTTTTATAATGCTCACGTTTGTTTACTTTTAACTTGAACAGACTCATAACGGGAACAAATAAATAATTGTAGAAGTCACAACAGGCAATTTGAAACTTGTATTTGTATGTGAACAATTTGTATTTGTATTTGCCAAATAAAAAACTGCAATTCTTTATTTGTATTTATAGTTGCAGTTGAAAAAGTGTATTTGACTCAGCCCTGAAACCTGCATTTTCCCGAACTCAGTAAAATAATTACCACGACACTATTTATTATTTTGCATATAATATATAAAAATGAATGGGTTGGGCTTACTGTTTGAGCAAAGTAACTTTTACTTTCACCCAATCATATGGCTTTAATTCTCTCAACAATCAACTTTCTAAACTTCACCAATGAGATTTCAACAAATATATTGACATATAAACAACCACCTCCAACCACAATCTTATGTCTGTTTCCTGTTCTATCACTCAAATTCTGCCTTTGTATCTTCCTAAGAGGTGGGCACTTTGGCATTTTGGCACTTTGGCGCCTGTGATTGGGAGGCCCTTAAGCAGTACTTTCGTGATTTCCCATGGAATGATTACTGCTTCCGTTGCCGGGGCCCTTCTGAATGTGCTGAGCGCATCACGGAGGTGATTCTGTCGGGCATAGAGGCATACATTCCATATTCTATTCCTACTACTAATGTAAAAATACCTTGGTTTAACTTTACTTGTTCTAATGCTATCCGCAACAGAGAGGAGGATTTCAGAAGGTACCGTCGCCATCTAACTCCTAACTCTCACTCGGCTTATATTTTTGCCCGGAATCATGCAAAATCTGTTCTTCGACTCGCCAAAAATTCCTTCATCCAACAAAAATGTAAAAACCTTTCCAATTCTAATTCTTCTCACTCTTTTTGGTATCCAGCTAAGAACCTCTTCAACAACTTTACTTCTTCTTTTCATCCTCTTTTCCATTCCGACGGCTCAGTTGCCGTCTCTTCTCCTGACAAAGCTGAACTCTTCGCTCAAACTTTCGTCTCCAATTCAACAGCGGTGCTGTTCTTCCATCTCCTCATCACTCTAACTTTATTATGTCTGAAATTAGAATCTTTTCTAAAGATGTTTTTTTCTGCCATATCTGGGCTCAACTCTAGGAAGGCGTATGGTTCTGATGGTGTTCCTCCTGCTGTTCTCAAAAACTGTGCTTCTGTACCGACACCGTGTCTAGGCAAACCCCTTCGTCTTTGTATTTCATCTGGTACGTTTCATTCCTGCTGGAAGTTTGCTTTCATCTAGCCTGTCCCAAAGAAGGGTGACAGCTGTCAACCCTCCAACTATCGTTCAATTGCTTTGATTTCTTGCCTTTCTAAATTTCGTGAGTCCATCCTTAATAGGAAAATTCTTAAACACCTCTCTTCTCACAATCTCCTTTCAGATCGTCAGTATGGTTCTGCAAGGGACGCTCGACTGGCGATTTTCTCTCATATTTCTGTCTCTTGGTCATCCTCCTTTCGGGATTTCGATGAAGCTTTTCCTATTGCGCAAGACATATCAAAAGCTTTTTATAGACTCTAGCACAAATCTTTTATTTCCAAACTGCCCTCCTTCGGTTTCTATCCTTCTATCTGTGCCTTCCTCTCTAATTTCCTTTCTGGCAGATGTACACACTGTAACTGCGCTTGTAGATGGCCACTGTTCTTATCCTAAAGCTATTAACAGTGGTGTTTGTCAGGGTTCTCTCCTGTCACCAACTCTTTTTCTCTTATTTATGAATGATCTATTAAATCGCACTTTCTGTTCTATCCACTCCTATGCCGATGGTTCCACTCTTCACTTATCCACCCGCTTCCCAAAGTGTCTCTCACAGCAGTCACCCCATGATTCGCGCAGGACGGCTATGGTACACCTGATCTCTGATCTTTCAGCCACTTCTAAATGGGGCAGAGAAAACCTCGTGGTTTTTAATACCTCAAAACTCAGTTCTTTCATCCGTCTACTCGTCACACTTTTCCACACGACTATCCCCTTACCTTGAACAATACACAACTTAATCGTTTCTCTTCTCTGAACACTGTGGGCGTTTCCTTTTCTCGTGATTTTTCCTGGAAAGATCACACATATTCTCTTTCCAAAACAGCTTCTAAAAGGTTACGTGTGCTGTAGCGGCTCCTTAGTTTCTTTACACTCTCTCAGTTGCTCTCTCTGTACAGGGGACTTATCCGCCCCTGTATGAAGTACGCTTCTCATGTGTGGGATGGCTCAACCCACACAGCCGTACTTGACCATGTGGAATCAAAGGCGTTTCGTTTCATCAATTCCCGCCTCTTACTGAATGTCTTCAATGTCTCTCTCTCTTCCCTGCAATGTTGCCTCACTCTCCCTTTAATATCGCTATTATAACGGACACTACTCTTCTGAACTCTCTAACTGCATGCCTCCTCCTTTAAGGAGAGCACGCAGTACCAAACTTTCTACACATTATCATTCCTTTTCTGTCCAACTCTTTAACGGAAGGGTTAATCAGTATTTTCAATCTTTCATCTAATCAACCGCTCAAGTCTGGAACAATTTGCCTCAATCCATCTTTTCCCCTGTCTATGACTGCCAATCTATCAAACGCAGTGTCCAGTCATCTCGAAATCCATGATTTTGGCTTTCTTCTTCGTCTGTGGTGGTGGGGGGGACGCTTGGCCCCTCCTTCCTCCATAAAAAAAATAAGGACTCCGACGAAATTTCCTCCGCATCTGTGTATACATATATCAGTACATTTAATATTGTAATGATTTATTTGGAGTCAATGCGAAATATTTTTCACACTGGTACTCAATCCCGTGTGATATAGAATTTGGCACTTCTATATTGTGAGGTTATTGTAATTGTAAATTATTAATATCCAAAGATGGTACTCTATCAATGAATTCATCCCTTCAGGTGAATCTAATATTTCTGGATTAGTTGTTCAGGGAAGAAAAGAAAAGATGGAGGTAACCTTTTTGCTTGAAAAGAAGAATTATTTCACCCATTTAACTTTTGTATGAGTGTATCTTGAACACAGTTATAACCATGCGTGCTCATGATGACACAGGAAGATACGTGCAAGAGTGGGACTTGGAGGACTTATTTTATGAGTTTTATTGTATTTCAAACTGACTTTTCATATAATTGTAATAGCTCCTCGTTTTTTAATTCTAAACATTTTAAATCAGAAATTTCTCATATCTTGTAAAATGTATTTTTTTTATTCAGATTCGAAATTATGTTTCTCAAATCTCAATACAACTAGATTTTTTAAATTTTATTTTAAACTATTCTCTAAAACTTTAAATACACGAAACGGTTAATTTTCATCCCTATAAGTCCTCTTTTAAAAGTAAGAGTACTAATGATTTTACTTTCTCCTTAATTAACTTTTAAAAACAATTAGTTTTCTCATGTTCTGATCAATTTCTTTTGTTTGAAAATTCTTTCAAAATTAAATTTTAAAAAAGTCTGAATATTTTCGCAATTTCATTTTTTATTTTATTATTTTTGTTATTTTTTTCCATGTAGTTTTTATATTTTAATTTTCTTACATTTTAGATTAGAAAAAGCGAATAAATTAGTGATTAATGTAATTTTATTTAATATTTACTTTGATGGGCTAAAGATGCAAATCTCATTCCGAAACATTCGCGCATCTGAAACAAAACAAATAATTTTTTAATGTTTGGGCATACTTTTTACCCTTAATATAATTCTATTCATTTAATTTTTATATTATGTATGTACTGTTATGTGCAGTTACAGATCAGTCGTGTAGTAGTTTAATCGGTACAAATTTCTTTAAATACTCTTTTAAAGTGCTTGCTTATAGTATCAGTCACAAATTTATATATATATATATATGAAAATTATTTCACGAAAGTAACACGTGAAAAATATTTATGATGAATAAAACCACGAAGGAAAGGAAACACAAAAAGGTGCTCAAGCGCTTTCGTCTAATGACATCCTCAGGATGTCATTAGACGAAAGCGCTTGAGCACTTTTTGTGTTTCCTTTCCTTCGTGGTTTTATTCATCATATATATATATATATATATATATATATACAGTCTATATGAAAATAAAAATCCACTCTAATAGACAGAGTTTATTTCCACAACAGTTTCGATGCCCACTGGCATCCTCCTCGGGTGGATTCATTCGTTTTTCTGTATCCACCCGAGGAGGATGCCAGTGGGCATCGAAACTGTTGTGGAAATAAATTCTGTCTATTAGAGTGGGTTTTTATTTTCATATTTTGACCTTCACGTAGAAAAAAGTGAAGTTTTTTGCATTTATATATACAGGGTGGGCGGAAAGTAGCTCCCTATTTTGGATTGGTAAAAAAATACGTATATTATTCATTTATTTCAGAAAAAATAATATGAAAAGGTAGGCATACATGGTAGGTTTTCTCTAAAATTCAATGTGGGCTCCAACTCTTTCCACCAGCTTCTGGAGCCGCCCAGGAATGGCGTCCACTGACTTTAGCAGGAACTCCGGCGGGATGGAGGACATGACTTCCCGAATTCGGTCCTCCAGTTCTTCCAATGTCCTCGGTTTGGTGCGGTAGACTTCTTCCTTTACCCACCCCCAAAGAAAGAAGTCGCACGGTTACCGCTGAAAAACGGCAGAATCGGTTCAGTGTAACGGTGTGGTGTGGTATGACCTCAGATCAGGTTGTGGGCCCGTTCCTTCTGCGCAACACCATGAATGCTGAGCGGTACCTTGCTATGTTGCGAAACGAGGTCTGGCCGGTTGTCAGCACATGGGAGAACATCGACGATCTGATATTTATGCAAGATGGCGCCCCTCCGCACTTCGCTCTTGTTGTCCGTGAGTGGCTGGATGCCCACTTCCCTGGGCGTTGGATGGGTCGTCGTGGTCCACATCAATGGCCAGCCAGGAGCCCCGACTTGACACCGTGCGACTTCTTTCTTTGGGGGTGGGTAAAGGAAGAAGTCTACCGCACCAAACCGAGGACATTGGAAGAACTGGAGGACCGAATTCGGGAAGTCATGTCCTCCATCCCGCCGGAGTTCCTGCTAAAGTCAGTGGACGCCATTCCTGGGCGGCTCCAGAAGCTGGTGGAAAGAGTTGGAGCCCACATTGAATTTTAGAGAAAACCTACCATGTATGCCTACCTTTTCATATTATTTCTTCTGAAATGAATGGATAATATACGTATTTTTTTACCAATCCAAAATAGGGAGCTACTTTCCGCCCACCCTGTATATATATATATATATATATATATGTAAAAAGTGAACAATGAACAATTCCTATACCATCATTATATGGATTCATTGTCTTCATGCAGTACTTATGTTCGTATAGTTTTTTATGTTCGAATGTCCATTTTTACATAAGAACCAAAATCGCTTAACGCGAGTTTGGATAGTAATTTTACTTGTAGCTTCCTATTTTTGTTCGTGTCACAACCCTGCGATCTACCATATCTATGGTTTAGTCGTGTCCATTTTTCCATTTGTTATAGAAGTTGTTGTAATTAATTATGATTGTCTTGCATCTCACCCTCGACCCTAGATTATGCATGCACATTGCATATAACAGGATTGGAACCCGTAGTTGTACTTCTTAGTCATTAATACCCACTCTTTGTCTCTAATTCGTTCTTGTAAATCTTCCTAATGATGATTTGTACTATGCGTACAAATTCAATAACTATGACGTCATAAAGTAAATTAATCCTCTTCACGTTTCCATACCGCCAATACTGAATCACCCATTTGGTATGTGGATATCTTTCATGTTCACTATATGATAAATTCTTTAATAATAAGAAAAAGAAAAGAAAAACTTCATTCTCTATACATCATTATTTGTATTGTGCCCTACCTATTGTCTATTGATGCCTATCAACCTATCAGTCCATATTTTACGCGTGTCTATATTACGCACACAACCTATTCTGTTACTTACATGTAAAATACGTCCACATGTATTTTTTTATTTTTTTTATTTTAAGTGCGTGCACCCCTCACAAGATATTCATAAATGCTTGGGTAAGTAAGTGGTCGAATTCGCGAATCACAGCAAAAGCGAACGTTTCTAAGATAAACATCTTTCGCTCTGATCCAAATTTATAACATATTATAATGAAATATAACATATTATGTTGTATATAAATTATCTTGTCATGTCTCATGTACTTGTGTTGTACTAATGACCATATATAATAACCATATATAATAACCATATAATATAACCATATAATATAACCATATAATATAACCATATAATATAACCATATATTATAACCATATATTATAACCATATATAAAAACACTGTAAGAATGGTAAACGACGTAATGTACTTCAATGAAACTATAATTGAATGTAATGACTTTATATATAATGTAAGAATGTACTTTAATAGAACTGTAAGGGACAATCATAAGCGAATGGGAAGTAATCCATAATCGAAATCATAATTGTAATGAACCAAAATTAATACGTACTCAGTCGTGTACTTAATTTGTACGTATGTGTACTATTACGAAATGATATCGCCTTCAGAAATGAAGATTCGGCAAAAATATACGATTAGTTTTTATTTTTATTTTTTTTATTATTTTTAGTTGAAACTTTTCAAACATCTGATCATGTGTTTAAAAGGGGGGAAACTTAACCTTCAATTGTCGTCCCCCAACATTTAGGTTTATATTATACATGCACTTCTTCTTCAATTAAGACACTTCATTACGGCTCTCTGCTTTGGTCACTGCTAAGACTCCCTTGTTAGCAGCTTCGCTGCGGGGAGGGGGCAGAGGCCCCTTGCCTCCTTAACTTTTTTTTAGATTCCGGCCTGAGCCATGGTCGAAAGAGGTCGAACCTCTACCCCTGTAAAATTCAGACCACTACCTGTACATTTTGAGAAGTAAACTACAAAAAGAGAAAGTTTTTTTATCTTTTCCTTCGAGCCTTGTTCTAGAATTAGAAAGTTATAGAAGAAAAGTATATAGAAGAAATATCCGTTGCTTGCATCCTAACCAGAACCCCCCCGTCGATTCCGAACCGACTCAGGGCCATAAAAGTGGGGGTTAACATATATATGCTGTGTGTGTATATAATATATATATGTGTGTATGTATATGTACATATATATATATATATATATATATATATATATATATATATACACACACACTGTGTATATATATGTGTGTGTGTATGTGTATATATATATATATGTGTGTGTGTGTGTGTACACACACACACACACACACACACACACACACACACACGTATATATTTGTATATATTAAAGGTCACCGCGAATGCCAGTCGGCTAAAAGGAAAGTTTAGAAGTTCGGTTGTTTGTTTTCTCCTTTATTATTATGGTTAAGTTTTTTCTTCTATTTGGGTGACCCTCCGACGTGGGGCATGAATTCTATATTCCCTCCTGATTTGAACCCTCGATTCTAAGTGAGTAATTGATGATGAAATTATTGGTTGTAGTAGCTTTTAATCAGTGAATTAAAGACAGTTTGATAGCTAGAAGTCCAGTCAAAATTCATGAAATATAATGCGATTAAGTTCAACTGTAGTTTAATTTAGACTTAAAGATAAAATTAATCAACTCAAGATTAAGTATTGCCAGTCCACTACTTCTCTCTCTGTAGTTAAGATTAATGGCCCTTAATTATCTCACAAACTCAATACTCAAACTCAATAATTCTCTCAAAATTTAGTCTTTAACGAGCAAATTCCCTCCGGTCTTCACTCGGAGAACAGCTTAAACGCAACCCAGTCTATTTCTCTCTACTGACGGAGCGCAAGTTAGATTCTGTCTTCTCTCCCTCGCATTCCTTCTTTTATATGACCAAGTTATCCTCGTTCTTACGTCAGAGTCCAAGGCACACAAAGGCGAATATCCAGTGACCGGAAATTGCCACGCGTGCGTGGGAGTGTGGTACCATCAGCGCCAGCTTCATTGGATTGTCGCGATCTTGTACAGGAAGTCGTCTAGAGGTCGCAGAGAAGACGTTGTAGGGGTTATAGAGAACTTATATAGTTCGTGTATAACAAAGTCGTCTAGAGGTCGCAGAGAGAACGTTGTGGGTTACAGAGAACTTATATGGTTCGTGTATAACACACACACGCACACACGCACACACACACATATATATATATATATATATATATTCATATATATTGGAGGAGGAGATTATAGACACCAATCGACCAGGGAAGTACTCCGTGGGTGACGCTAGACAGAAGATAAGGAGTGCTGGAACTCTCGTTTCTCCTGTCACTGTCCTCCTTAGCTGATCTTTTTCCGTGTCTCATCTACCCTGTGAGCAGTTCGCATGCTCTCAAACGCACACTTCTCTCCCTAATCCTCACTACATACACATGCATCTTACACACTACATAATCTTTTCAAAACTTTAAAAAAAAAATGGCATCAACTTCAAGAGCCTCGGAGTCCCTTGGGGAGAGGACCATAACTGTCCCCACTTCTGGTTCCCCGCTGCCGATACCGGAACGCAGACCCGAATCTGCTACTGCCCATTGAGATGTTCTGGACCTCTGTCTGATCCACTTTTCATAAACTTCTGCAACATTCGTGGCCTTTTCTCAAATTTCAATCTGTGAACACCATCTCTTCTCTAAACCTCATCTTTTTTTCCTCACTGAAACTCAGGTGTCTGTGACGACTTACAGCAACCTCTTTTCTGTACCCTCTTACTTTCTCTATACTCAGTTTCCTCCAAAGGTGGATGTTGCGATATGCACCAATGACAACTTGTTCTGTATTCCCGAACTCGAATTTTCTGAATTCTATACCTCTGGCTACAGCTTACTTCCTTCTTAAACAAATACATCTGCTCTGTTTATCTTTCTCCTAATTCTACTGACTATCCAAATTATTTGACTATCTCACTTCCAAATTAGAATACATTCTTTCCCGCTCTCCCTTTGCTGAAATCTTCATTTTTGGAGATTTCAGTGTTCACCACCACCTATGGCTTTCCTCTCATTTCACTGACATCCCTGGTGAACTAGCTTACAACTTTTCTATCCTAAATGACCTAGAGCAAATTGTACACCACTCTACTCGTATCCCCGATCGCCTTGGAAATAGGCAAAACATTCGGATTTATTTCTCACCTCTCCTCCTTCTTACTCTGTGAAACTTTTTTCTCCGTTGGACTCCTCCGATCACAATCTTATATCTGTTTCCTGTCCTATCGCTCCAATTCAGCCTTTGGATCCTCCCAACAGGAGATGCCTTTGACACTTCGGTGCCATTGATTGAGAGGCCCTTAAGAGGTACTTCTGTGATTTCCTATGGAATGATTACTGCTTTCGTCGCCGGGGTCCTTCTGAGTGTGCAGAGCGCATCACAGAGGTGATTCTCTTGGGCATGGAGGCATACATTCCATATTCTATTCCAATTACTGATGCAAAAAAACCTTGGTTTAACTTTACTTGTTCTAATGCTATCCGCAACAGAGAGGAGGATTTCATAAGGTACCGTCGCCATCCAAATCCTGACTCTCACTCAGCTTATATTTTTGCCCTCTTCAACAACTTTAATTCCTCTTCTTTCCCCTCATCTTTTCCATTCCGACAGCACAGTTGCAGTCTCTTCTACTGAAAAAGCTGAACTCTTCGCTCAAACTTTATCCTCCAATTCAACCCTGGACGATTCTAGTGCTGTTCCTCCATCTCCTCCCCCTCTGACTTTATTATGTCTGAAATTAGAATCTCTTCTAAAGATGTTTTTTCTGCCATATCTGGGCTCAACTCTAGGAAGGCGTATGGTCCTGATGGTGTTCCTCCTGTTCTTAAGAACTGTGCTTCTGTGCTGACACCCTGCATAGGCAAACTCTTTCGTCTTTGTCTTTCATCTGGTACTTTTCCTTCCTGCTGGAAGTTCGCTTTTATTCAGCCTGTCCCAAAGAAGGGTGACCGCTGTCAACCCTCCAACTATCGTTCAATTGCTTTGACTTCTTGCCTTTCCAAAGTTTTTGAATATATCCTTTATTGGAAGATTCTTAAACACCTTTCTTCTTACAATCTTGTTTCAGATCGTCAGTATGAATTCCGCAAGGGACGCGCTACTGGCGATCTTCTTGCATAACTCTCTGACTCTTGGTCATTCTCCTTTCGGGATTTCGGTGAATCTTTTGCTATTGCGCTAGACATCAAAAGCTTTTGATAGAGTCTGGCACAAATCTTTAATTTCCAAACTGCCCTCCTTCGGTTTCTATCCTTCTATCTCTGCCTTTATCTCTAATTTCCTTTCTGACCGATCTATAGTTGCAGTTGTAGATGGCCACTGTTCTTCTCCTAAAGCTATTAACAGTGGTGTTCCTTAGGGTTCTGTCCTGTCACCCACTCTTTCACTCTTTTCTTTTTATTTATTGATGATCTTTTAATTCGCACTTCCTGTCCTATTCACTCCTATGCCGATGATTCCACTCTTCACTTCTCCATCCGCTTCTCAAAGCGTCCCTCACAGCAGTCGCTTCATGATTCTCGTGAGGCGGCTATGGAGCACCTGACCTCTGATCTTTCTGTTATATCCAATTGGGGCAGAGAAAACTTGTGGCGTTTAATGCCTCAAAAACTCAGTTCCTTCATCTGTCTACTCGTCACAATCTTCCACACGACTATCCCCTTACCTTCAACAACACACAACTCAATCCTTCCTCTTCTCTTAACATTCTTGGCGTTTCCTTTTCTCGTAATCTTTCTTGGAAAGTTCACATATACTCTCTTTTTAGAACGGCTTCTAAGAGGTTAGGTGTGCTGTACTGCCTCCGCGGTTTCTTCACCCCCAATTCAGTTGCTGTCTCTGCACAGGAGTCTTGTTCGCCCCTGTATGGAGTATACTTCTCATGTGTGGGGTGGTTGAACCCACACAGCCGTACTTGACCGGGTGGAATCAAAGGCTTTTCGTCTCATCATTTCCCCACCTCTTACTGATTGTCTTCAATCTCTCTCTCTTCGCCGTAATGTTGCCTCACCCTCTTTTTACTATCGCTATCATAACGGACATTGCTCTTCTGAACTCTGTAACTGCATGCCTCGTCCTTTAAGGAGAGCACGCAGTACCAGACTTTCTATACTTTCTCATTCCTAATCTGTCCAACTATCTAATGCAAAGGTTAATTGGTATTTTTAGTCTTTCATCTACTCAACCAGTGAACTCTGGAACAATCTTTCTCAATCTATCTTTCCTCCTGTCTATGACCTCCCATCTTTCAAACGCAGAGTGTCTAGGCATCTTGAAAACCTCAGACCTTTATTTTTGTTCTTTTCTGCATAAAAAAAAATATGTTACACACAGACCGTGAATGAAACAAGGAACTCTGTTGGGAAAATTAAAGCCACTATAGTCTTAATTAGTAATGGTAAATGACAAACACTATAGTTTTCTTTTTCATGATGCTAGCCCGACGTGGGCAACGGGTCACCCGCAAAGAGGCCCAAAAAATAGCTTCTCTCGCCAGCTACTTGCAAAGCAGATAGGATCCAACTTTGGGACAAGATCTAGGGTTTAAAGCATCTCAGCCCAACTATATTCAGAACCTCAATAAGCAAAAGACTCGTTACATTCACGTCGGATTGAGTACATCACAGAAAAAGGGGGTTAACTATTGTATTTTGCCATTTTTATTGTTTAGCCTTTGCAGATAGCTGGTGAGGGAAGCTATATTTTTGGGGCCTCTTTGCGAGTGACCCGTTACCCACGTTGGGCTAACAGCATGAAATAGAAAAAAACTATAGTGTTTCTCATTTACCATTACTTATTCGGACTATAGTAGATTTAATTTTCCCAGTAGAGTTCCTTTTTCCATGCACGGTCTGTGTGTATCCTAAAAAACCTCAGGGGACCATTTTGAGTTCAGAATCCCATATATATATAAAAGTGTCCCCCAAAATTGTCCCGATTTTTATTTGCCCGTTATTTTATTGTGGATTTCTATTGTATTATTGGGTTTTCCTGTTCAAAAAGGTAACAGATTGGGGGTTGTATTCCGCATATGCCTATATGACTATACTTATACATTTCTAGTGGCTGAACCTTCAAACAGTGATGTCGCATTTGCAGATGGAATAGAAAACCAAATCGTTGAGTGGTTTTATATCACAATTTCTGTGACACAAGTGCAGAGGAACTTTAATAGAGAATATGGATGCAGAGATCCACCCGATAGAAAGACAATATCACGAATTGTTAGACAATTTCAAAGAAAAGGAAATGTAAGCAATCAACATAAGGGTAATAGGTAGGCAACGATCCACAAGAACTGCGCACACGTAAATATGGTTCATGAAATTATTGCGCGCACTCCTAGAAGGAATTCCATGTTTGTCAGCAGAAGAAAGTATTTCATGAACATCTGTGCATCGTATACTCATACTTCGTACCGAATTAAACCTTTTTCCCTACAAAATTGATTCACAAGCAAAAAAACGAATGGAATTCGCAACATGTGTTAGCAAAGCTAGAAGATCCTGAGTTTTTGAAACACTTCCACATCACTGACAAGTGTTATGTACATCTGTCCAGGGAGATTAATAAGCAAAATTTTTGTACTTGGAAAAACATGCTGACGCCCAATAGAACTTCCACGTAATGTTGCTATCAACATTTGGGTCGTTGTTGGGCAGTAGGGTGTAGTAGGGCCCTACTCTTCGAGAACGAAACAGGAAAAGCAGTAACGGTAAAGCAAAATTCCTATCGTCAGATGAAACACGACTTCTACTTACCACAACTAATAGTTTCCTGTAAAAGAAATAATTGTGTTACTCCAGATTTACAGTGATTTCAGCATGATGGAGCACCTCGACACACTGTTTGTGAAAGTCGCAACTTTATGAGGGAACATTTTTCCGGGCGACTAATCTCCCTTCATGAGCCAGTGGAATGGCCCACATACTTACCTGACCTCACACCCCTGACTTTTTGTGAGGTTACATAAATGACAGGATCTATTCTACCAAGCCTAAGACACTTGAAGACCTAAAAACCAAAGTCTATCGTATGAAGTAATCAACAACATCCTAGCTGAGCTCTTTCCAAAAATTATGTCAAACATTTGTGTAAAGTTGAATATGTGTTTGAAAAAATGGCGATTACACTGAACATGTTGTTTAAGGTTAATAAACTCTTATTTCTTACATACCTTATTGCGTTTGTCTTCGCGTCTAGATTCCTTTTTTTTAGCTAGGACATTTATTTAGAAGTAGGGACTTTTTGTGGGACACCTGATAGATATAACTTAAAAGATTTATTTAAAAAAGTAAAAAGCGAAACATTTTACAGTCAAAGCGTTATTTGGATATAGAATAAAAAGCGATCATGCATCGCTCTTTAGAGGAAAGTTAGACATGAACTTCAAGCTGCAATTTGATATCCGCACATTTGCATACAAAGTTATACGCAGCTACCATCCTCACTGTCTGTTACATTTTCCTTCAGATCATCAACATTATCCTCACACGAGTCCCAAAAACAATGACAACCTGTAAACAAACATGAGACGATCTCATGCCGGTAAAATGGCAGTCACAATTAGCTTGCTCACTAATGAACAACGTTCCTACTCTAAAAACACGGATCATCCCACTCTAGTTTCAAATGTCTCTTAAAAAGCCGTCTTCGCAAGCTCAGTAACGCATTATGAACGAACACTCCCGAATTCTCAGATTAAGGCAATTATCACTACTCTTAATGTTGTATAATGTTCGCATGTAATTTAAACAGTTCAGTGATGAGTTTAATAATAATAATAATAATAATATATAATAATAATATAATAATAATAATAATAATAATAATAATAATAATAATAATAATAATAATAATAATAATAATAATAATAATAATATATGATGCGCCTCGGTGGTGTAGTGGTTAGCGTCGCTGACTACGAGTCCACCGGCCTCGGATCAAGACCCGGTGACGGCAGGCAACGCGCAGCAAACCCCAGCTCTTCATCCTTCCACACAATAAAAAAACTGGTTAGTAGTTAAATGGGTACCCTGGATAGCCTAGTGGTTAAGACGCTGGGGCTGGTAGGACGTGGTTCAGATTCACACGTTAAACTGTAAGTCTAAGGTGGAGTGACAAGCTTGACCTTTGTCAGAATGAACAATTCGGGCTGGAGAAAAGCCAAGGTTAACCAAGGTTTTATATATATATATGATACTAGGGGCACTCAATATATTTTGCTCCACCCTTTTTTCGTAGTTAAATAATAGGCCATCGGACTAAAATGTCTTTTGGGCCGTAAGTTTGAAATTCCTGCGCTTCACATAACCGGATTTTTCCAGTTTGAACCTCCCATCCTTGTATAAAAACCGCTTTTAAACGCCTTTGTATAAAACCGATGGTTAACCAGGTTCGAAAATGGCGTCTGACAGTGATGTGCGTCGTAAACAGAGAGCTGTATCGAGTTCTTAACCGCAGGGAAGGAAACAGTTGGAAATATTCACAAACGTCTACAAAACGTTTACGGAGATGCTGTTGTTGATCGAATCAGCCTCGATGATGAGCCACGCAGCAGTCGCCCGGCATCGGCTGTGAC
The DNA here is from genome assembly GCA_023014485.1 of Bathynomus jamesi. Classification (NCBI taxonomy): domain Eukaryota; kingdom Metazoa; phylum Arthropoda; class Malacostraca; order Isopoda; family Cirolanidae; genus Bathynomus; species Bathynomus jamesi. The sequence continues at coordinate 57,048 of JAJOZX010004420.1, forward strand.
ATCTCACACTGTGCAATGTGTTAATAACATCATTCGATCAAATCGGCGCGTCACATACAAGGAGCTATCACTGGAGCTAGGAATTAGTGAAGGAAGTGTGAATACGATAATTCAGCAACTGGGATACTCAAAAGTGTGTTCACGGTTTTTCCTCGCCAACTGACTGAAGATCACAAAGCCCAAAAAAAGAAATTGCTTCTGAGTCGTTGGTTCGATACGAGACAGAAGGGGATGACTTCCTTTCACGAATTGTGACTGGGGATGAGACTTGGGTACACCACTTGAACCTGAAACAAAACGCAAATCCATGGAGTGGCATCACGCAGACTCCCCACGCAAGAAAAAGTTCAAAATGGCTCCCTCTGCAGGAAAGGTTATGCCAACATCTTTTGGGACATGAAGGGGGTGATTCTGGTGGACATTATGAAGAAAGGGCAAACAATCAAATCAGAGACATATATTTCTACCCTACAGAGACTCCAGAGACGTATAAAGCGAGTTCGACCGGAGAGAAAACTGGAAGACGTCCTTCTTTTGCACGATAAAGCAAGACAACACAACAGTTTGCAAACAAAAGAGGCCATCACAAAAATGGCGCTGACTATGTTACCCCACCCTCCATACTGCCCGGATATGGCACCTTCAGACTTCCATTGTTTGGGCCAATGAAGGATGCTATTCGTAGAAGAAAGTTTCAGAGTGACGATGAGGTTGTTGAGGAGGTTAAGAGGTGGCTCTAGCGGAACCCAACGGACTTTTACCAGCAAGGAATAAAGGCCCTTGTTTCGAGGTGGAAGAACGTCGTAGAAAAGGATGGAGACTATGTGGAAAAATAAAAACCTGTAAAAAAGGTATGTGCACAAAATTTGGAATTTACAAAGAAACTTGGAAAGAAAGAAAAAAGGCGTGCAAAATATATTGAGTGGCCCTCGTGTGTGTATATATATATATACTGTATATATATATAATTTGTACTATAACACTAAATATGGAAAACCTAAGGATTTATGTAAAGTAAAAATTATAAGACGGAGTTTTTCTAGAAGAGGTGTTTACATTGATCACAGTTGAACCCCCCCTTTCAAGTATCAACCCCTTTATGATTTATGGCTACATAAGACAGAACACAGCAATCGAGACACAGAGGCCGAGACATAATATCTGTACTCTTCTAGAAATTTGGTACAGAGGAACTTTTTAAATGTTCACTCATATTTTTCTGATTAGTTCTCTCTCTTTGACAAGATTCATTTGCAACTTAGCTAGTTACTTAGCTAGAATTGGTATCATGAATTAATTATTAGTCTTTCATTTATATCTCAATCATTAAATATTGTTTTACGACTAAATCTGGTACTCTGGTTTAGAAAGAAATGGTTAAAAGTCTGATGTTGAATATTGGTTCGAAGAATTACAGATTGATTAATTATCGTTTCTTATTAAATAAACATTTATAATTAGCTGAGCCCCGTCTACCATATCCTCTGTACAGAATATTTAATCAAGGGTTAATAAATTTAATGGAAAGGACATTCCACACATAGCTTCTAGTTGGAGACAAACTCCCGTCCGGAAATCTTGACACTTGTTCAATAGGTGTCGTGAAATTACGTGGGATCAAATTAGTTTACACGGATTTCACAGGCATCGATAAAGAAAATAGAATAATGGTGTCAGCGAAATGCTCGTTGCTTACCTTTTTCTTTGTTTCTTTCTGAGCCTTCATCTTCTGTTTTGAGGTGAAGGGGTGTGGCATTACTTTTTCTTCCGTTTCTTCGTAACTTCTAACGTTGATTGGGGAAGGGGAATATAAGAGTCATGAGAAAGGCATCATAGTCCCAAACCCGTTCCAAATACAAGATTAGGTTCTGCTGCGTCAGTAAGATTGGCATCGAGCATCGAGAGGATTACGCAAATCATCCTCAGATGACGAGACAGAATCTGAGGTTTTTGTGTCTGCATCTGTTTTATATCGTTGAGTTCTGATGATTCTACTAAATTTAAATAGTGGATCTACTTTACCTTTTACTCCTGAGTTCCTAAGGAGCAATTTTATTTCCTTTACCTTATACACCGAAATTATTAGCTGATTTTAGAGATCAACTGAATATTGATCTTCATTCCTGTTCACTCAAATATTTCTGAATTACCTAAACCAATAATGCCAGATACAGAATAGATGTAAAAAGACTCAAAGCATTAGTGGAACACTGTTCTACATTTTGTGAGAGATCTAGAGGATGGTACATATACATTAAAAAATATAGAAAGTGTGGGGTAGATTGGTGTATACCAATGAATGTTTTTCTATCTGAGATAGAACGTCTTATTCCGTCTACGGAAGAGCGTGTAGGTGAATTTCGTATTTGCCTAGCGATGAAGATTTCTTTACATCCTGCTAAGGAAATTTTACTGGTACAGAAGAGAATAATAAAACATGGCTGCATTTAAAAAAATAGTTTCAGATTTATATGCACTTAACACTGATAATGATATAGCAAAAAGATTAGTTGAATTAAAGAATGAAAGAAAACGTCCGGCAGAATCTTTTGTTACTTTTGTGTATAGAAGAGGACTGAAACAACTGAAAGCTGTGACCCACATATTTTGGCTAATTAGGATGTAATTTTACACTGTAAAAATACTGTAATTTTGAGAAGACTTCTTCCACATACGTGAAAGGAATATGTCCTTCTGATGAGGACTTAGTGACCAAAATGAAGCGGCTGAAAGCTGATATGAGATTTGATCAATCACTAGGATTTCAATATGATATGCAGAATTCAAATGATTTGGGGTTAGCGAGTGATATGAATTGCTTGTCGATTACGAAAGATGGAGGTAAAAGAAAGTCTAAGGACAAAGTGTAGAGAAAAACTCTGTTATTATTGTAATCAAGAAGGGCGTATGAAGAGAGATTGCATTAAAAAGTTTAATGATTACAAAAGAGGCAAGAATCTAAAAGAATGAGTAGGCCTAGAAATGGATCGAGAGAAAGGAAAGTAAATATGGATTAAAAATGAGAAAGAAAGGATGATGATCTACACATCTACAGAAGCTAAGGCTAACAAAGACCCTAAGATCCACTCTAAGGTTAGCCCGAGAGAAAGGAAAGAGTAGGGGGTTAAGAGAAGAGAATAAGGGGTTAAGTAAGGAGGAACACCTATCACTCGTGGGTTAACATTCATTCAGAAAAGATAACAAAAGACTCACCATCATCATCCGCCGGCCACTGCCGACAAGTCAGAAAAATAGTCGGAGAGAATAGGAGAGGGGTGAAAGATGAAAAGAAGTAAAATAAGAACGCTTACAAACCATGCAAACACAGTCTTAACTCACTGTCATACCATGCAAACTACAAACATGCAAGAAGAGAGAGTTACAGGCATGCAAAGTAAAGAGAGGATAAGAAAAAAAAATAGGTAAAGTTAAACAAAGTGGGTTAGTTACGCTACGAGCTACATCTACGTTCATGTTAGTCTAATTTTTTTTTTTTTTTATATAATTTTTTGGCTGGCATCACAGGCTGGCATGTCACAAGCTGGCATTCATCGTCAACAGACTCATCCTTCGAGCACCACCACCAGAGCTCCTGTTGCTAACCTTGTTTTTTATTTTTAAACAGCGTTAATATTTTAAAAAATGTCTGTCAAGACGGTTCTTAAACATATTAACGCTGGTAGAAAGAACGACTGAACGCGGGGATAAGATTATTCCATTTTCAGTTACTTTAAACGTAAAGAAGTTTTTAGTGATATTAGTAATGAAACGTCTGCCACGCAACTTAAATCCGTTATTACGAGTATTACTATTATCGAAAGTGAACAATTTGTCAAAATTTACGTTATCAATGTTATTAACGATTTCGAAAAAATCAATAAGCTCCCACCTTAATCTCCTAGTTTCGAGTGAATACAGGTCTAACTCTTTAATCCTATCTTCATAAGGCTTGTTGCGCAATGACGGAATTAGTTTCGTGGCACGACGTTGAACCCTTTCTAACCTATCAACATCCTCGCGTAAATACGGGCACCAAAACTGAACGGCATATTCTAAATGAGGCCTGACTAGGGACTTGTAAAGGGTCAATATAACATCCCTAGATTTAAATTCGAAATTCGCTATGAAGCCTAACATCCTATTAGCTTTTGCGCAAGACTCCAGGCACTGGTTCCTAACCTTTAAATCCTTAGTTACGCGTACGCCTAAATCTACTTCCTCGTCAACGCTCGCTAACTCCCTATCATCCATCGTGTACGTGTAATTATTGTTGCGAGAACCTATATGCAAAACTTTACATTTATCTACGTTAAATTGCATCTGCCACTTATCTGTCCTCTCCATAATCCTATTTACATCGTCTTGGAGCCTATTACTATCGTCCTCGTTAACAACCTTACCACCTATTTTAGTATCGTCCGCGAATTTTGACACGTTACTAGTCAATCCTACATCTATGTCGTTAATGTAAATTACGAATAGCAATGGGCCTAACACTGAACCCTGAGGGACACCGCTACCTACATCTAACCACCCCGATTCACTACCATTAACTACGACCCTCTGTCTCCTAGCACGAAGCCATTCTTCTAACCAGTTAGCCACCTGACCGCGTATACCGTGCGCTTTGACCTTCGCAATTAGTCTCCTATGCGGAACTGTATCGAACGCCTTTTTAAAATCTAAATAAATAACGTCAGCTGCTCTATGCCTATCGTATTCGCGCACTATTTCGTTATAAAATTCTAACAAATTAGTTAAACAAGACCTATGGCGGCGAAAACCATGCTGACTACTATTAATCAAATCTCTACTTTCTAAGTAATCGATGAAACGATCCCTAACTACGGATTCCAAAAGTTTACCGACAATTGACGTTAAGCTAATGGGCCTATAATTGCTAGCTACTGCGCGGTCGCCTTTTTTAAATATAGGCGTGACGTTTGCTAATTTGAAATCTTCAGGAATAATCCCCGTTTCGAGTGACTGATTAAAAATCTTCGTTAAGGGGCCTACGATAACGTCTTTCAAATCTTTCAAATGTCTGGGATAAAAAGCGTCAGGGCCTGGAGCCTTGCTAACTTTTAGCCTATCGATATAATGCGCAATCTCACCCTCGTAAACAGTTATTTCATCCAAAATAGTCTCGCTACTAAATGGAACGATATCGTTCACGTTGGGGACATTATTTACGTCTTCTACGGTAAAAACTGTCGCAAAAAAAGTTATTGAAAATACCCGCCATCGCCTGAGCGTCAGAAGCCAAAGCGCCATTAACATCCACTAGAGGGCTTATGTTATCTTTTACCGATGATCATGATGATGATGATCATGATGATGATGATATGAGATACAAAAACCAGCTAGAAGGGATGATTCTGATGAATATTATAACAGTCATAAGAGTACAGGAGGAACGATGAATGAGTCTCACAGATATTATGATAAACGTGATGGAAGAAGAAGTGAACGATACTATAGACCTTATGATAGAGACAGGAGGAGTTATTCGCGTGAAAGAGTATTCGAGAATCGCAGGCAAAATGAGGTCTCTACGTATGATGGTAGAGATACACGTGATGTTGATGACAGACGAGGGGAAAGGAATTATGATTATAACACAACCTAACAACAGTTTTGCTTCCCGGTAAAAACATACTGTTTTATACTAATTATAGGGTGCTGATTTCGAAAATGAACTCAATTTTTGCACATTAGGTCAGGTTTTGTCAGAATGCTTTATACGGTACTGTTTTATACTAATTTTATGATTATAGTTCAATAATTTTATGATTATAGTTCATTTTACTTCAATACAAAACACAATAATTACGTTTTTACTTTTTACATTTATGATGTGTGCTTCAAGGGGTTGCGTGAACAGTCCAGATTTATTTTGTTACATCTGTGGTCTATTTACTTCAACTTCACAACGCAGGAATATGACTCCTCTGATAAGAACAGCATATTATCACTACTTCGGCTGTCATATTGGTGACCAAGACAAAAGATGGGCCCCACATGTTTGCTGTAGTAACTGTGCAATGAATTTACGTGACTGGTTCAATGGTAGAAGAAAGGTATGGGATTCGCAGTACCTATGGTTTGGCGTGAGCAAAAGAACCATATTGATGATTTCTATTTCTGTCAGAGCAAAGTAGCTGGCCTTACATCAAAAACTAGGAATAAAATTGAGTATCCTGTGGTAGCCTCTGCCATCAAACCAACCTGTTCCTCATAGTGATAAGCTTCCGATTCCAACACCACCAGCAGATAAGAATCTTCTGCCAACATCATCTGAAGAGGAAGCATTGTCAGAACAAGCAAATGAATCTTCTGATACAGAGTACTGTCCAGAATCTTCTTCTGAACCACATTTCATAACTCAGCAAGACTTGAATGACTTGGTTAGGGACTTGTATCTTTCAAAGGGCAAGGCTGAACTTTTAGCTTCGAGACTTAAGGAGTGGAACTTAGTTCAGGGTGATTTGCGCATTACTTCTTTTCGCAAGAGAAGCTCCGACAAATCGTGCTACTTTCAAACTGTAAATCAGCTATGTTACTGCTCAGATTTGGAAAGTTTATTCTCGTATTTTAAAATAGAACATGTTCCAGACGAGTGGCGTCTGTTCATTGACTCTAGTAAGCGGAGTCTTAAAGCTGTTTTGTTATACAATGGGAACGTTCACCCAAGCATTCCAGTTGGACACTCAGTTCATCTCAAGGAGTCATATGAGAACATGGTCATACTTCTGAATGCAATTAAGTATGATCAATATAAGTGGAAGATTTGTGGAGACCTAAAAGTGGTAGGACTTCTCTGGGGAATGCAGGGTGGCTTTACCAAGTACATGTGCTTTCTGTGTTTATGGGACAGTAGAGCAACACAGCAGCATTATGTAAAGAAGGACTGGCCACCACGTGAAGCCTTTGTGCCAGGACAACATAGTATGAAGTATGAGCCATTAGTTGATCAAGAAAGGATTATTTTGCCCCCTCTGCATATCAAACTAGGGTTGATAAGGAACTTTGTCAAAGCGCTTGACACAGAAGAAGCTGCATTCAAATATTTGCATTCAAAATTTCCTAGCGTTAGTGATGCGAAGATGAAAGAAGGTGTTTTTATTGGTCCCCAAATAAGAGTGCTTTTAAAGGGTGAACACTTTTTGAGCACTCTCAATGCAAAGGAACTAAGAGCCTGGAATTCTTTTAAGAATCTTTGTGACAACTTCTTAAGCTCAACAAAGTCCCCTCACTATGAAGCAGTGGTCACCGAGCTGCTGGATGCATACCGACAACTTGGAGCTAGAATGTCTCTGAAGATCCATTTTTTGCACAGCCATCTGGACTTCTTTCCAGATAACCTTGGCTCAGTGTTAGATGAACACGGAGAGCGGTTTCATCAGGACAATTCAATGATGTTAAAACACTACCAAGGACGATGGGACCCTCGCATGCTTGGTGACTTTTGCTGGATGCTAAAACGGGAAGGCTCTACTGTGTACAGACGCAAATCCAAGAAAACTCACTTCTAAGAAAGTGAACTATATGTAGCAGTTGATGTGTAATAATGCATGTGTACATATCCTTTTTTGTTGTTCTGTTCTGTTTTACTACAAATACAAATACAAGTAGATTTATAAGTAGATTTTCAAAAATTTCTTCTCTCTGTGATAATGAACTTTCAAGTTTTGAGTGTATTCTGCCTATAAACGTCTAAATAAGTGTTACAGATATCTAGCTAACGTGACCCGATAGAGAAAAACTAATGTGATTTTCAGATTCAGCACTCCAAAATTAATTTAGATCACCCATTAAATTGGGAGAAACAGAATTTTTCTTTTTTTTTGTAGACCAGTGTAATCAGTATGGAAGAAATAGAATGCATGTGGAACAAAGATTTAATAGATTTGATAACGGAAGAGACAATAATAGGAGGGAAAGATAGGTATGAGTCTACAGTAGAATAAATGACAGACCATCGTATTCACAAATTATGAAAAAAAGGTAAAGAGAAAATAGATGAAATATGTATGATTGAAGAGAAATTCGATTTCAAGGAATAAATGATGATGATATGAATGATAGAAAAAAGTAAAGAAAGGACAAAGCTGAACGAAGTTTTTATTAAAAAAAAACGAGTAGAACACACCTCTGAGTTTAACCTTGGTTAACCTTGGATTAGCTTCCTTCCGGATTGTTCATTCTGACAAAGGTCAAGCTTGTCACTCCACCTTAGACTTACAGTTTAACGTGGAATCTGAACCATGCCCCACCAGCAGCCTAGCGTCTTAACCACTAGGCTACCCAGGGTATCCATTTATCTACTAACCAATTTTTTATTGTGTGGAAGGATAAACAACTAAGTTTTGCTGCGCGACGCCTGCCGTCACCGTCTTGATCCCGAGGCCGATGGATTCATAGTCAGCGACGCTAACCACTACACCACCGAGGCGCATTAAAGAGGCGTTTAAAGTTAGAAAAAAATTCAGTAAACTAAATGAAATGAAACAAACCAAATAAAGAAGCTAAATTTGTTAAGAAATTAGAAGAGAATTCGGAAATCCCTATACCTTTATTTGATTTAGATTTTGAAGGACAAGAGAAATGCGCAATTAATTGAATTAACAAATAAATAGTGTTAAATATTTTAGATTACCTGAAGATCAGGGCCCCCAGCCTTCTTTAGTTAGCTTTATCAGGCGAACAAATGAAAATATAACGACCTAGCCTAACCAATCGTCAAGGGCGTACAGTTGACCCAACAATTCGTTAGGTTAAGTCGTGATATTTTCGTTAGTTAGCCTTATAAAGCTAACTAACGAAGGCTGGGGGCCCTGATCTTCAGGTTACCTAATTTTTAAATATATCCTACAACGATGTCCTATAAGACTTGTGGGTAAATGGTGGTAAACTGATTGGACAAAGTTATCTAACAAGTAGGGTGGCCAGACGTCCGGCTTTAGGCGGACAGTCCGCCTTTTGAGCACTCTGTCCTTATGGTGGCCATCTCCAAATTTCCAAAAAGGAGGACACTGCGTATGTGGCCGTACGTTAACATATATATATATATGTTAACGCACGGCCACATACGCAGTGTCCTTCTTTTTAAATGGCCACACTACTAACAAGTGAATTTTAAATTCAACTGGATTCAGCTATAAAACCGGCATAGCTTTTAAAGTTACTTTTCCTTTATTTAATTTAGTCCCCTAAGCAATCTTTAAACTATTCATTTCCCCTTTTCTAATTTTATAAGAAATGAGAACTATGGAAATTAAAAGAAAATTATAATTATAAATACGCTATAATTCTTATTCACTTTACTCATTTTAAACGCATAGATAAGTTTATCAATCTGTAAAACAATACCCAAACTTTCAACATTGTCAGAAACGTTGTCTTTATTCATACGAGCGTTTACTTTAAATAGTATCCTGATACGCCCCAGAATTAGTCGTTTTTAATTATTACATAATAATTACAGACTTTGTAAGTTTCGTATATAATTCTCTTATTTATGAAAATATTTTAATTTAGTTTAAATTTTAAAGTTAAAATTTATTAATCTATTACATTTCACTACCATTAAATTAGAAAAGTCTAAATGAGATTGGTAAACCTAATAAAGATACTATTGGTACTTGCAGGTTATCTCCCCACCAATTTTGACAGAATATTTTTGTTAAAACTGACGAAAATATCACGACTTAACCTAACCAATTTAGAGCGTACAGTTGATCTATTAGTAAATAGTAAATACTATTCCAGAAACAAACAATGTTATAATTAATATAGATCAACTGTACGCCCTTGATAATTGGTTAGGTTAAGTCGTGATATCTTCGTTAGTTTTAACGAAAATATTCTGTCAAAATTGGTGGGGTGGGGGGGTGGGGGTGGGGGAGATAACCTACAATACCATACTATTTTTTCTAGCTCATCATCATTGTATACAATTAAAATAATTTCCTTTCTTGTCTAAATTCATAGACATCTTTCTAAATACGTCTATACTACAGATATGAACCACCTTTTAAGTAAACGGGATCACCTGAACATCAGGGCCCCCATGTATTCTTGTTTTTTGCCTTACAGTACCAAATATAATAATAAATTAAATTGAATGCCCGGTTAGGTCAACTGTACGCCCTTGACGATTGGTTAGGTTAAGTCGTGATATTTTCGTTAGTTTTAACGAAGATATCATTTGGTAATTGAGGTTGGTGGCCCTGATCTTCAGGTGATCCAAACGTAGTAAAAGAGTTGTCAGTATAAATTTAGTTATGAGTCATTACATCATCACTACTAATACAGAGTGTTCAAAAAGAAACGCGACCCATTGGAGAATTAATAAATTACAAAAATTGTTGAATGTATTGGCCATTATGATTTTCACATAAATGTACACAACGAATCATGTTATCGAACATTTGTTTTAATGTCTTTCTCTTGATATGCCGTCTACTGTACGCTGAATGTTGACCTGTAGCCCTTCCATTGTATGAGTGTGATTTGAATGCAAAGTGTTCTTTAAAAACGATAAATATCCATTCTTGTACTGTGAAATACCATTCTTGTCCTTAATGATCACTGAAACAGAAAGGAAACGGTTAGGTTACAATGATATATGCATTCTCCAATGGATTGCGTTTCTTTTTGAACACCCTGTACTATTACATTTCAGGAACCCCCTCTCAATAAACATTTGTTTTACATCCTAATTAGATGAAAGTATAATTTTCATTCATAGACAGTATAATTAATGACGTAAGTTTAAATCTTGTATTTATCTTATTAAGTCAAGTCTTATTTTTAAGTAAATTATTCATTTATAAAAATATAGTTTATTTATATCATTATCAGCGACATAGATATGATTAAATATGTTTAAATTGAAGTTCACATATTTAAATTTCATTATTCCATGTGACATGATACACATATTAACGATTCGCTCCTTAAGATACTGTTTCATATATTTGTTATTTGTCTGAATATGGTTTCATAATACAATTCGTCATTCAAACTGGAACATGACAGTAAACCATTTCCAATATATCCGCAAAGCTGAATTCAATTAGATATGATGAACATAATAGAAAATTATGTTGGAATGAGTCCTCCAATCGTTAATTTATACATTTCAAATCGAGATGCAATTATAGGAACATTAGTAAGGCAAATCTAGAAGCTATTACTCAATTTAGAAAAATTAAAATCCTAAATCTACATAGAATGCATTTTTTACCTAATAAGAGTCTAATTTACAATCGTTTCTTTATTTTTTCATCATTTAATAACCTTAAAATTACCTAGTATTTCTTTTTCCAATAATCTAATATCTTCTTTAGTCATGCTTAAAGAATTAAAAACCCTAAAATTAAAAAATGTCCAACCTAAGGGCGGGGGTTTTACTCTGACACTTGAGTAATTAATAATAGAACATTCTCTCTCGTTCATTCTAGATTTCATGATTTCAAACTGAGGAAAGGATTTTGGGGAATTGTAAAAAATTATTGTCCGGAAAAATTATTTTCCGCTACTAAAATTATTTCCGCTACTAAATACAGTATACTTATCTTCACAAGATTTTATTAAATGAGGAAGAATTATTGGAAGATGAATACAGGGTGGTTAAAATTGTATATCAATTAAGAATAAAAAAAAATCAAATAATTAGAAAATAATTAAGCTATTCTGGCGATATTGGAAAACGTGCATATATGCTGTACATGTAACTCCTTTTCGACAAATGAGGAATGTATGGCATAAAAATGTCAACTCGACGAGGAATGTGAGGTAATATAAAGAAACAGTGTTTGAAAATTTATCCTTTTAAGGCCGGAATTTTTTGTAGGATTAAGTTATGAATGCGTGTATTTGAAATGCTACCAATTTGTACCGGTCGTCCTGAAAAGGTTAAATTAGTGTATGTCATCTGAAAAAATTATATTACGTCTGATGTTTGGCGTAATGCTTGAGATTATCAGCACCGGATATTACATTTGTCCTTTGCCATAATGAAATGACGTAAATCAGAGATAAAGCAACATATTTTTACAAATATAGTAAATTACTTGGATCACCTGAAGATCAGGGCCCCCAGCCTTCTTTAGTTAGCTTTATAAGGCTAACTAACGAAAATATCACGGCCTAACCTAACCAATCGTCAAGGGCGTACAGTTGACCTAACGACTGGTTAGGTTAGGTCGTGACATTTTCGTTAGTTAGCCTTATAAGGCTAACTAGAGAAGGCTGGGGGCCCTGATCTTCAGGTAATCAATTACTTAAATGACGTTTATAGTAAGAATTTGGCGTATAAATACCAGCGACAGCTGCTTTCAAATTAGTTAGAAGTGAGTCTATTATAAAAGATAAAGTTTAAACTAGATCCATTTATTGGTTTTTTGCTGAAAATGTATTTAAATAAATATTATTATTTCCGATTACTTAAACTGTTAAGAATTATATTATTAGTAGAACCCTTTACTTGCGTGTTTCTTTTAATCAACAGGTTCAAACTGATTGCATTCGTCTTGATACTGTCGATTGGGCTACAGCTTAGCTTGGGATCGAAACAGAGAAGCTATAGAATGGTCTGATTTTTCAACCCATCGGAAACCTCGTCCCATCTGGCTCGACTTATACTTCAGTGTAAACCTAGGTTTAGATCCTTACGAGTGCATTGAGGGAGGAACTATGTAACTTGGACAACGATCTGAACGGATTACGACTTCAATTGGGTGAAGCTATTTTAGGATAAACGAAGGAAATTCCACTACATCCAGGACAACTCGAGAATTAGTTTTCTTAAAAGGTACGATCTCGAACCCTCGGATGCAAATAATAAGTTCAAAGGAAGACTTGGCGGGGTTTATAAACACCCTGTCGGAAGAGAAGAAAAACGTTCACAGGAATAAACGAGAACTTCTAAACATTGCCGGAGATGTCATGAGTATGCCTTCGAGACAGCAATTCAAAAGGAAATTGATCAGAAGAAGGAAATTGAAAAGCAGTCTTATATAACTTTTCTAAATATTTTAGGGAAGAATCTCGCAGTTACCATGAAGGAAATTAACACTCGTACTCAGAAAACCAAATCAGCAGATGCCACTACCTTAGAAACAAGCTTTTGCCACCCCCCCCCCCCCCCCCTCGAAAAAAAATATATATATATTTATACTGTGTATATAGGGATGAATTTCACACTTAAACACATGAAATGAATGATGCAAGTAGTATAGCCGCAAAAGGGGAGAGTGCAAGAATGTTGCAAGTGATTACGTAATGTTGCAAAGGGGGTGGGGTGTGCGGGTTGTTGCAAAGGGGGTGGGGTGTTGCAAAAAAATAAAAAATAAAAAATACCCCCAAAGGGCCCTTTGTTGCCAACCGGGGTTGCAAGGGGCATGCAACTTGGGCGGAGTTCTCCCCCAAGCTATTCCCCCCAAAGGGCCAGAAGGAGGAAAGGAGGAGAGAAAGGAGAGAAAGGAGGAGAGGTGTTCACCTGGCAGGAGCCAAGTGCATATTAAGACTTCAGCCGAGTAGGCGTTGTTTTATAGGCTCCTAATCAGCCATGTTGGCTGAATCAGTCAGTTGGCTGAGCCAAGGGGGGGAGGGGTACACCTGAAGGAGAGAGAGAGAGAGAGTAGTTGCCTTTGATTGCAAGGCATGCAACTTGGAGGCGGAGTTCTCCCCAAGCTATTTTCGTTTACCTAACCTAAGAGGCCTCTAAGGGGTTTTCCCAAAGGGCCAGAAAGAGAAGGACCAGAGGTCCTTGCTCGGCTGGGAGCCGAGCTTGTAATGACTCCGTCAGTCGTCTCTCGGTCTTTTATAAACCTCTATTCTGGCTGAGTTGCCAGATAGCGCCATGTATTCAGTTGCCAGATAGCGCCATGTATTCCAGATAGCAAAAACCATATATTAATCATCCATTTAAATAGTGTACCACAATATATATTTATATGACGGTAGTTAATCGATGAATCCAATTAAATTCTGTTTATTAAATAAATAATTTTTACACACTTAATTTTTATTATAAATATTTAAGTCACGAATAACGAAACGAAATGAAAATTTACGAAACAATTCGAAACACACGCTCCTCATTCCCCAAATCCCCCCACCCATCTGTACTTGTATATATAATAAACTAATGAATCACTCGTGCTCACAAACCATATAAAATACCACAATATATTTATATAGTTAATCAATTGGAAGATTCAACCATATAAAATACCACAATATATTTATATAGTTAATCAATTGGAAGATTCAACCATATAAAATACCACAATATATTTATATAGTTAATCAATTGGAAGATTCATTTAAAGTTGAAATTAGCCAAAACACAATCCGCTATAACGGGGTCGGACGACTAATGACATCTTTATATTTTCGAAGAACACCTGCTGGTTGAGAGACCTTCCTTCCAGTCCGCTCTTGATAAGTCTCCCTTCACTCCAAATGAAAAGAAAATTTACGGAAAAATCAAAACACACGATTGTCATTCCCCAAACCCGGATATATATATATATATATATATATATATAATAAACGAATAAACAACTCGTGACACACACACACACACACACACACACACACACACACACACGCACACGAGGAAAGGCAGAAACTAGGTCAATTCGAATCGTCTCCCTAGAGACCTTTTTGGACGAGGCTTAATCCTTCTTCAAACTATTCGAGCAAAAAACACCGCTCACTCCGTTTCTTATTATCATCATTATTATTATTTCTACAATGAAAATATTTTATATTTACGCGTAACTTAGACCCACAGTTTAATGTGGAAACCGAACGCTCTTTTAAAAATATAATTAGAGGAACTTTCACGAGTGAGTGGTTATTTATTCAATATAAGAAGTTAAGCATTAAGCATTGTTTTTCCTTTCACGAGGAAAGGATTTCTGCAAGTGTCTATAATTCGATTTTATATATATATATATGGAGGGTCGTTGCTTACTCTTCCACATTTCAACATAACAGGATTATTGAACCGGATTTAAAATAACAGGATCATTTGATCCGAGGCAGTAGTATGACCGAGCGGAAACCGAATGCTCTTTTAAAAATATAATTAGGATATATTTATAATTTCTTTATTATAAAATGTGGAACATGCAGCCTTCAGTGAACAGCTGTTCTGTGGATCGAAAATTAACACAGATTTTTGTCAGAGGAAGATATGGGAAACAATTCAAAACACACGTTCGTCCTCCCTCACCCCCCCATCTGTGCTTGTATATATAATAAACGAATGAACCACTCGTGTGCACACACACACACACACACACACACACCGGAAATTTCAATGCATTTTTCATCTCTCCGTGGAGCAGAACGATTCACACGTGTTCACCCTGAGGCCTTTTTGAAAGGAATCTAGGTCAAATTGTTCTCTCTGTCTCGACACCTTCAATTTGGGTCCCAATTATATTAAATAATAAACAGTAAAAGAAATAAACACATTATCTGTGTATATTTTCTTTTGGCAAACCTTTCTTGCGTTTCAAAAACCAAAAATATTACGCGCTTTTCACCTTAAAGTGAATTAAATCCGAGCAGCGATGTTAAGCGACGTTGGATCTGGGTAGTTGTTGGATGGGGGACCGTCCACCGCAACAACTAATTTACGCACGCTAAAGGGTGTGAAATAAATATGCACTTATTTTTTATTTAATACACATGTAGATTTAATTAATATCGTCAACACTTTAAACCATCTCTGAAAAATTCTGAGCAGTTATGTCTTACACTAACCGCAGCATCTAATATGAATTAAATAAAAAACATTACTTCATTCGCATGTACATGGAAGTGTTACTCATGAAAACCAATTAAGAATTTTTTTTAAACTTTTTACGAAAAAAGAAAAGGAAATTCAGAGCTTAAGCTATAGATTGTTGAGGCGAAATTTTCAAGTTGATCAGCCGAATGTACCATAGCCACAAGCGTACTTACTGTTTACATATCCTAATGGAAAAACTGCATGAAAAGACATATATATATATATATATATATATATATATATATATATATATATATATATATAGCAATGATACTCGACCTACAAATTTCCACTACAAAGTTTACTGTTGAGATGATTGAGAGCGAAAGCTGATCCGTGTACCCTTTGCAATAAGCAAACGTGGTTGCGACTTGCAACGACTCGCTTTGAAATGAACGCCCTTCTAAAGGCGTCGAATCAACTGTTACCCTTAAATCTCCAAATCAATATGGTTTCCGTAATAATAGAACAACGGAAATGGCTACTTTAAATCTTATGGAAAATGTAAATATACAGAATTCATTATTGTAACGAAGTGGTTGGCCACCAATAAAACTCTTCCTAAATACCAGTAAAACAAATTTCATGATTTTTACTAATAAAAGAAATGTATATCTTGATGAATTTAATGTTAATGAAATCGCCATAAAGGAGTGTACTGTACAGCGTAGTAGGATAGCCCTTTAAGTCAAGCTAGGCTACGTTTTGACAATTTCCAGTTCCGAGAAAAAGACTCTCAAAGCCATTTCTCTCTTTGCGCATATATATATTATTAAAAATGTTAATTGTTCTAAGGCTATTTATAAAAGAAAATGGGGTTTTGGCACAACTTGCATAATTATGTATTCTACAACTTGCTTATTGTAATTTTAAATATGTTATGAACGTTATACGCGTCACTATTAAACGTCATTTATATTTTTTTACTTTCGATTTGATTTTGGATTATGTGTTTCTGCTTTGTAATTTTAATTTTTATTATTGAACAGTTTTAATTTTGTACTTTAGATCTAGCTCTCCACGTTTATATATTTTTGTCATTTATACATTTTTAGCTTTCATTTAGCAGGCATTGAAAGTGCGATAGAGTCCCCCGAAACAGCGGATGCAGCCAAATATAATAACTTTTCTGCGCTACGTCATCGTCTTTATCCTAAATATAAAGTTTAATACAGTTCTTAGTACCTCTGTCATTCAATTATTAATCTTATATGTTATAATGTTTCAGAACATTCATATGATCCCTTTCCAGATAGAATCCTAGTCCAAACGTAGAACATTCATATGATCCCTTTCCAGATAGAATCCTAGTCCAAACGTATTTCGTTTTAGAATTTATAAATCTTAAAAAGATGTAGGAAAACAAGAAACACAAAGGAGAAAATGAATTCCTAACTGATGCATTTACATGCTCAAATATATGTAATAATAATAATAATAATAATAATAATATCGCTAACACTAGACATATATACTATTCAAGTACTGTCATCAAATGAATTAGCCACAGCCTACTAAGGGCCTACCTACCAAAATCCCACCATGGGCCTACCTACCAAAATCCCACCATGGGCCTACCTACCAAAATCCCACCAAAGGCGTCTCAGAGTCTAGTATCAGACTTTTTAAATCACAAAGTGTGTGGAACTACATTTGCATGCAAGTTAGAGGTCTTAGTGACAGAATGGGTTATCTCAGAATCTAGCATCAGACTTTTTAAATCACAAAGTGTGTGGAACTACATTTGCAAGCAAGTTAGAGGTCTTAGTGGCAGAATGGGTTATCTGCTACCATCAAAGTAGCGTATTTGCCTACAGTTAAACCGCGTCAGAGTAGATAGCTGATTGAGCTCAGTTTTGGTAGGTTAACCCAGATTTTTTCTGTATGCTCTATCCAGTATTTGAATGCAGCCTCAAAATAACTGTATCTGCTCTTATTTAGCTATTTGTTAATTGTAGTTAAACAGCAGTGAACATTCCTCAAACAGTAGGCTGTGGGCCTGGCAAGATTGTTGAAGCCAGAAAGCTATCCATAATTAGTGATTGAACCATTCTTCTTATTTGAGCATACAAATCAGTTCCAGTGAATATTCTTATGACTCATTTTTAATAGAAAATATTGTTTCAGGCACTGTCTCTACAGTTTTCAAACCCCAAGTGCCATATTAGGTAAGAAAGAGCAGGAGTTTGGAACAGACT
Organism: Bathynomus jamesi; assembly: GCA_023014485.1. Lineage (NCBI taxonomy): Eukaryota > Metazoa > Arthropoda > Malacostraca > Isopoda > Cirolanidae > Bathynomus > Bathynomus jamesi. Next base: position 75,063 of record JAJOZX010004420.1, read on the forward strand.
TAATAAAAATAAGTTTAACCCTTTCAGTCACAGTGGAGCTTAATGTTTCATTAGAAATAATAATAATATATCGTACTAAAAGACAATTTTTCTACAAATGTTTCTACATGTTTAATATATACTGTATTTAGTTTGTTGTCAGGAAAGGAACCCAAAATGCTTGTAATATAAGTTACTCATTACTATTGCTTCAGGTAGCTATTATTATTATTATAGATTTTGGGCATGTGTGTGTGTGTGTGTGTGTGTGTGTGTGTGTTTCACACATTAGGATCATCGTTCTTTACAATTTTCTAGTTCATGTAAACATTGTATGAAAACTATAAGTATATTTATTACTTTTGATATGTTCCACATACTCTTTAGTTTTAGACTTAAGGTTTTATCCAAAACAAAATGTTTGTTATTCTGTTAAAATGATTACAAAGTTAAATTTTCTTCAAAATTCAGCATGGTTAAGCAAACTTAAATAAAATTTTTAGCCAACATCTGATTAGTTCACTATATACGTACCTTAAATTTGTATTTGTGGCATCTAAAGTAATTAATTTTAAATTCATTACATTTTTCAAGAGCCTATGAATGACAATTTAAGGTACGTATATAGTGAACTAATCAGATGTTATGTAGACAATAAATAATTGTAGGTCTTGAATTTATGATAATTGTTGTAGGACTTTTATAGGTGCCTGTCAGCAGCACAATTTAAATACCTTACCACTTTGCTACTATGTACTTATTTTTCAGGTTTTCTATATATATATATATAATTGAGGAAATTGAAAACTTTTAGCATTTCTCATAATTTAATTGCTGACAACTAGAAAAAAGAAAGAATTCAATAGTTTAACCATAAACTAAATAAAATAAACATTTAATTTGGTTTTGTGCATATAGCTATTAAGTTTATAGATATAGACTAAATTTATTTCGAAAATATATATCTTATGTTGTGCAAATTTGTTGAATTGTACTTTTTTTTTTAATAAAATATATTTCCTGTTTTGGCTATAATGTACTTTTTTCATAAAATATTTTTCCTGGTTGTGCTATTTTTCACTACTCTGCGATTTAATTAGCTGGCTGGGTGGTGCTTGTGATTGAATTATGATGTGCCAATCGTGTGATTTTGATCTAGTTGTCATGTGTCCTAGATGAAGGCAAAGGATTGGATGTTTTTATCAATTACGGCATTATTCTCTCATCCTTAACTTGCCCAAAATGTGACAGTGAGTGCTTAACACGAAAAGATCAGAAGATATTTAGGTGAAATAACCAATATCAGCCTGGTTAGGCTAATTGAAGACCTGGTTAGGCTAATTGATGGCATGGCTAGGTTAATTAAAGACATGATTAGGTTAATTGAAGACCTGTTTGAGCCAATAAAACATGTTTAGGCCCTACATTTCTTAAGTTTAAACGTTATAACAATGTTCAGTGTATGAAAAAGTAAAATATATATACATATATATATATATTAAATATATATATATATATATATATATATATGTGTGACATGAGAGCTCTGTGCTGAGCCCAGAGTGCTGTGAAAAGAGCTAACTAGTTGAGAGAATAGCCAATTTGCTCTTACATATTAAGTTTGAAGATAAGCCAGTACTTCGATATCTACTTTTTAGTGTTTATATTAACGACATAGAATGGGGATATAAATAGTAAAACCTCAATATTTTCAGATGATACAAAATTGGGCCAAAGCGTAAGATCTTTAACATTTGTCATGAGAAAGTAAAAGACTATTGATGAAGTAGATGCTTGGGCAGATAGATGGGTGATGAAATTTAATGTGGAAAAGTGTAAAGTTATGCATGTTGGTCGTGGCCAAGGCTGGTAAAAACCAATTTTTTTAAAAAACCAAAAAAGCCATTGGCTCCGAGCGCACTCTTCCCATTGTCCCGTTCTGCAGCAATCAGCAACGGGTGATTTATGCAAAGATGCACCAGCTCTTCTGGAACGTCTGGATGCAATTTTACCGAGCGATATATTTGTCAACTTGTGTGCTTCAAACCCGTTTGGAACATCAGATATCATGTTCACCACCTAGGAATTGGTCAAGGCACAGAGAGCTAACTAACACGACTCTATCCTCTATTTCCAATCTTGTAATGAGTTAAAGTGAAAGTTTCGCCTCCCTTTATACAATGTCGTTCTGATGTCGTTATCAAGCTCCACACAGGGAATTTCCTGGTAGTAACATGAATCACGTTGCTGTTATTTCACCTGTACACACGCACACACACACACACACACACACACACGCACACGCCCACATACACACACACACACAGGAGAAAGTGAAACGTTAATTGAAACATGATTTATTTAATAAAAGAATTATTCAAGCTATATATACTGTATATTTATCATACACGTGTAATAAATAAGTTAACAATAGGCACATCAAAGATTATATTCAAGATGTATATATATATTTACAAACGTGTGATAAATAAGTTAACAACTGAATTTCTGTGTTAACATAATTTCATTTGTTAACTTATTTATTACACATGTTTTTAAATATATATGTCTTGAATATAATCATTGATGTGTCTGTTGTTAACTTATTTATTACACGTGTTTGTAAATATATACAGCTTGAATATTTCTTTTATTAAATAAATCATGTTTCAATTAACGTTTCACTTTCTCCTTTGTGTGTGTGTATGAGGACGTGTGCGTGTGTGTGTGTGTGTGCGTGTGTACAGGTGAAAGAACAGCAACGTGATTCATGTTACTACCTGGAAATTCCCTGTGTGGAGCTTGATAACGACGTCAGAACGACATTGTATAAAGGCAGGCGAAACTTTCACTTTAACTCATTACAAGATTGGAAATAGAGGATAGAGTCGTGTTAGTTAGCTCTCTGTGCCTTGACCAATTCCTAGGTGGTGAACATGATATCTGATGTTCCAAACGGGTTGAAGCACACAAGTTGATAAATATATCGCTCGGTAAAATTGCATCCAGACGTTCCAGAAGAGCTGGTGCATCTTTGCATAAATCACCCGTTGCTGATTGCTGTAGAAGGGGACAATGAGAAGAGTGCGCTCGGAGCCAATGGCTTTTTTGGTTTTTTTTTTTTAAATTTGTTTTTACCAGCCTTGGCCACGACCAACATGCATAACTTTACACTTTTCCACATTAAATTTCATCACCCATCTATCTGCCCAAGCATCTACTTCATCAATAGTCTTTTACTTTCTCATGACAACTGTTAAAGATCTTACGCTTTGGCCCAATTTTGTATCATCTGAAAATATTGAGGTTTTACTATTTATATCCCCATTCTATGTCGTTAATATAAACACTAAAAAGTAGTTATCGAAGTACTGGCTTATCTTCAAACTTAATATGTAAGAGCAAATTGGCTATTCTCTCAACTAGTTAGCTCTTTTCACAGCCCTCTGGGCCCAGCACAGAGCTCTCATGTCACATATATGTAAAAATGAACAATGAATAATCAATATTCATTTTTACATAAGAACCAAAATCGCTTAACGCGAGTTTGGATAAAAAATTTATTTGTAGCCTTCTATTTTTGTTCGTGTCACAACCCTACGATCTACCATATCTATGGTTTAGTCGTATCCATTTTCCATTTGTTATAGAAGTTATTATAATTAATTATGATTGTCTTGCATCTCACCCTCGACCGTAGATTATGCATACACATTGCATATAACAGGATTGGAACCCGTAGTTGTACTTCTTAGTCATTAATACCCACTCTGTCTCTAATTCGTTCTTGTAAATCTTCCTAATAATGATTTGTACTATACGTACAAATTCAATAACTATGACGTCACATTTTCCCGTCATTAATTTCCCTTGATCATTATCCTATATAAATTTTATTAAATATTCATTTTTACTCGTGTCAATCTATGAAACGCAAAACTTCATACATTCGTTCGAAAACGCAGAAATACGTTCTCGTATTTTTTTCATTTTTATTTTTAATTATATCACCTCTCAATGAACTCGAAAATGCTGAGGTAGGTGATAAAATTTCGCTAACTGGCAAAATCAAACGCTTCAAAGATAAAAAAAATCTCCTTTCGCTCTGATTCGAATTTATAACATTATCATGCGTTATGTTATATCATGTGTGTCATGTCTCATGTACTTGTGTTGTACTAATAACCATACATAATAACCATATATTATAACCATATATTATAACCATATATTATAACCATATATTATAACAATATATATAAATATATAAAAACACTGTAAAAATGGTAAACGACGTAATGTACTTCAATGAAACTGTACTTAATGATGTAATGTACTAAATGACGTAGTCAATGTACTTTAATGGAATTGTAGTTAACGATAATAAATGAATTAATTGGTAATTATAATCATAGTTACAGTAGACCAAAATTACAATGTACTCAATGTCCGACCCGACATTATGTCGCCATAAGGAATGTAGACTCGGCGATACTGTTGTTATTTTTTTAATTATTTTTCCGTTGGAATAAATTTTGATGTGCTTTCTACTTTGCCAAATAATTGATGACCTGTTGTTTTTTAAAATCTCATAATCATTTTTTAGATTTAGCTTAATAATGAATCCTGAGTAACTTTTGCCATGTCATGTTTTGTATACATTCTTTCTTCGTTATAAAAGATGAAGGCATGTCTTGCCTAAGCATTTAATTGTAAATCTTAAACCTTTAATTTTTACTCATATGCATATTTTAGTGTAAAGATGCATAGTTCAATTTCCACTTTTAGTTAACTTGGCAGATCATAACATCATCAGATCTGAAAATACGCAATTTAAGATAAAAATATGGCTTCATCTTCAAATATCTTGTTTATTCGTTTAAACCTTACCACAGCTAAAAGATTTACTTATTTTCAAATATTGTGCAAAAATAATTCAGCCTCTTCAACATTTAATAATGATGATGTTAATAGAATCGGGGAATATAAACCCCACCAATTTCTTCCATGTTCATTCTGATTCCAACTACGAGGCTGAGCATTACCTGTAACAGTTTAGGAGTAAAACACAGTAAGAAAAAGTCTTTATCTTCTCCTTCGAGCTGTGCTCTCTTCAGAAAACTTAGTCATTAGAATCTCCCGATAAGTTACAAGAAGAATCGGGGAGAAACCTCAAAGAATTTAATAAGCCTCTCAGAATCCTCCGAGCCACTAAAGAAGAACTCGGAGAGTAGTATAGAAGAAACTACTGCAAGTAACAGATCCGTTGCTGCCTCCTAACAAGAACGCCTCGTCGATACGAGACACTCCATAAACACATAAGAAGAGGCTCTTAACAAACTGGCGACCCTATAGCCAGAATAAACATTTGGAGACCCTACTACCAAGATTAGAAGAATATTTTAAGAAGAGGATTTTAACAAGTGGCCACTCTTTGGCCAGGATAGAAATTACCCTGCATCAGGATAAAACCATTTGACCGGCGTGTCACGTCTTCTTGTTCGTAACATCCACCCTTGAACCGGTGTGTCACGACTGTAAGTTCTCCACGCCTAGTTTTCATCCAAGAAGAAGTAGCCAGCAAGACGTCTTCAGGACACGTCTCTGAGGATTTTGCCCGTAGAAATTTTAAGTAGTTTTTTTTTTTAAGAAATTTATAAACATTTGAAAAGTCAGTATTATTAACAGTTAATAATGAGTATCAAGTCAGAATTTACAAGAAACACAGTGAACATTTCAGACACCAGTGATACATTTTTTTTAGTGAAACAGTAATTTTCACAGAAGTTAAAAGTAACAGAAGTTAAAAGTAACAGAAGTTAAAAGTAACAGAAGTTAAAAGTCAGAGGGTTAATTTCAGAGAGTTAATTTCAGAGTTATTTTCACTATTATAGTCAGTATAGAATAATTTTATTTTATGTACATAAGAGTGAAATATTGTTTACATTTTTTTATTTTTGTTTGCAAATTTTTTCAAATTATTGAATTGAATTGAGTTTCGTTTTCAGTTAATCTTCACTTGATAGCAGTTCAAGTGCAAGTCAGTTTCGTTTTCAGTAGACTCCACTTGATAGAGTTCAAGTGCAGTCAATTTTAGTCAGTTTAGTTTCAAGATACTTGATAGAGTTCAAGTTAGACAGTTTCAGAATACTTGATAGAGTTCAAGTCAGAGTTTTATTCCAAGTCATTTTTATTTCGAGTCCCAAGTCATTTTTATTTCGAGTCCCAAGTCAGTTTTATTTCGAGTCCCAAGTCATTTTTATTTCGAGTCCCAAGTCAGTTTTCAATGCAGTCAATTGAATTCAACTTTTTCTTTGTAATTTAAGAGAATTTAATTTAAGAAAATGTAATTTAAGAAAATTTAATTCAACCTTTTTTTTTGTTGTAAAAGATAATTAAATTCAACCTGAATTGACCGGTTTGCGTCTTTAGTTTAACCTTTTTTCTTGTTTGTAAGAAGGAAATTGACCGATTTGTCTTTTCTTTCATGCCATTGTTGCGTATGTAATATTAGTTATGTATTTTATTGTTTGTAACCAAAACAGTTTTTACAATTGTTTGTAATGACTTTGATAATCATTGTAATGTATATGTGATAATAATAGTTGTGTAATAATTAATTAATCGATCTTGTCCCAATGACTCCTTTTAAATTACTATGCTGAGAAACATGCCGTCCCTCCGTTTTGTTTCAACTCTTTTAATTTTTTGTTCTAAGTAATGTGACAAGCATCTCTTTAAAAAAAAAAAAAAAAAAAAAAAGTAATTGTCAATTTCAGACTAAACTATCAAACATTTCAAATTCTATCAACATTTAACGAAAGACTATGATTTTTCTACTTAACATGCAAAAAATATTAAAACCTTTTTTATATTTTTTTTATTATATAAAAATAATTTTTAATGTAAAATTTACATGAAATTATTAAAAGAAAAGATTGTTCGAAATGCTTTCCTTCCATTTCAATAACTTTTTTTATTCTTGGTCGAAATTCATCTATGGCTCGATTTACTTTTATTTTTTTAAAATATTATAAAATTATGTTTAGCTCGTTGAAATGCATAATTGATTTCTATTTTTCATTTGCATTCTTAATTTTTTTTAATTCAATTATCGTACCGATACTTCTGGTTAATGTTAATGGTTATATAGTTCATATATAGCTAGAAATGTTACTAGTCGAATTTATTCCATCTTCAAAATTTAATTTTTAATACCGCTAGATTTACTTTCATTAATTGTAAGGTCCTCTAAGTTCGTTTTTTTTATTACCTTAATATACGTGTAACTGATTAATTATGTAAAATCTATAATCCTAATTGAATTTTATTACTTTTGACACATATTCGAATTCGTTTACGTTCCGTCCCTCCAGTCACTTTTGCATTAAAACTCGTATGCAAACATCATCATTATAATACATCATAATTATTGCTTATATATAAATTCTCGCTCATGCATTTATTAAGTTATTTTATCTGTTCCTTAAAGTATATATATATATATATATATATTATATATATATATATATAAATATAATATAATCCTAATCCACCAATGACCCCTAATGATCTAGTTCTTCAAGGGATGAACAAATTACTTTCATATTCTACATACTATTGTACCGACTCACTCATCTACAGATGCTTCTTACCAATATTTATAGATACATCTGCACACTGACGTGTAACTTCAACTATTCACCTATAAATCCCCTTTCTCCTTTTGAACGTATCACCAACCACTACAATCTGTACCAATAAACATAAATACACTTTGACCACAGGTCTATACATCATCCACTACGTAATTCGATTTGTACCTACAACAGTCAATAAAAATGCATGTATGCACACTATATATACTATATATACAAACCTTATGCTAAAATCATTGGATATCACAATAAACTATTTCATTACGTGTAAGTGCAAACTATGCTATTTAGTCTTAATCATTTTTGCTTTCTAATATATCTTGCTTATGCATTTATTCAGTTAATTTAACAATCCTCTCAGCTAATCTGTCCCTCGAAATTGTAAGATACACACTTTGTACCTAGTACACAAAAATACACACTAGACCAAAGGTCTATACATCATCCATTACGTAATTCGATTTTTTACCTACAATAGTCAATAAAAAATTAGTTTATGAATTGTATTATCATGGTAACCTTGAAAAATCCATGAACTTTAAATTTATATTTTTCCCTTTTACCTATTCATTATGAATGTAATTTTCCCCACAGAAAAATAAAATTTTGCTAAAATTTAACAATATCATTCTTTGTCGAACTTAATTGTTTGTCCAAATTAATGTATTAATCCTTTTATTCTGTTTGCATAGATTAAAGTATTAATCTTTGAATTTTTTATATTTATAAGCAAGTGTCATTTTAAAGATTTGATAACTCTGCATTGTAACAACCACCCGAACTCACTTGTTCTGTATAAAAATTTGTAATGTGAAGAAAAATTCGTCATCTAACTTGAATTAGTTAGGATGTTATTTTCTCATTTGTATTGTATTAATTGTATCCTATTATATTATTGTATACATATCATTTTAAAGGGGAGAGCAATGTAAAAATGAACAATGAATAATCAATATTCATTTTTACATAAGAACCAAAATCGCTTAACGCGAATTTGGATAAAAAATTTATTTATAGCATTCTATTTTTGTTCGTGTCACAACCCTACGATCAACCATATCTATGGTTTAGTCGTATCCATTTTCCATTTATAGAAGTTATTATAATTAATTATGATTGTCTTGCATCTCACCCTCGACCGTAGATTATGCATACACATTGCATATAACAGGATTGGAACCCGTAGTTGTACTTCTTAGTCATTAATACCCACTCTGTCTCTAATTCGTTCTTGTAAATCTTCCTAATAATGATTTGTACTATACGTACAAATTCAATAACTATGACGTCACATTTTCCCGTCATTAATTTCCCTTGATCATTATCCTATATAAATTTTATTAAATATTCATTTTTACTCGTGTCAATCTATGAAACGCAAAACTTCATGCATTCGTTCGAAAACGCAGAAATACGTTCTCGTATTTTTTTCATTTTTATTTTTAATTATATCACCTCTCAATGAACTCGAAAATGCTGAGGTAGGTGATCAAATTTCGCTAACTGGCAAAATCAAACGCTTCAAAGATAAAAAAATCTCCTTTCGCTCTGATTCGAATTTATAACATTATCATGCGTTATGTTATGTCATGTGTGTCATGTCTCATGTACTTGTGTTGTACTAATAACCATACATAATAACCATATATTATAACCATATTATAACCATATATTATAACCATATATTATAACCATATATAAATATATAAAAACACTGTAAGAATGGTAAACGACGTAATGTACTTCAATGAAACTGTACTTAATGATGTAATGTACTAAATGACGTAGTCAATGTACTATAATGGAATTGTGGTTAACGATAATAAATGAATTAATTCGTAATTATAATCATAGTACAGTAGACCAAAATTACAATGTACTCAATGTCGGACCCGACATTATGTCGCCATAAGGAATGTAGAATCGGCGATACTGTTGTTATTTTTTAATTATTTTTCCGTTGGAATAAATTTTGATGTGCTTTCTACTTTGCCAAATAATTGATGACCTGTTGTTTTTTAAAATCTCTAATCATTTTTTAGATTTACTTAATAATGAATCCTGAGTAACTTTTGCCATGTCATGTTTTGTATACATTCTTTCTTCGTTATAAAAGATGAAGTCATGTCTTGCCTAAGCATTTAATTGTAATCTTAAACCTTTAATTTTTACTCATATGCATATTTTAGTGTAAAGATGCATAGTTCAATTTCCACTTTTAGTTAACTTGGCAGATCATAACATCATCAGATCTGAAAATACGCAATTTAAGATAAAAATATGGCTTCATCTTCAAATATCTTGTTTATTCTTTAAACCTTACCACAGCTAAAAGATTTACTTATTTTCAAATATTGTGCAAAATAATGCAGCCTCCACATTTAATAATGATGATGTTAATAGAATCGGGGTATATAACCCCACTAATTTCTTCCATGTTCATTCTGATTCCAACTACGAGGCTGAGCATTACCTGTAACAGTTTAGGATTAAAACACAGTAAGAAAAAGTCTTTATCTTCTCCTTCGAGCCGTGCTCTCTTCAGAAAACTTAGTCATTAGAATCTCCCGATAAGTTACAAGAAGAATCGGGGAGAAACCTCAAAGAATTTAATAAGCCTCTCAGAATCCTCCGAGCCACTAAAGAAGAACTCGGAGAGTAGTATAGAAGAAACTACTGCAAGTAACAGATCCGTTGCTGCCTCCTAACCAGAACCTCCGTCGATTCTGAACCACCCCAGGCCATAGACGGAGGGGTTAACATATATATATATTATATATATATATATATATATATTTTACTTTTTCATACACTGAACATTGTTATAACGTTTAAACTTAAGAAATGTAGGGCCTAAACATGTTTTATTGGCTCAAACAGGTCTTCGATTAACCTAATCATGTCTTTAATTAACCTAGCCATGCCATCAATTAGCCTAACCAGGTCTTCAATTAGCCTAACCAGGCTGATATTGGTTATTTCACCTAAATATCTTCTGATCTTTTCGTGTTAAGCACTCACTGTCACATTTTGGGCAAGTTAAGGATGAGAGAATAATGCCGTAATTGATAAAAACATCCAATCCTTTGCCTTCATCTAGGACACATGACACCTACATCAAAATCACACGATTGGCACATCATAATTCTATCACAAGCACCACTAAACTGAATCCAGTTTGAAAAATAGCCAGAACAAAACCCAGCCAGCTAATTAAATCGTAGAGTAGTGAAAAATAGCACAACCAGGAAAAATATTTTATGAAAAAAGTACATTATAGCCAAAACAGGAAATATATTTTATTAAAAAAAAGTACAATTCAACAAATTTGCACAACATAAGATATATATTTTCGAAATAAATTTAGTCTATATCTATAAACTAAATAGCTATATGCACAAAACCAAATTAAATGTTTATTTTATTTAGTTTATGGTTAAACTATTGAATTCTTTCTTTTTCTAGTTGTCAGCAATTAAATTATGAGAAATGCTAAAAGTTTTCAATTTCCTCAATATATATATATATATATATAGAAAACCTGAAAAATAAGTACATAGTAGCAAAGTGGTAAGGTATTTAAATTGTGCTGCTGACAGGCACCTATAAAAGTCCTACAACAATTATCATAAATTCAAGACCTACAATTATTTATTGTCTACATAACATCTGATTAGTTCACTATATACGTACCTTAAATTGTCATTCATAGGCTCTTGAAAAATGTAATGAATTTAAAATTAATTACTTTAGATGCCACAAATACAAATTTAAGGTACGTATATAGTGAACTAATCAGATGTTGGCTAAAAATTTTATTTAAGTTTGCTTAACCATGCTGAATTTTGAAGAAAATTTAACTTTGTAATCATTTTAACAGAATAACAAACATTTTGTTTTGGATAAAACCTTAAGTCTAAAACTAAAGAGTATGTGAACATATCAAAAGTAATAAATATACTTATAGTTTTCAACAATGTTTACATGAACTAGAAAATTGTAAAGAACGATGATCCTAATGTGTGAAAAACACACACACACACACACACACACACACACACCCACACACACACATGCCCAAAATCTATAATAATAATAATAGCTACCTGAAGCAATAGTAATGAGTAACTTATATTACAAGCATTTTGGGTTCCTTTCCTGACAACAAACTAAATACAGTATATATTAAACATGGAGAAACATTTGTAGAAAAATTGTCTTTTAGTACGATATATTATTATTATTTCTAATGAAACATTAAGCTCCACTGCGACTGAAAGGGTTAAACTTATTTTTATTAAGTCTGTTGTTCCAAACTCCTGCTCTTTCTTACCTAATATGGCACTTGGGGTTTGAAAACTGTAGAGACAGTGCCTGAAACAATATTTTCTATTAAAAATGAGTCATAAGAATATTCACTGGAACTGATTTGTATGCTCAAATAAGAAGAATGGTTCAATCACTAATTATGGATAGCTTTCTGGCTTCAACAATCTTGCCAGGCCCACAGCCTACTGTTTGAGGAATGTTCACTGCTGTTTAACTACAATTAACAAATAGCTAAATAAGAGCAGATACAGTTTTTTGAGGCTGCATTCAAATACTGGATAGAGCATACAAAAAAATCTGGGTTAACCTACCAAAACTGAGCTCAATAGCTATCTACTCTGACGCGGTTTAACTGTAGGCAAATACGCTACTTTGATGGTAGCAGATAACCCATTCTGCCACTAAGACCTCTAACTTGCTTGCAAATGTAGTTCCACACACTTTGTGATTTAAAAAGTCTGATGCTAGACTCTGAGATAACCCATTCTGTCACTAAGACCTCTAACTTGCATGCAAATGTAGTTCACACACTTTGTGATTTAAAAGTCTGATGCTAGACTCTGAGACGCCTTTGGTGGGATTTTGGTAGGTATGCCCATGGTGGGATTTTGGTAGGTAGGCCCTTAGCAGGCTGTGGCTAATTCATTTGATGACAGTACTTGAATAGTATATATGTCTAGTGTTAGCGATATTATTATTATTATTATTATGTATATTTGAGCATGTACTGTAAATGCATCAGTTAGGAATTCGTTTTCTCCTTTGTGTTTCTTGTTTTCCTACATCTTTTTAAGATTTATAAATTCTAAAACCAAATACGTTTTGACTAGGATTCTATCTGGAAAGGGATCATATGAATGTTTTACGTTTGGACTATGATTCTATCTGGAAAGGGATCATATGAATGTTCTGAAACATTATAACATAAGATTAATAATTGAATGACAGAGGTACTAAGAACTGTATTAAACTTTATATTTAGGATAAAGACGATGACGTAGCGCAGAAAAGTTATTATATTTGGCTGCATCCGCTGTTTCGGGGGACTCTATCGCACTTTAATGCCGCTAAATGAAAGCTAAAAATGTATAAGTGACAAAAATATATAAACGTGGAGAGCTAGATCTAAAGTACAAAATTAAAACTGTTCAATAATAAAAATTAAAATTACAAGCAGAAACACATAATCCAAAATCAAATCGAAAGTAAAAAAATATAAATGACGTTTAATAGTGACGCGTATAACGTTCATAACATATTTAAAATTACAATAAGCAAGTTGTAGAATACATAATTATGCAAGTTGTGCCAAAACCCCATTTTCTTTTATAAATAGCCTTAGAACAATTAATATTTTTAATAATATATATATGCGCAAAGAGAGAAATGGCTTTGAGAGTCTTTTTCTCGGAACTGGAAATTGTCAAAACGTAGCCTAGCTTGACTTAAAGGGCTATCCTACTACGCTGTACAGTACACTCCTTTATGGCGATTTCATTAACATTAAATTCATCAAGATATACATTTCTTTTATTAGTAAAAATCATGAAATTTGTTTTACTGGTATTTAAGAAGAGTTTTATTGGTGCCCAACCACTTCGTTACAATAATCAATTCTGTATATTTACATTTTCCATAAGATTTAAAGTAGCCATTTCCGTTGTTCTATTATTACGGAAACCATATTGATTTGGAGATTTAAGGGTAACAGTTGATTCGACGCCTTTAGAAGGGCGTTCATTTCAAAGCGAGTCGTTGCAAGTCGCAACCACGTTTGCTTATTGCAAAGGGTACACGGATCAGCTTTCGCTCTCAATCATCTCAACAGTAAACTTTGTAGTGGAAATTTGTAGGTCGAGTATCATTGCTATATATATATATATATAATGTCTTTTCATGCAGTTTTTCCATTAGGATATGTAAACAGTAAGTACGCTTGTGGCTATGGTACATTCGGCTGATCACCTTGAAAATTTCGCCTCAACAATAGGGTGGATCTATTTTACATTTCTTTCGATTTTCATATTCTAATAGAGACAAAAACTTGCGCATGCATGAGAAAATAGCCTCTGCAAAATCTTAGCTTAATAGGTAATTATCTTCTGCCCCCGCAGAGCGATGAAATCATATTTTAGTAGTCAAAAACGTATTTTTAAACCCTAGCCTAGAGTCATAAAATTTTGCGTGTGTGTTATTTCATGCCTAAGCAACGATATAAATGCTATGGGAAATATATAAATGCATTATTTAAGACAAAGAGCCGATCTGAAAATATGTATAATTACAAATTTTCAGATCGGCTCTTTGTCTTAAATAATACATTTATATATTTCCCATAGCATTTATATCGTTGCTTAGGCATGAAATAACACACACGCAAAATTTTATGACTCTAGGCTAGGGTTTAAAAATACGTTTTTGACTACTAAAATATGATTTCCATCGCTCTGCCGGGGCAGAAGATGATTACCTATTAAGCAAGATTTTGTAGAGGCTATTTTCTCATGCATGCGCAAGTATTTGTCTCTATTAGAATATGGAAATCGAAAGAAATGTAAAATCGATCCACCCTACTCAACAATCTATAGCTTAAGCTCTGAATTTCCTTTTCTTTTTTCGTAAAAAGTTTAAAAAAAATTCTTAATTGGTTTTCATGAGTAACACTTCCATGTACATGCGAATGAAGTAATGTTTTTTATTTAATTCATATTAGATGCTGCGGTTAGTGTAAGACATAACTGCTCAGAATTTTTCAGAGATGGTTTAAAGTGTTGACGATATTAATTAAATCTACATGTGTATTAAATAAAAAATAAGTGCATATTTATTTCACACCCTTTAGCGTGCGTAAATTAGTTGTTGCGGTGGACGGTCCCCCATCCAACAACTACCCAGATCCAACGTCGCTTAACATCGCTGCTCGGATTTAATTCACTTTAAGGTGAAAAGCGCGTAATATTTTTGGTTTTTGAAACGCAAGAAAGGTTTGCCAAAAGAAAATATACACAGATAATGTGTTTATTTCTTTTACTGTTTATTATTTAATATAATTGGCACCTAAATTGAAGGTGTCGGACAGAGAGAACAATTTGACCTAGATTCCTTTCAAAAAGGCCTCAGGGTGAACACGTGTGAATCGTTCTGCTCCACGGAGAGATGAAAAATGCATTGAAATTTCCGGTGTGTGTGTGTGTGTGTGTGTGTGTGTGCACGAGTGGTTCATTCGTTTAATATATATACAAGCACAGATGGGGGGGTGAGGGAGGACGAACGTGTGTTTTGAATTGTTTCCCATATCTTCCTCTGACAAAAATCTGTGTTAATTTTCGATCCACAGAACAGCTGTTCACGGAAGGCTGCATGTTCCACATTTTCTAATAAAGAAATTATAAATATATCCTAATTATATTTTTAAAAGAGCATTCGGTTTCCGCTCGGTCATACTACTGCCTCGGATCAAATGATGCAGTTATTTTAAATCCGGTTCAATAATCCTGTTATGTTGAAATGTGGAAGAGTAAGCAACGACCCTCCATATATATATATAAAATCGAATTATAGACACTTGCAGAAATCCTTTCCTCGTGAAAGGAAAAACAATGCTTAATGCTTAACTTCTTATATTGAATAAATAACCACTCACTCGTGAAAGTTCCTCTAATTATATTTTTAAAAGAGCGTTCGGTTTCCACATTAAACTGTGGGTCTAAGTTACACGTAAATATAAAATATTTTCATTGTAGAAATAATAATAATGATGATAATAAGAAACGGAGTGAGCGGTGTTTTTTGCTCGAATAGTTTGAAGAAGGATTAAAGCCTCGTCCAAAAAGGTCTCTAGGGAGACGATTCGAATTGACCTAGTTTCTGCCTTTCCTCGTGTGCGTGCGTGTGTGTGTGTGTGTGTGCACGAGTTGTTTATTTGTTTATTATATATATATATATATATATATATATATTTATATATATCGGGTTTGGGGAATGACAATCGTGTGTTTGATTTTTCCGTAAATTTTCTTTTCATTTGGAGTGAAGGGAGACTTATCAAGAGCGGACTGGAATCAAGGTCTCTCAACCAGCAGGTGTTCTTCGAAAATATAAAGATGTCATTAGTCGTCCGACCCCGTTATAGCGGATTGTGTTTTGGCTAATTTCAACTTTAAATGAATCTTCCAATTGATTAACTATATAAATATATTGTGGCATTTTATATACTTGAATCTTCCAATTGATTAACTATATAAATATATTGTGGTATTTTATATGGTTGAATCTTCCAATTGATTAACTATATAAATATATTGTGGTATTTTATATGGTTTGTGAGCACGAGTGATTCATTAGTTTATTATATATACAAGTATAGGTGGTGGGGGGATTTGGGGGAATGAGGAGCGTGTGTTCGAATTGTTTCGTAAATTTTCATTTCGTTTCGTTATTCGTGACTTAATATTTATAATAAAAATTGAGTGTGTAAAAATTATTTATTTAATAAACAGAATTTAATTGGATTCATCGATTAACTACCGTCATATAAAATATATATTGGGTACACTATTTAAATGATGATTAATATATGGTTTTGCTATCTGGAATACATGGCGCTATCTGGCAACTGAATACATGGCGCTATCTGGCAACTGAATACATGGCGCTATCTGGCAACTCAGCCAGAATAGAGGTTTATAAAAGACCGAGAGACGACTGACGGAGTCATTACAAGCTCGGCTCCAGCCGAGCAAGGACCTCTGGTCCTTCTCTTTCTGGCCCTTTGGGAAAACCCCTTAGAGGCTCTTAGGTTAGGTAAACGAAAATAGCTTGGGGGAGAACTCCGCCTCCAAGTTGTATGCCTTGCAATCAAAGGCAACTACTCTCTCTCTCTCTCTCCTTCAGGTGTACCCCTCCCCCCCTTGGCTCAGCCAACTGACTGATTCAGCCAACTGGCTGATTAGGAACCTATAAAACAACGCCTACTCGGCTGAAGTCTTAATATGCACTTGGCTCCTGCCAGGTGAACACCTCTCCTCCTTTCTCTCCTCCTTTCTCTCCTTTCTGGCCCTTTGGGGGGAATAGCTTCGGGGAGAACTCCGCCTCCAAGTTGCACCCCTTGTAACCCCTGTTGGCAACAAAGGGCCCTTTGGGGGGTTATTTTTTATTTTTTATTTTATTTTTTTGCAACACCCACCTCCCCTTTGCAACAACCCCCACCCCCCTTCGCAAACACCCCCACCCCATTTGCAACATTACGTAATCACTTGCAACATTCTTGCATCTCCCCTTTTTCGGCTATACTACTGATGCAAATTCACAAGGAAAAAGAAAAAATTATTCCAAGGCCTCTCATGTATTCACCAGTACACCGCGTCATTCCCTGACAAAGTGTATGTTGAATACACAAAAGACCTTAGAATAATTTTTTCTTTTTCCTTGTGGGTTTGCATCATATATATATATATATATATATATATATATTATAACACAACGACTGTGTACAAAATTAAGTAAAACAATTAAAATCCCCATTGGTTAAAATAATAAAAAACTAAAAACCGCGAAGCTTTTCAAGAGAGTCTTCTCTCTTCATTTAGGCGGTGGGTCTTAAACAAACAGCCTTATAGGGACCAGCCGGTCTATTGCTGTTTGGTGTCCTCCTTTGTAGTGTCCTCCTTTGTATTCCTTTGTAAAAATCAGAAAACATCAAGAAAAAGCGACCTTTTACCCGTCAAAAGTTTAATAAATTGCTTTTCCTTTGTATAAACAGGAATTATGTCTTTGCAGGCCTGATGGAAGTCC
Organism: Bathynomus jamesi; assembly: GCA_023014485.1. Classification (NCBI taxonomy): domain Eukaryota; kingdom Metazoa; phylum Arthropoda; class Malacostraca; order Isopoda; family Cirolanidae; genus Bathynomus; species Bathynomus jamesi. The sequence goes on from JAJOZX010004420.1 coordinate 92,822, forward strand.
ATATGTGACCCCAGTTCAGGTTTTGAAGACCAGTTGTATCCATGTTCTTTTAAATGCTTATGTTGTAATTTTATTAATGAAGGGTAGCTCGGACGATCCATCCCGCAAAGGATGTAACCTTTGTTTTAGTGTATATCAGCAAAAAAATCTTTTCAATTAGTCTTTTATTTGTAACAAATTCACAGTTATTCCTACCGAGATGTTACTCCTCATTTCAATAACTACTCGTTACATTAGCACCGTCAAGAAAGGCAATCATGTTATATGAATTCTACCAAGAAAATCAAAATTCAACGACACTATTGTCACTTTTGCCAAAGCGTAGTGAGTTTTAACTTGTGGCTTTGTTAACAACACCGCTTATCGTACATAAGCCAAGTTATTTCACCTTCGTTCAGATATTGTAGAGATCCGCGGATCGCATTTGTAGTTAAGTTGTAAGTCCCCTCTGTCATACAATCCTGGCTAATACTAAGACTTAAATATTGTAAATACTACCTTACCTTAAATTTACCTTAAAGCGCTTCTGCCTCAAGGGTGCGCTGCTCCCTCGAAGTCCGCTCAGCGCCTCCTGAGGCGGGGCCACGACGGGGTCGCCACCCCTCTTTTCTCTCGCTCCTGCCATACGATTTGGTCCCCTATTGAATTTGTGGGGGCTGGTCTGGCAGAGGAATACCCTGACACTGTGGGTTGGTCGGGTATGTTGGCTAAAAACATGTCCAAGTGTTTTTTAAAAGTATCTACTGGAACTGCACTTATATCTCTAAGGTACTGAGGCAAGGAGTTAAACAGGCGAGAACCCTGCCTAGAGATATTATTATACTGAAGGGTTTGAATCCTTCTCAGACTGTTTGGTGGGAGGTGATATTTTTTACACATTACACTAAATGATAGGTATTTTATTTAATAAACATTTGAGTTTTTTAATGTAAATGCATAAAGTAACTACTGTACTTTCATATACTGTTAAATTAAACTTTAAAGAAATGCAGTCCATTACATTCATTTAGATTTTTAATTACAAATTTACATTTTTAATCCTTAATCACACATGCCTACAGAAATAGAGATATACAGACATGGAGAAATACATACTGTAGATATAAAGAGAACCGCGAACAAACATTTCCAAAATTAGAAATATTTTATGAGTAAAGGCAAACACAAGATAGAATTTCGAGAGAAAAACATATTGTTTGCTGCATCTCTATTTCAAATGGTCGGCTTGCTCACACACACACACACACACACACACAGTAATTTCCTTTTATGGTGGAAATCTAACAAAGGAAATATTTTTGTAAAAATTAAATAACTGGTGTGTGTGTGTGTGTGTGTGTGTGTGTGTGTGTGTGAGTAACTCTTCCCTAATCAAAAGGAACTTAATTAAAAAGAAAACAATAGTATGGAGTTCCATGGTTGAAAAAGGAAGGTAATTTTGAGTGTAGCTCAGAAGTTGTGGTAAAAATAAATGACTCGCTCGTATCGTATCGTATCGTTCAAAAGGAAATAGAGAATAATGAAATAGTTTTGTAGCAAAAACTGATTCCTTTACTTCTCTTTAAAATTCTATTGCGAATGAAAAAAATGGTGAGAGAAATGGTAAAAGAAAATTAATAAAGGAAGAAAATATGAATAAGGAGCATTTTTATTCTTCTGGAGATATTCTTCGATTCTCGTAAACGGAATACAAAGGTCATTTTCCGATATTATCATTCGTTAAGAAATATTATTTCATTTTTTTAATCAACGGAAAAGTGTTCAGTTTTTCAATTTTAATTACACAGACCTGCGATGGTTTTGTTGTCCGAAATATTTTATTACTTATATAGTAATTTTTGCACGCTGATTCCGAAAACAATATTCATTTTTCGCCATCACGTACAGATTTTTCCCAAAATGTCATATTTAATATTACATATGTAGTAATTTTCATTACAATTGACTCATTTAAATTTTTATTAAAAACTACTGCCTATAAATGCTTCCAGATCAGAAGTGACGTCATAGCGTCTTCTAGAACATTCGAGAAACGCACCGCTAGTATAGAAGTGATTGACAAGCCACGAGATGAGTCAGTCTGTCTAGTGCGTGCGAGGTTATAGTTCTTTATTATTCAAAGGTGCGCGGTGACTATATTTCTCTTTTGAAATTTGTTTATTTGTCGCTATGGCAACCAGAGGGTGTGTGTAAGTAGCCCAAACATTTTGTTATATTTGTGGAAAATTTACTGTGAGAAAACAAAGGCGAGATATTACAGACTTCGTCAAGAAAGCATACTATGTGTACTTCGGAATGAAACTTGGGGATCAAGACAAATCATGGGCTCCACATAAAGTTTGCAGTGTTTGTGTTGAACAACTTAGACCGTGGAGTAAAGGTAAAAAGGATTCTTTACCTTTTGGGATTCCAATGGTCTGGCTTGAGCCTAGAAATCACAGCAATGACTGCTATTTTTGTTCATGTAACGTGCATTTCTTATCCAAACTTTCAGTCTGGTATAAGACTGCTCATGTACCTGGTATACCTCTACCTACTAAACCAAATACTCTTAATATACTGTAACTTCATCTGATTCGGTGTCTGATGCGATGAAAGCGGTGATATTGATTGTTTTCAAACCGAAACATCTGGTGAAACCCAATTGTTTACACAAAGTGAACTTAATGATTTGGTAAGAGATTTGTGTCTCCCGAAGGATTCTTCAGAGTTTTTGGGATCCGGACTTCGTGCAAAGAACTTGCTTTCTCCCGGGACGTCATTTTACTAGTACAGAAATCGAGAAAAAGAATTCATCCAGTATTTTTCTTAAGAAAATTCACTGGTATATTGCAACAATGTTTCGGAACTAATACTTAAGCTAGGTGCTGCAGTCTATGAACCAAATGAGTGGAGACTTTTCATTGATTCCTCCAAAAGAAGTCTAAAAGGTGTCCTCCTTCACAACGGTAACTTGTATGTATCCGTTCCTGTGGCTCATTCGGTTCACTTGAAGGAAACGTACGAAAATCTTGAGCTTCTTCTAGGTAAGGTTAAATACAAAGAACACGGTTGGCTACGTTGTGGAGACTTAAAAGTGATTTGTATGTTGTTAGGTCACCAACCAGGTTATACGAAATTTCCATGTTTTTTTTGTGAATGGGATAGCTGAGCAAGAATTCAGCACTGGATAAAAAAGGAATGGCCACGCAGAGTCAACCTGACACCTGGTTCTAAAAACATTCAACGTGAAAGTTTGGTTGACACGAAGAAAGTCCTTTTACCTCCGCTTCACATAAAATTGGGCTTGATGAAGCAATTTGTTAAGGCCTTGGACGAAGATGGAGAGTGTTTTAAGTATCTCTGTGGTAAATTCCCAACTCTTTCGGAAGCAAAATTGTAAGAAGGAATTTTCGTTGGTCCCGAGATTAGAAAACTGACTTTGGATGGACACTTTGAAAGAACAATGAACAATCTTGAAAAAGAAGCGTGGATTGCTTTTAAGGATGTTATCAGCAAATTTTTGGGGAAGAACAAGGACCCAAATTACCAGAACATTGTGAACAACATGCTAAATAAGTTCAAAGAGTTGGATTGTAATGAGCTTAAAATTACATTTCTTACATTCACAATTGGATTACTTCCCTGAGAATCTCCGGGCACTCACCGAAGAACAAGGTAGTGGACCAGCCAAAATTAAAAAATCGACTTTGAACAGCGTTTTTTGTTAATAGCTAGCACCCATGCTAAATCAATGTACCTGTGGGTGAGGAATAAAATGCAGGTGGATGCCACTCTCGCCTTTGGCTTTGAAGGTCATTTTCGAGGTCAAACTGTGCAAAAATTATATTTTCTAATTTTAATTTAAAAAAAAATATTCTTAGCCATTGGTTTCACCAAATGTTTCATTTTGCCACACTTAGTGATAAAGAAGTATGATGACACCCTTATTCCATCCGAATTACCAACTCAAGGTCAAATTCAAGTTAATCACGACCAAAATTGTGCTAAAAATTTGTGATGTTTTATTTTAATTGGCGAAAAAAAACATTGAGCAAATCTGTTTGTCAAAACAATTTATTTTAACATGATTAGTGCCTAATAAGTTTGATGGCATGAATTAAGTACTCACAGTAACAGAATTATCACAACTAAATCACAAAGCAGTAAATATAGCCCATAACTATACAGTTTACACACTAGTAACATGTAAAGTTCACGTTTCTTGATGAACAGCACCGAAATGCTGCACTGACAGTCACATTTGTGTGGATTGCAATCACTTAAGAACAGAGTTATTAGATCCTTACAGCAAATTCCAGCTTCTCTCGGTTTCAGCCCGGAAGAGAGACATAGATCTACTGTCCAGCTGGGTTACAGCAACCGTTGTCGTCACAACCACAAGCTGTTGTACACTTCATCCTTTTCCTGAAACAGTTGCATCTAGCTGTCTTGCACTTTTCCTTGCAACCACAAGCAACAAGCTCCAGGCAGGCTTCAGGGATTGGAGGAAGTCTTGTCCACACTGATAGGAGGCTCCCATCTTCCAAATTCCAGGCTGAAGCGTCCACCGGATCTTCAACATCTACGTGCTCTTTGTCAGCCTGGAGCCATATTTTGGCCTGATAGTTTGCCCGCTTGGCGTGGAGCTCTAGGGCATCGTTTGTCGGTGGGAGCATTTCCAGAGTCTTCTTGGTCTTCCCAAAAAGGTGGACTCTGACGTCATCAACTGAGTGTTGTTCCGGGGTGCCATACAAATGACACACAAACTTCTCAACATCTGCGATATCCCCATCTCAACCAATGGCGTGCAGCAGGAGTGGGTGGTCACTGAACACCTTCCAACACTTCTTTTTTCCATGACCACTGAGGGACGTGACTGTGTCACACCCGGTCAAAGCGTGGAAGCTGACCAGGTTGTCCCTGACTGGGTGCGACAAACTCTTGAATACACCGTGCACGGGGTAGCATTTTCGGTTCTTGGCTGTTCCGCACAGCATCCACACTTCAGCGACCTTGGTGCAAACGAAGTGAATCAGCAGCACCATTACATCAGTATCTCTGCACACTACCAGTATTCGTTTATAGCCCTGGGACGTTGCATCACATGAGTGAAGGATGAGCCTGGTGTCCGCCTCTTCATGGTTGCTATGCAGTGAAACGTTATGTTGCCTGGTTGACCGTACTTCAGTGGCTTCAGAGAAGCCACCCCCTGTCACCAGCTGACATCTTTCTTGAAGATCTCTGCCTTTCTCAGTGATGACGTTAGACAGAAACAAGGCTAGGTCCGCCTTGTTTGTATCTAGGGCCATGAAGTTTTTCCACACTTCAGGCAGTGGAACTTGTGGGCCATCAATGACTTTCCGAATCGGTTTCTTCTTGCTTGCACGCTTTGTCCTGGTAACTGCTTTGATCGATCCTTCCCCTGCGTACCGATCAAAGATGACATCAACTCTTGTTGTGTGTTCATTGAAATAACTCGTCACGGCCTTGAAGAACACTTGAGCATAGTCGCCGAATGTCCGACAGCCGCCAGGCTTGCCAAGAGCTTGGATGAATGCATGGCCATCTATCATCACACAGGTATTCAGATCAGAGGTTGGAACCTCTGAGCTTATGGTCTGCTGAGCCATCAGGATGCTCATCAGCTCAGACTTCGATGTCAAATTCATCTCTCCTCCTGCCTTCGCCAGACTAAATGGGACTGGGGACAGTTCATGCTTCAAGACGTTGACCATCTCCACCATGCGACCTGCGGTCGCGGCATTCAGGAGCCGCTGTAGTAGCTTTCTGTCAGCTTTGATGGTCTTCTGCATGTTCTGCTTGGTGGAAACTAGCTTTGTACACATCAGCGAAGTTTTTCGACTGATGTTTCTTCATCGTTTTATTGAAGCCTACTATCTGTTCAATCAGTCTCTCCTTCATGAAGCCGATTACATGCTGCTTTCCTCGATCCTGAGCTTCCAGCAGGTTCTCCACAACATCTGTGGGTGCAGTGTCTTTGGTTGCCAGTGAAACCAGTGGGATGTTAGTGGCGGCATCTGTATCTCCTGCTTCTCTCACGTGAACTCTGAAGATGTCAAACTGCTTCAACTGCTGAACTAGCTTCATGACATCATGAGCGTCACGTCACGCCAAGTGCGAGAAGGCAGACTGTCAACCCGAGTGAAGGTGGCTTCCCCATCATCATCTTGAAGATTGAAGAGGCATCTTGTGTCTTGAGAGATGCGTGACCGCACTGACCATACCTATCCTTTAGCAGTATTATTATTATTATTTTACCAGCTAGCACTGTCTGCACTCTTTTAATTGATATACCAAACCAATGTCTGGCCAGCCAGTGCATTGAAAATATTCAACATGTGAAAGTATGCTATTACTTGTACTATGATAATAGTAGGCACATGCGCACCTCAACCAGCATGCTAAATGTAGTTTTAATGGAAATAAAGACATCCAGAGTCATAGTTGCATTCAATTATTATCCATAAAATCACAAAAATATACTTTATACATAGAGCCATCACTGAAATGCAAAAATTCGGAATTTTTCCGAATTTGACTTTTGTAACCTTGTATGGGTCCTTCAAACCCAAAATTAAGAGTGGCATCCACCCACATCTTGTTTGGCCTCCTCAATACTACTTATCTAAGGTGGGTGCCTGCTATTAACAAAAAACGCCGTTAAGTTTTTTTCTAGAGGACTTTTCAATTTTTGGCCGGCCCAGTAAGGAGAACGGTTTCACCAAGACATCAAAGAAATGGAGAAGAGATATCAGGGAAGGTGGGACATCAACATGATGGCTGATTACTTCTGGATGTTGAAACGGGATACTCCAGAATTATGTATTACATAAAAGGAAAGGAACAGCACGTACATTCGAGACTAAAGGCATAGATCTCACAAGTAAACTCAGGACAAATAAAGATGAATATGTAATTGACGTTAATAGTCTTCTTTCTTTTTAAAGTTGTTTGCATTTGTAATTAGTATAACAAAGCGAAATAGGTACCTAATGTAAATTGAAATAAATAGTATTTATTTATGCTGTTTTTCCCTTCCAGTTTGCAGAAAATTCTTACGTGATAGGAGAAAATGGACACCTTATTCGAAATCAGCGTAGTTGAATTATATAAAATCAGTTATTAGTAAGAAAACAACTTTCACAAAGTTCTCATTCGTAGGCTTGTGTTATTAATGATGTTCGTAGAAGATTTGCATGTGAACATGGGAATTTTATATATATATATATATATATATATGTGTAAATAATTCAGAGCTGGGCACTTGCGTTTTTTGCGCGTTTTTTTGCGGTACTGCGGTACTGCGGTACTACTACCGCACTACCAAACCGGTACCGCATAACGCAGTACCGCAAAGGATCGCTGAAAGTACAGCAGTACCGCTACCGCATTCAAATTTCCCGCGGTACACGGTAGTACCGCAGTACCGCAGTACCGCAAAAAAAAACGCAAGTGCCCAGCTCTGTGTAACAGTAACAGTAACAGTAACAGTATATATATATATATATATATATATAAGAATAAAAGGATGAGCAAAGCTCAAGTCAACAGTATGAAGATTTAATATCAAACGTTTCAGAAGTCAAACTCCCATCATCAGTGGTATGTTTAATTTGCTCGCAGAATTATAGTCACTCAACTTCGGTTTTTGTGTATATATATATATATATATATATATATATATCCTCAGGGTCATTAATTACATGATTCGCGTATTTGGGATCTCACAAATATTCCTTCTTTTATTTTCCTTCTTTTATTTGGGGAATTTTTCTTTAATGCATTGAAATCTTTTGCTGTTTCGATCCATACCTTTCACAGAAATTTTCATAAGTCCTAACTTTATATGCAAAAGTGGTAGATAAACATTTTTGGGGTTCAACAAGGCTTTTATGCAAAAAGTTTTTTTGACCTTCTACTAGTTGTCTAGTTGGCCAATCGCTAACAATGTAATGTTTAGACTTAGCACGGCTGTTCCATTCACATAAGAAACAGCAATATTTCGTATACCCCAGCTGCATTCTCAAAAGAAGAGCTATAGCTTTTAGGTCACCACAGATGTTCCAGTTATACTTACTCTATTCTATGATGTTTAAAAGATATTCCATCTTTTCATATGATTCTTTTAGGTGAAATGAATGAGCAATGGGAGCTAGTGGAAAAATATTCCCAAAATGTAGCAGAACAGCTTTTAAACTCAATTTTGATAAATCAATAAACAACCGCCATTCTTCAATTTTGTGTTCGTGTGCAAGTGCTTCCATTAGAGTATTAACATCATTGCAATAGCAAGGATTTTCTTTCATTGAAAAAAAATGGACAAATTCTTTTTCCCAGTTACGAAACAGACTTATGTTTGTCTTTTTCTCCAAAAGATTCCACCCTCGTAATCTTGAACCAAGTACCTCAGCTTGATTTTTAGATAGGTTTAGATCTCGAACTAGATCATTCAGCTCCGCTTGAGAGAGCATGTGTGGCTCAGTTAGGGTAGAAGGGTTGAAATCTGGATCATTAGTAGGACCTGCTTCAGCACTTACCTCTTCATCATCATCTTCATCCTCTACAGTATATGTTTCGGGTGGTACTGGAACAGGAAGATCTGGACCATGAGCGATAGGTCTTATTGCCGATGCCAAATTAGGATATAGAATGGATTTCTTCTTTTTTGCAGAAAATCTTGATGTTTTAGTCATACAGAAATAGCAGTCATTTAAGTGATCCTGTTGTTCTCTCCAAATCATTGGTATTGTGAAAGACAGATGAACGAGCACCTTTAATCCACTGTCGGAGACGGTTTGCACATGAAACGCAACAAATATGGGTTGCCCATTGTATATCTTGATTTCCTACCTTGCGTCTGAAGTGGGGCTACGTCGTAGCGAAAGTCGTAACACCGCTTCCCGTTGATCAGCGAAGTTAAGCGACATTGGGTCTGGGTAGTAGTTGGATGGGAGCCCGTTCTCCGCATCCAGATTATGTAGCGACCCGTGGTTCGGATCTCACGTAAAGCTGTAGGTCCCCTCCGTCATATGACCTTGCGAAGGAGGTTAAACAAACCCAATAATAATAAATGCATCCGAAGTACAAATGATAAGCTTTTTTTATAAGACGAGTAAAGCACCTTTTCTGATTTTTAACAGTAAATTCTCCACAAATGTAGCAAAAATTATCGGCATCATTAATACATCTACGAGACATACTTAATATTTTTCACAGTTCTTTTTTAACTATTTAGGTAATCCGTCAATATTCCAAGCACTTATTTCACAATGACTTGTAAAAAAATGAAAGTAACATTAATTAAAAGTAACTATAAAAAATAGATGAAAAAAGGTAACTATATAAATATATATATGTATATAAAATTTAACTATATAAATATACAGGGTGTATGTTTATTTCCCGGGTCGACCTGAAACACCCTGTATATATGTACATTTAGATGCATTAAACCATTTATACATCTGTTAACAAGTTTTTCGTTTTAATATTTTGAATATACATCCAAACATGGTTTTTGGTTTCTGAACCAAAATAGATAATCCCTATGTACGGTAGGGTGTACCATTTTTGGGTCATTTTCAAAAAGTCAAGGTCCAGGAGTCTAATGTTGTGCCAAATGATGTCCTAAACACGAATTTAACAAGCATTTTCTAATCCAACAAATTTTGAATCCCCCCCACCCCCCTTGAAATTTTGCCCATCCCCTTTTCCTAAAAACCCATATATCTAAAAAACTATCAACTTTATCGAACAATGTTATAGAATAAAAATTATTTAGAATCAAACGTTCTATTAGAAAAGTTCATTAAGATAGAAATTTACGTAATTTTGAAAATTTTCATTTTCTTTTGTCCAAGAGCACCTTATTGTATTAATATAAAATAAGGTGCTTAAGTTACATTATTTATGAGTATATTGTGAGTATAATCCAAATTTAAAAATCCTTTTTTACATTGAATTTTAATAAACAAGCATTGTTTTACTCTTATTGTTTCTTTTCAGACTGCTTTATTTGAAAAATAAATAAAAAATGAGTCAAACAGCTACAAAACAGCATGACTTTATTCTTGGTCGCTTGCAGGCTGATATTATGAGTTCATCTAAAATTGTTTTACCATCCAATAAAGATGTTCTAAGCCATTTTATTTATTTACGGAGAATGCAGTATAAGGGTCCAAAAGTTACAAAAGATTCTACTGTTAATGAAGTTCTACAGAAGCTACTAATAATATGGCAAAAAGCATGCATTCCTACTATAGATATTAGTAAAAACCCTAAAGGCAGGAAGATGCTGTTAAATCTTGAAGAAATGCATAATAATTTAATCAAGCACAAAAAAAGAGCAAGCTTTGAAAATTAACTCTCTAATTTCATGAAAATTATGGATTCCCTTTTTGACATCTCTTCTCAAAATGCCGTTGAATTAATCCAAAAAGACCGCATGAGAACTGAGCCTCAGAAAGCATATGATATTTCATTCTTAGATGATCAAAGAACAAAACGAGAAACATGTTTAGGTTTGCTAGATGCATATTATGCATCAAAAGTACAGCGCAAGTACATTGGATTAGAGAAAGAGAAGAAACGCAAAGAGAAACATAAATCAGTGAAGCAAGTGAGTGCTACAGCCAGAACATCAGAGACCCTTCTTTCTAGCACGACCAGTTCTGAGACAGACAGCTATGAAGAGTTTCCGACAGAACCTACAGCAGGACCTTCAAATGCTTCCAGCCCCAAAAATATTCTTGCCTCGCCATTGGTTTCCTCCACTGCAGACAGACTTAATCTCTCTATTGGACAACGGACTGTTTTTGCTGCTGCAGTAGCCATTAGGTGTGGCAAGGATATTGAAAAACTGTCTCTCTCCAGGACCACATCTGCAAGAGCCGCTCGAAAGACAAGAAAACGAAAATATGAAACTTGCATCAAGGATTTTACTCCTCCTGATCACTGCCTGGTACATTGGGATAGCAAGCTGCTTACTAAATCATGTTCAGAACAAGAAGACCGCCTTGCAATACTTGTTACTGGATACCCAAATGTAGAAAAACTTTTATCAGTTTCTATAATAGATGATTCCACTGGATTGTCTCAAGCCACTTCTGTATTTCAAAGTATTGAAAAATGGAACTTGAAGCAAAATGTCTTTGGAGTATCATTTGATACCACTGCATCCAATTCAGGATGGATGAAAGGTTCCTGTAAGTTACTTGAAGAACTTTTGCAAAAGAAATTGATTTGGTTAGCATGCCGCCATCATGTGGCTGAAAGAGTTTTGTGTGCTGTGTATGAAACCATTTTTGGCCCAAGTAAATCTCCTGAGTTTGAGTTATTCAAAGAATTTCGCGAGTCTAAATGGAAGAAAATTAATACGAAATCTACATACAATGTTCTTGATGTTAAATCAAGGTATCAAAGAGGCCTAAAGGAAGAATGTGTAGAATTTATGACCCAATGTTTAAGAAAATCTGACTGCTTTCCACGTGATGACTATAAGGAAGTTGCTGAAACAACTTTAATGCTTTTAGGAGAGGTTTCCAGAGAAAACAGTCATTGGCGGAAACCTGGTGCAATGCACCGTGCCAGGTGGATGGCAATGATTTTGTATACAAATAAAATGTATGCTTTTGCCCACCAAGCATCATATGATGAATCATTGATTAAGAAATTAAAGAGAATGTGTCTATTTAATGCATTAATTTATGGAAAATACTGGCTTTTATGTTCTAATTCACTAGATAGTCCAGCTAATGATCTGAAGTTTTATCATGATTTGGTGAATTACAAGAAGGAAGATAGGGAAGTTGCAAATGCTGCTTTGAAATCTTTTGCCAATCATTACTGGTATTTGACGGAGGAAGTGGTCCCTTTGAGTTTCTTTGGATCGCTAAGTAATGATGAAAAAGATAAGATCGCAAAATCCTTAAACAAATATCCAGTTCCAGAAAATTATGTATGTGGACAACCTGTTTTCCCCATTTTAAAGGAAGACACAAAGCTTCATCAGCTAGTAGGTCCAATTTCATGGCATTTATTTCAATGCTGTGGGTCAAAACCAGACTCATGGATAAAGAAACCAGCATCAACATGGGAAGAGGTCGATGACTACAACAAACTAAAAAACATTCTTTCATCTATTAGAGTAGTCAATGATACCTCTGAAAGAGGAATCAAGCTGGTTCAAGACTTTCATGACAAATGTCAAAATGAAGAAGAATTTCAAGGTCTTTTGCAAATTGTGGAAGAGAATAGAAGACTAATTCCTGATCCTAGTAAAGCGACTCTTAAAAGAATGAAACTCAGTAAAGAATAGTTCATTAACAGATAGATTAGGTATTTTTATTTGCAGAGATTGTTTTAATTTAGAAGAGGCTGATTTTTTTTTGTTATTAAACATACCATAAATTGTCTTTTCTTATTTTTATGTTTAAAAAGCTCTTATATCAATGATTTCTAATTAGGAAACTTGTTTCTTTTTATTTTTTTGAGGAAAGTGTTGAATAAAGGAAAAAAAAAACGATGGGACCTCACAACTATAGATAAAGTGTTAATTTTTAGCTTTATTTTATATATATATATAGTTTTGAGGTTGTCCTCACTTTGTATAGGCTAGTTATAATAAAAACTAATTATGATTTGCATTATAACTAGCAAATACAAAGCCCATCGCCGCGAAGCTGCATTGGGGTGATGCTTCAAAGGTGGCGGTAACACCTTATTTAAGAAGAAGGCACTGCAAGCAAAAAAAAATTTTAATTTAAATTTTTAAAAAATAAATGAAAATTTTCAAAATTAAGTAAATTTCTATTTTCATGAACGTTTCTACTAGAACGTTTGATTCTAAATCATTTTTATTCTATAAGATTTTTCGATAAAGTTGATAGGGTTTGAGATATATGGGGTTTTTAGGAAAAGGGGATGCGCAAAATTTCAAGGGGGGGTGGGGGGGATTCAAAATTTGTCGGATTAGAAAATGCCTGTAAAATTCGTGTTTAGGACATCATTTGGCACAACATTAGACTCCTGGACCTTGACTTTTTGAAAATGACCCAAAAATGGTACACCCTAAATTTGTACGGGTATTTTTTAGAATTCTTAAATATATTTAATCTTTTCTTCCACTCAAAAAATCATTCAAAGCAGCATTTTCAATTGAAAACTCTCTATCACTATCGCTTTCATTATTTATCAATTCATTATCATTTTTACTACCACTAAGTGTAAGAGCTTGTATATATTTTGTACTAAGGAAATCTGCTTACCCTCTCATTGCGACATATTGATGGGCCAATAGGTAGGTAGTGGTATTCATCACTTCACTGGTGAAAAGATGCCATTAGTCGCAAGATAGAATCCATAGGTTGTCATAGGAATGCTAAATTAGTGTAATTCATGAACGGCAATTTGCTTATACTGTAGAAATTGAAGTTAATCAATATAGCTGGAACTGTCATATCTCAAAATCTACACGTGATAGAAGAATTCTAAAACCAGATTCGGACTCAGTGCAAAATAATAAATAGAGACCTTCTATTTTGGTTCAGGAACCAAAAACCTTGTTTTCAGTGTTATTAGCTGTATAAGAATTCTTGAAACAGACCAATGTAAACCTGATATCGGATGTACTGTAAAGTATGCGATAATTTTGTTTTTCTCCATTAACCGTTAAAATTGAAAAGACATGACTACACCAACACTCAAACACATTACAAAATTGGAACTATGTCTGTTTTAGAGTCGTGGAGTTCTTTTTTTTTTCAAATTTTATAGAGGTTGAATGTCCCTGGCGTCGGAACTGTAAGGTTTTAAGAAATAGAATAACCTCCTCTCTTTGGACGAAAATGTGTATATACGGTCCCAGTATGATTTATTTCTAAATTTCAGACGAGGAATAAATTTAAGATGGATTGTGTGAAGTGATATATTACCGAAAGAACGTCTTAAGGAGAAAGTAATGATGTAATTTTCAGTATTTTTATGTGGTTTAAATAATTTTATTGGAATTTATTTAAAAAAAACTTAAGTTCATGGTATACATTTTGTGATAAAAAGTTTTGATTTTCATGAGATGTAACCAAAATCTTCTTGTACCAGGTGTGGTATAAAGTAACGCGAGTGAAGAGACAAAATCCGATTTGAATTATATTAACGCGAGTGAACATGGACGAGTAGTATTTGTTATATATACTTTATAACAATTGTATATTCGATAGAAAGGTTTATATGAGGCGCTGAAAAAGTTTTTGAGTTAAAACTTGTTTGAAACTAGTTTAAACTAGTTCAAATAAAGTTCATTGGGCAAAATTTTATTCTCTTTTGTGATTTCTTTTATTTATTTATCTATTTATTTATTTACAAATATGTACAGTTTTCGGAGATGAGCATAATTTCATTATTAAATACAGATGATGTATATAGTTGCAAACTGCCTTTAGCAAGCGTGCACGCTTTACAGGCTGACATCTATTAGTTAGGTATAATTAGGTATAATTATACTAATTATATAATACTGAGATACGATTCCAAGATTTTTATTATATTTTTATAATAGACTTAAAAGACTAAAAGAAACTTACAGACTAAAGCATATACTTTTATTAGAAGCTCGGTACAAAGAATAATGAAATGTGAGGTGTGGTGAAAAGTGATAGGAGAGGTTTTTAGAATTATAATGAGAATTTTAGCAAGGAGAAAGAAAGGAGTGTCTTCAGTAACTTTAGAATTTGCTAAGTTTTAATCGCTTTATAAATGATGAGAGAGCATTTAATGTTTTTAATTCATTCGGTAGATTATTCCATAATTCCACCACTAAATAAGTGTAAGAATTTATACTACATTGAAGAGTTTAGTTTGTCTTTGAGATATATTCACTCTCCGTAGACCTTGTTTGATGTTCGTGACATATCTGATTGTTCATTATATTCTCGATTAATATGGTCGGAGCAGATTGTTTTGTATTTCTGAACACTAGGATGCACATCTGTATTTCAAATATGTCTTTAAATTTTAATATTCCTGGCGTATGAGCATAATAATCACTCTTGTTCATTTTTCTAATAATTTTCTTCTGGTTTATAATGAAAGGGTTGATGATGTAATCACATGGATTCCCATGTGCGGTAATACTGTATGTGAGATGTGGATAAACTAGAGAGAAGTATAGCGTTTTTAAAGTATAGCGTTGGTAAGCGTTGTATTGTACCGTTGAATAAGAGTAATCGCTCTCTCTGCAGAGTCATTGACAACCTTCATCTTCACTGCTCTTTCTTTCAACAACTCGTAGTTGTCGTTACTTGGCCAATCACTTGGTGGTTTCGGAAGAAACTCTTGAGCAATCTCCTTTCCGTTTTTATCCAGTATATCGAAGAGTTGAGCCGTCTTCTCGCTGACATAAGTTTCCAAAAGGGTTTGCTGTTTTGAACAGCTTTGAATCGAGGCGCTTCAGACCTTTCGCTTTTGCAGGATGAGATAATTTTTTAATCATATTTTCTTTTACTTTGCTGTCCAACCCATCATCAAAAAGTGACAGTCCAATCAGCTCTTCCGAGAAGTACCAAAGAAGTCTCTTAAATGCCTTGAGTGCAGTTTCAGCCAAAACCCTGTTTGGATAAGTCTCCATAACTGTTAGAAAAGCTAGGTCGTTTCTAGGGGCCCTCACTGCCAAGGGTGCTTCCTGCCAATATTTACTATAAACAAGTGCCACATAGAGAAAAAAACCTTCAGACCCTTTTTTTTCATAAGAGAAAGATCTTCAAAGCATGGGTAGCGTTGCCATCTAGCGAGCCTGATGAAGAGCTCCTGGAGCTCTGATGTTATACTTCTTAGGCAAACTTCTTCCCAGGAAAATTAGAGAAAGATGGAGGAATTCAATGCAGTCATCTTTTGAGAAGCTGCTGTTCTGAAGAGCGTCGGAGAGGTACTGTATCATCTCTTGACAAAGTTCCAAGTTTCCTTCAAAAAGTTCCATTCCCGCTGATATAAAGTTTTCTTTATTGATAACTGGTCATTGTGCCATGAATCGCTTAAATAAACAATGAGACTTGTGGTCCTTTCGAAGGTTCAAGAATATTAGAAAATACGTTCGCCAAAACGACTTCATACACATGATGACGACATGCTATCCACGTTAGAGAGCGACCTACAGCTCTCTCTATCAGGGTACAAGCTCCAGACATCAGCCCAGTATTTGATACTGTTGTATCAAATACAAGCCTCTGCAACTGGTTTCTCAAGCCCCATTCATCCAACATCCTGAGGCAGACATCAGCTTGTGGAACGCCTAGTTTATCAGCTTGTGGAACACCAAGTAGTTTATCTTCTCCTCCTCCTAAAACAACGATTGCGATGCGATCCACATTTTCATGTTCCCCTGTTATATCTGGAAGCATTTTCCCATCCTATTGAAGCCGAAGCGGAGTGTCAGGAGAAAAGCTTGATTTTTACCAGTTGCGATAGTTTCACGAACTTTAATTCGAGATCGACGAATTGTACTTCGAGAAAATGACATTGAGCCCAGATCATGGCCAAGAGATTTAGCTGATGCTGCAATAACAAAGGTTGCATTGCGATCGCTTAGATTAACACGGTCGAGTGCCTGGGCTACCTCATCTGAGATGACAGTTTTCTTGTATTTGGAAGGAGGGCTCGAAGATGATGTAGATGGACGACACGATGCAACAGAATCCATGGACAAGGAGGAAGAATCCACATCATTTATCACTTTGTCAGATGCCATAAGTTGATATTTCTTTTGTTTTTCATCATCGCTTCGCTTTTTCTATTATATTCAGAGTCTTCTCGTTGCCGCTTCCGATCCTCCTTTTTAGCCAAGGCTCGATCAATGCTTCCAAAACTGGCGCAGGAACAATCTGCTTTCTGCTTGATAAGGAATTCTTTGTCCTCTTCGTTAGTCATTATCTTTAAGGCATCTGCTCTGGCGACATCGAAAATGTCTTCAAGATCAGCTTTGAATATTGCTACATTCATTTGTATACTTTCTGAGGATGACTTCCTATTTTTCTTTAGGGCGCAATATTGTTCCAATAGTTTTCTCAGTTTCCTCTCAGCATTGTCCGATCTTTGAGTTGGAATCTTTGCTTTATCCCAGATATAAAGAACAGCAGAGACGGTCTCTTTCAAACTTGCAGTGACTGTTCGTTTTTTCTCGATGTGATGAAATAAGAACTTGCTTAACACTTCACGCTTTGAAGGTAGTCGCGAGGTTAGAAGATCTCTTGTAGGTTTTCCAATGAACCAGATACTGGAAGAATTTCGGGTCGGCCGTTTGGCGTCCACCATGGCGATGAATGACTGTAACAAACAGAAAACAAATCAATATTTTAGTAACTTACATTTATAACTATATAATAAATAACTTATAATTTATCAGTCTCTTTCCTACAATGAGGTATGTAACTGAAAAGAAAAGAACCTCATCTAAAATCTCATATTTTAAACGCGGCTCCGTCCATTCACATGTATATTTATTGTATGATGTACATGATAAGACCATATTATATATGGATATGCTGCATATATTTTATACATATGTAATTATATGCAAAGAATATTTAATATCTAATATACTATTTCAGAAATGAAGCCTTATATATATATATATATATATATATATATATATATATATATATATTAGGGTGGTCCATAAAATTGAAGTTTTGATTTTTTGTTATTACCGGGCGGTAACTTGTGAGGATGAATGAGAAAACACCTCTGGCCAATTTTTTCCCAAATCAATCACTTTTTAGGGGTAGCACACAGTACTTCATTTTTGCACTTTTGCACTACCTAGTAGATTTACTTGTATATTATGTTCCAGTTCCAGTAATACATCTTTTCCTTGACAGATTATTGGTGTAGTGTTCATTGGTTGTGTTTAGTGGTTGGATATATGATGACTCAAGTTCGAAGCTCTTGCTTTATCTCCTTGAAGGAATAAAGTGAAGGACAAGCTTCTTGGAAGCAAATTACCATCACGTGGAGAAGTATTGTCATGCTTCCTTCATCACCACACTAATCTCAAGAAGGAGTTGAAGGAAAGTGCTCAAGTAGTGTGGGGTCAACTTGAAATATTTTGGAACAAAGCTTGAATCCCGACAAGGGAAAAATACAAAGGAATCCAAAAGATCTTGGACCTTCACCAAGATTGGATCAAAATAAAAAAAGGACGAATGAGGAGGAGCCAGAAGCAGGTGAGTTGGATGATCAATGATAAATAAAATAGTTTCTCGAGAGTATGACATATTATACTGTACAATAGTCAATACATTATCATATATATATTATATATATTTATTATTTATATTTAGGTGTACAACGAAGAGGGATTCAAGGAGACACTTCGGAACCTATTTGATATGGCACATGCTGATGCCTTGTCTCTAATCAAAAACCCAGAAGACAAGGCCTTCTTGCTGGCCCAGCGAGAGCCTGGAAGACGGGGATGCATGGTGGGAGTAGACAGAAAAACAGCAGGAAAAGAAAAACAAGCTGCCCACAGGAAGATGGAGGAGGAGATGCGAAAGAGAACGGTGAGATTGTTCTTCAAATTCCTACTTTCATTTGATTGCAATAATTAGGTTGTTCGTTAACACTAATTGTCCATTTTCTTCGATTGTATTGCAGGCAGTCAATGAAGGTGCATCAACGTCGGGTACAGCAGTATTGGTGTCCTCAACAGAATCCTCAGTCACTGACGAGTCATCCTCCACCGAAGATGAATGGGCAAAAGGTGGAAAGCGACCTCCAAAACAGGTGAAAAGAGTCAAGAATGTGATAACATCAAATCTAGCTGCTGCCCTAGATCGGACACACACTACGGACAGGATGGCAACCTACATAATAGCAGAGACTGCATTGAGCCTTGGCCACAGCCCAATGAATTTTAACATCACCCGGACCTCCATCAAACGGCAGAGAGAACGACATCGGATCATGATCTGCAGTAGCCTAAAAGCTTCCTTTCAGTCCGGTCCTGCAATCATCCACTGGGATGGAAAACTTATTCCAGACCTCAACACCAGAGACCATGCGCATGTGGATCGGCTGCCTGTGCTCATTTCCTCCTTTTCGGGTCAATCTCAGCTCCTTGGAGTCCCAAAAATACCAACTGGATCAGGAGAACACCAAGCCAGCGCAGTTTTTGAATTATTGACTGATTGGGGCCTCGAAGAATCTGTCGTGGGGATGTGTTTCGACACCACTGCCTCCAATACTGGTCGTTTGAATGGAGCGTGTGTGTTGTTGGAGCAGAAGTTGAAGAAAGACCTTCTCCATTTTGCCTGCCGTCATCACATCATGGAAGTGATGATCGGTGGAGTTTTCACTGCTTGCTATGGCCCAACGAGTGGACCTGATGTTCCATTGTTCAGCAGGTTTCAGAGCAAATGGACCTTCATCGACACAGGAACATACGGCACCGGATGGGATGATGAAGAGGTGCATCGACTCTTGGCCCCCATTAGAGATTGGATTCTCCGCTTTGCTGAGGAAAAACACTCCTCAAAATCCTTTCGAGATGACTATCAGGAATTCCTCGATCTGTCCATCATTTTTTTGGGAGGGAGCATTGACAACTACACCTTCAAGCGACCTGGCCCCATGCACCAAGCCAGATGGTTATCTAAGGTGATCTATTCATTGAAGATGTGGCTGTTCAGGGGACAAATCCCAGCCCTCACTCCACGAGAGCAAAAGTGTCTTAAGGATGTCAGTGTCTTCGCTGTTTCCATCTACCTGCAGGCATGGATGACAGCGCCAATAGCTGCTGCTGCGCCTCGCAGCGACCTCAGTCTTCTGCAGAGTCTTCGGGAATACCATGACCCCAAAATTTCGGAAGTGGCATTAAAAAAACTCAGCGGTCATCTTTGGTATCTTTCGGAGGAGATGGTGGGCCTCGCGATTTTCGATCCTGAGGTGTCTGAAGAGACTAAAACAGCAATGGTGAAGGCGATGGAGGAAGTTGAAGGAAAGCCTGATTGCCAGAAGAGAAGGAAAGGTGTTGCTGAGGGGGCTTCAATCGAGTCACTAGCAACAGCAAACTCAAAAAGACTGGTGTTGTCTCTGGGGTCAGGTGTGGGATACCTGAGGAAGGAGGTGCGGATTGGGACAGTGATCCTGATTACCAAATAGCGAAGAAATCAGTGGCAAACCTCTCTGTCGTGAACGATCATGCAGAGAGGGTTGCTCTCATTAATGAATACAACGGCTGCCACACCAGGAATGAGGAACAACTGCAGTATCTCCTGCAAGTTGTTGCTAACTACAGGAAGCAGTTTCCTCAACCACTGAAGTCAGCCTGGCAACTGGGCGAGAAAACAAAGATCAAATGAGGTGCAGAGGGAATTGTTAGTCAATTCATTTCGGAATTGTTAGTTACCCTAATAGTCATGTACTGTCACCAAGATTAACTTTGCTGTGATTTTCAGATTATACCAAAACTTCAAGTGTCATGTGCTACCCCTACAAATTAACTGATTCAAATAAAACTTTCCCAGAGGTGTTTTCTCATCCATCCTCATAAGTTACAACCCAGCAATAAAAACAAATCACAAAAAAAAATTCCACCCCTATAAGAGTGGACCACCCTAATATATATATATATATATATATATATATATTATATATATATATATATATATGTAACAGTTTTTTTGCGCACACCTACAGGTCTTTTTATTGTGCAGTGCCCATGCTAAAAAAAAATTCCCTAACATAATTCCTTCCCCCCTTTTAGGGGTACAGTTCTTCCCATGCCTATCACGCATTTTTTTAATTTTTCATTTTTAATCATAATTTTGGCACAAAATAAGTCAATATTTACTAAACATTTAATATCATTCGATTCACAAAAGATTTTTCGATTCACAAAAGATTTCTTTATCCATTCAATACAAAAAATTACATAATTAAAACGGGCATTTTAAATAAACACGAGTTTAAAGTTAAACGAGCCACACTCAAAATTATTTACCGTGACTTTTGTACGTTTATTACTGTGGCTTTTGTACAAATAATTTTACGTATACACAAACAATTTGATAGGATATTGATTTATCATTCTATTTTTTAGTTGTCATAGAAATACGTTAATTAAGTTATCTGATTAGATGTTTATAGTTGAAGATAATTTTTAGAAAATTATTTATTTTCCCCACTTTAAAATATTACAAAATTTCTATTAGGTATCCTAATATCATTATGCCTGTCGCTGTAAGTAAGAAAATAGCAATTATTTTCCATTTTATGAAAATTTCGGACCCCCTAGGCCTACAAAACCAATTTTCCCCTTTTCTTTATCAAAAATTGTTGATTTTCGGAAGTCTTTCGGTTATAAATTTGTACCAGTCTATTGCTTATAATAATAATAATAATAATATAATCTATACATAATAAGAGAGCTGTCCGTCCGTCTGTCTGTCTGTCTGTCCGTCCGTCACACTTTCAGAAATAAAAATAAAAATTGTGAGAAAAAAATTCAGAAAGTGTAAAAAAAATTCTGAAATTGTATTACCGGCGGAAATGTGAAGCTCAAGATTTTCATGACTGTGTTCTTTTCTGTAGTTAAGCAACGGGGGAAGGGTGGGGGTTGGAGGAAGGGTGTGGGTGGGGGGAAAGGTGGGGGGGGGGTAATGGGGGATTGGTGTGGTAATGGGGAGGGGTGGGGATAATGGGGAGGGGGTTAGCCCCAAAGTTGAATAGGGGTGAGGAGGTTTTGGGAGATACCAGATTCAGAAATGTTGACAGAATGTGAAGCTCAAAATTTTCACGGCTGGGTTCTTTTTTTGTAGTTTAGCCTGTCTAACCGTCAGCGAAGCGGCGGGAAGTGTACTAGTAATAATAAAAAAAGACGTGTGTGTGTGTGTGTGTGTGTTCTGCCACCAGCCATAACTCCAAAATGGAAGCAGTTACAAACATGAAACTTCACACACATATTGATTAGGTCCCGAGGTTGTGCACGTGGGTGTTAATAAATTAAATAATTAATTTTGAAACATTAAATGACGTCATCAAGATCATTACGAAACCTATGGTAAAATTATTGAATACCCGGTTAGGTTCATTGAATGCCAGGTTAGGTCATCTGTACGCCCTTGACGATTGGTTAGGTTAACTCGTGATATTTTCGTTGGCTTTAACGAAAATATCATGACTTAACCTAACCAATCGTCAAGGGTGTACAATTAACCTAACGGGCATTCAATTAACGTACCTGGGCATTGACCTAACTGGGCATTCAAAACCTAACTGGGCATTCAGTTTACCTAACCGGGCATATATATATATATATATATATATATATAGCGTTCAACATCCACCCCGGCAACGCCGGGTCGCTCCGCTATTATTGAATACCCGGTTAGGTTCATTGAATGCCAGGTTAGGTCATCTGTACGCCCTTGACGATTAGTTAGGTTAAGTCGTGATAGTTTCGTTGGCTTTAACGAAAATATCATGACTTAACTTAACCAATCGTCAAGGGTGTACAATTAACCTAACCGGGCATTCAATTAACGTACCCGGGCATTCAATTAATCTAATCGGGCATTCAGTTGACCTAACCGGCCATTTAATTAACCTAATCGGGCATCATTACTATTATAATTTAGCAAAAATGTGTCAGCCTGTCTGTCCGCAGAAAAAACTTTTGCGTTTACGTTTCTGAACCGATTTCGACCAAACTTCGTATGGTGGATGGGGGTGATGAGTAATGAACGAAAATATATGTGTGACCAGCCCCCCCCCCCACCACCACCAATTACTGGGCCCGAGAGCCCCCAGCACCACGATAAAACTATAGAAAAGAACGCAGCAATGAAAATCTTGAGCTTCACATTGTGTCAATATTTGTGAAGCTTAAGATTTTCATGACTATAGTTTTATTGACCAAATAATTGAACCCCCAGTAATTAGGGGCCTGCGACCCCCCAATTACTGTCGGTTCAATTATTTGGTCAATAAAACTATAGAAAAGAACGCAGTCATGAAAATCTTGAGCTTCACATCCGAGTTCATCATATCAAAATTTGTGAAGTTTTAGATTTTCATGGCTGCGTTCTTTTCTGTAGTTTTATTGACCGAATAATTGGTTCGCCAGTAATTGGAGGGCCACAGGCACCCAAATTACTGAGGCCCAAGGTGAGAGGAATGGGAACGATATCCAGATAAAAGGCTATTGATGTTCAAAATAAAATACGCCGTAGGCCCACAATTCGGTTTGGGTCGAAGGTCCAAGCACCATAGATCCAGCAAAATCGGCGCGTAGCGCCGATCTTTTGCTAGTATACACTAATTTATAATTTATATACATTTCAGTATATATGCATGTAGCAGTTTTGTAGCTCCTAAATATTCTAAAATAATTCATAATATGAATGGTCAACATTTATATATATATATATATATATTTAATGAGATTTTTACTTACCAAAAATATACGAAGTTTATTTCTGATTTATCACGAAATCAATGTTTCATCCACATCATACAGCTGCCTACTACACAGTGCATTAAGAGGCCTCACATTTCCAGCTTTTGCTTGACAAAATCTGCACAATCAGGGTGAATCAAGTTACTGCTTGATTCAAGCTCACTCAACCCAAAACGAATTAATATGTGGGTTTTGTACATACATAATTTTGTATATTGTGTATCCTTTGCAGCTATCTCTCGTAACCTCTCACCAACACTGTTCAACTTATACATGCATGACATTCCAACACCCATAGATAACAAGCTTACCTTATCATCATATGCAGATGACATCACTCTAACATCCACCCATAACAACATCGACACCGCTACAAATAACCTACAAACATACATAAACAGTATACAAGAGTGGCTCACACACAATAGACTCAAAGTAGCGCCCACAAAATTAACCATCACCTTGCTAATAAGCAACACAAAAGAACACCAGATAACTCCACAGCTTACACTAAACAACACCAACATTCCACACACTCACAGGACCAAAATACTTGGAGTCACATACAACACATCATTATCTTTTGCAAACCACATTTAAGACATTAAAAACAAATGTACGTCAAGACTTAACACGCTTAGGGTACTAACGGGCACAAACTTTGGACACCAGCAGGAAACATCATCACTCATATACAAACAATATATTCGCTCAGTTATGGACTATGCTAGACCATGCTGGGCACCCATTATCTCAAACACACCTATAAACACCTTACAGACAATACAAAACGACGCACTTCGTATCATTACAGGATGTACTCAAACACCAATAGAACACCTGCACACGGCAACAAAAATACTGAAAGTTAGGGAACATTTAGACATGAGGGGAACACAATTCATGGCAGCAGCGACAACTAACCCACAAGACCCTTGCCACTACATGTACAATCATGCACCAATAACTCGCACCATTAAGGTAACACCAGAAAGACATTATAACCAAATATTCCATTCCATACTACGCCCCACAGACATCACACAGTACAGAAAACACACACACACACACATCTAACCCACAAAGCAAAACGATTCGGTCCGAATGCGAAGCCGCCTCCCGTTCACAAGTCAGAGACCAGCCTGAGCAGATAGGATCGAGTTAACTTAGCACGATTCCGATGTTGACATCACCCCAACTTACAGACATATAAACACACACTAGACAACTCCACAGACGACACCTGCCACCTGTGCCAATACACCCCACAAACATTGAACATATGACAGACTGTACCGCTCTAGCACAACAACGAACACAACACATCACTAGTGCGCTGAACCTCTGGTCCACTCCGAGAGGGCGATCGGTTACCTGCGTGCCGCCGGCTTGCTTGATCAGCGTGGGCTGATCGGCTAACCAACAACAACTAGATTATATATATATATATATATAATATATATATATATTATATATCGAGTGTCCCAAAAGTCAGTTTACCGAAGAAAATGTTCTCCTAAGGTGAGTTTACTTCAAAGAAAAAAACTTGTTTCATAAATATTTAAAACATAAAAAACAAAGAAAAAAATGTCTGAAACATATTTACAAAACATGAGAATAGTTCTGGTTGCAATAACTGTTCAAAATGTCGTCCATGTTTTTCGATGCACAGCTTGTATCTGTCAACGGTTGACCGGCAAATTGCTTTACATAGTTCCTTATCATTGCTTAAGACCTGAAATTCTTCACAAATGTAGTCTTTAAGGTCCTGAAGGCATGCTGGCTTTTTGCTGTGAAAAAAATTGTCATAATGTTTAGAATAATCATCAGGAGAAAACATTTTCCTCGGTAAACTGACTTTTGGGACACCTTGTATATAGATATATATATATTACACACACATACTCGCACATATGCACACATACTTACACACATACACAAGGAATTACCCAAACCAATATAATTCTGCTGTTGTCACAACCATGCGACCTGCCATTTCTATGGTTCAGCCGTAGCCATGTTTATGCCATTAGAAGTTCGCTGTGAGAAGCGAATGTCCCTTAATTTCATTCCTTTAAAGTACAAACAAGCCAATCGACGGTTTAGATCCTTTAACATTTCCATCAGAATATTACTCATATCTCCATTTTCCTTTTATTATAGAATTTATTATAATTAATTATTGTTGTCTTGCATCTAACCCTCATCCCTAAATTTTATGAGATTATGCCTGCACATTGAATGTGGCATGATTTGAACCCTTGTTTGTACTTCCTTATTCATTTACTTAATTCTTCCCCAAATGCACCTAATTCCCTAATATTTACTGTATACTCGTATACAGTAAGTATCTACATTTAATTAATAGTTTCACTCACTCTTGTACCATGGCTGTAAACCCTTCATTACTGTATCTCTCTAATTCGTTTCCTCTAATTTCTCCAAATAATGACTTATACTGTACGTACGAATTAAATAACTATGACGTATTAATTATGAATTGATGCATAATTTGATAAACTATGACGTCATAAAGTAGCTTAATTCCCTTCACGTTTTCCATACCTTGAATACTGAATCACGTGTTTAGTATGTGGATTAGGGTTATGACATTTTTATAACCTCATGTTCCTGTATCATAAATCGATGAACTTTTGCCCCCTGACAATGAAAATAACAGTTTTTTCGATATATTTTGAAAAAACACCCCAAAATAAAAAATAAAAAATTAATGAAAAATAGAAATTTGCATGTTTATTTCACAATTATCATACATAAACATATATTATATTATACAACATTATACCTATACAATACATATTAATTATACAAATACAATATTATACATTTACTCTATTATTGTTTTAATTGTTTTACTTATTGCTTAAAATAAACCTGTAACTAATATACTATATTTGCTTTCGGGGTGACATTTTTTTTTAATTCTGAAGAATTAGGCCCTTTTTATTGTTTTCAAGCAAACGTTCATCGATTGATGATACAGGAAACAATATTTATGACAAAAATTAAAAAGTCATAACCCTAATGTGGATATCTTTCGTATTCAATGTATGGTAAATTCTTTAATAATAATAAAAACTTCTCTCTATAAGTCATTATATATATGTTGTATTCTGCCTGGTTTTATGTAGTATAAATATTATTCGACCATATTCATTCATATATCCATGTCCTTTCTTGCCCGCTATCCTCTATTAATTTTATTACTTATTCATTCATCTACCTATTGTCTACTTATGCCCTATCAACCTATCAGTCCATGTTTACTCGTGTCTATATTACGCACGCAATCTATTGTCTGACAACCGATATGTGTACAATACTTTGTGCATTCGTACATGTCCCTTGATGATCATGATTACGTACATAGTTACGTACATGTAAATACGTCCACATGTATTCTTTATACTTTTTCTTTTAATTACTTCACCTCTCGCAAGATATTCGTTAATGCTGATGCGAATGTTCGAATTCCGGTGACTTCGCCAAAAGCAAGCATCTGAATTCGAAATCTTCTCTCTTGCTTCTGCTACCAATTTATAACGTTAAGATGTTGTTATATTATTATAATATACTGTATTGTTTCCCTGCCAGGCCACTGGTTCGTTATCTGCTTACGTCACATAGTTACCCACGTTCTCATTACTTGTATTTGCTAGTTCTACCTAACTGTCATTCAAATTCTAGATTACTTATGTATTACGTTATCATAAATGTCCGTGTACTTCCAATGAAAAGTACACCGTATTTTTCTCCGCTTTCCTCAGCGCTGGCTATTTAGGCTTTCAAACTAGGATAACCAACCAGTTTTCTACTAATATTTGACATAATTTGGTGTAATCATTGTTAGCTAAAAATATATAACATTGTTGTTAATCCCCTTTAAATTATAGAACAACGATTAACTCTCCTTCATTATATATATTGTATCACCTATTTTGATTAATTCAGTATTAGATATGTCAATTAACAATTTGCTAAAATTGTAATTAACTGTAATAATTTAATATGATGTAATTAATGTACTTAATGTACTCGGTGCATATCAGCACCCCGACATTATATCGCCATCTAAAAATGTATACTTTACAAAAATTAGTATTTTTTTCGTTAAATTTTTTATCTTTCTAAATTTCGTTGTATGTTTAAATTATGCTTAACGTCCAAGGATTCTTTAGCTCTCCAATTAAAGTGGGAGCTTAACCTTCAATATTACTCCCCCCAAATTTAGACTTATTTATTTCTTGTATTGTAAATTAAATCATTCCTGCCTGAGCCATTGTTACAAGAGGTTGCACCTCTCTCCCTTTAAATTCCTGCCGTAACCCTTACTCGAGGAGGACAAGCCTCCTCGCTTTCAATTCCTGCCGTAACCCTTACTCGAGGAGGACAAGCCTCTTTGCTTTCAATTCCTGCCTTAACCATTGTCAAAAGGGGTCGAACCTCTACCCCTGTAGATTCCTGCCTGAGGCTTAGACCAAGGAGGTCGAGCCTCCTCATTTTAAATTCCTATCTTCGTCACCAGTTGACCTGTTAAAAATTCCTGCCATAGCTTTTGCCCCAGGAGGTCAAGCCTCCTCACTTTAAATTCCTGCTTGAGTTGTTGTTGCAAGAGGTAAAACCTCTCCCCCTGTAAACTTCTGATTGTCAGTGCCTCGTTCTGTATATACTTTATGTAATAAAAATTATGAGTGAACGAGAACTCCAATTTAGAAGTGAAGTGTTTCCATTCACCCCTTCGGGAAAAAAATTGGTAGAAACTGTTTATTGTTACTCGGATGCTCTACGGCTAAGGCCGAGCTTAACCAACAAGGACCACCCTCGTTGGATTGTCTAAAGTGCATTCATCCTAAAAGTCGCCAGCGGGCAGTGGCCCGCGCACACTCGCGACACTGTATGAAAAATGTTCAATTTGCAGCGACCTCTAAATCTGCTCCAATTTGCTCCAAATTTTGTGAGTGTTACTATTGCATAGTGTAACAAGAGCGGCCTTGAGGAGATTGACATTTTAAAGTTTGAAGTTTTACAATACTATCTTGGTTCATCCTAAATGGATATAGGTCAATAATTCGAAGGTAGTGATTTGCCTCCTGATTTGAATATTGGACAAACTCGTGCCTTCTTAAGTACGTCAGGGAAAATACCATGACGGAGAGACGAGTTGAATAATATTGACAAAGGGAGAGATAAAGTATCTGAGCAGTATTTAAAGACAGCGTCTAGAATTAAAATAGAATCGACATGACATGATTGTTTTTAAGGGTAAAAAAAGCCGTTTTAACATCTCGGGAGAGAGACAGCCGAAATGGTCAGAGGTCTCCAGCAAGTATACCATCTGTATGGTCAGATGACCTTTACACCATATATGGTCTATTAAGGTTGAGTGCTCTATAGGAGTCGTAACACGTGCAGCTCACGTAATGGCTGGGCAGAAGCCATATTTCACCATTCTCTTTATGAGTTTTTTAAGGTTTCTGTTTATTACAAAATTGAAATCGCCCAGGAAGATTGCTTTATGCTGGTCAATATCAAAGTAATATTATCCAGGAAATGGATAAAGGCTCCATTTGGAAGCCGGTAGATACTAGTTATTTAAATTAGTATTCTCCAGGGTTATTTAACGGCGCATGTTTCAATAGAGTCGAAACATTAATATAAATTGAAACCCCCCTCCTTTACTGCTGTCACGATATGTCTGAAAACATTTATACCCATCCAAGGGGTATAGGTCTTTAGTTGTTTCTTTTATATACTGTATGTTTCCGTGAAGACTATGATAGAGAATTGTGTTCCGATTAATTGTAATGAATTTTGTAGCTCTTCAAAATTATCAGGTATGCTTCCTATGTTGAGTTAGTATCATATACCTATTATTGAAATTTAGATGGTCGGAACCTGCCATTTATATCGTAATAAACACTCTTGGAGTGGAGGGGAATTAAAAATTTCAACATTGCCTTCGTGTTTATCTTGTAACAGTTCTAAAAGGCTTGGAAGGTCTTTCAGGGAAGTATGAGGCATAGTTGGTAATTCGACTTGGAAGAGAAGGCAATAAAATTTTAGGGAAGCTGAAAGGAAATGAAAATTTGGGCAGGATGTTACAAGTGAAGTATA
The DNA here is from genome assembly GCA_023014485.1 of Bathynomus jamesi. NCBI lineage: Eukaryota > Metazoa > Arthropoda > Malacostraca > Isopoda > Cirolanidae > Bathynomus > Bathynomus jamesi. The sequence continues at coordinate 122,409 of JAJOZX010004420.1, forward strand.
AAGTGAGGCACTTTACTGTTTGGGAATCACATATTGACGGGGGTCTTCCGACAGTGGCATGAGCAAATGAAAATGATAGTATCATAAAAATAATAGTAGTCTAAGTAATAACAACAACAGTAATACTAACAGATTGTGATTACTACTACTACTACTACTACTACTGCTACTACTACTAATAATAATAATAATAATAATAAAGGATTTACATTTAATTTCCAATATTCTGAATAGTTTTTTATTTTCAGTACTGAGTTTCTTAATAATAATTCTAGATAAGAATTTGCAGTATGCTAAGAATACTGTCTTCATTTTTCCTTCTGCTGACGCGTTTCGTTCATATACTTTGAACATCTTCAGAGCTTTATACATAATTTTAAAGTAAAATGGGTATATATATATATACATTTTTTTTTTATTGTAAATTTGATACAATTTCAAATTAATTAAGAATATTAGAAAGTTCATTAAATTTTATTAATTTTCGGCTTTTTCATTTTAATGTAAAAGGCTTCGGCAATTTTTAGTTTTTGTACGTTATGTGATGAGTATAAGATTTGAAAGTTTTGCGAGATATTTTTTAAATTTAATATTTTATGATCTACTCTGTAATGTTCGTTAATTTTACTTGGACGATATTTATGTTGGTATGCTCTCTTTTTAATGTGGTTTGTGGTGTAACCAATGTAAGTCGACGTACAGTCAACTACGGGACACGTAAATTGGTACACCACATGATGTTGCTTATCAGGGTTTTTGTTACGTGTCGAAAAATGACTTGATAACTTTTTGTTTTTATAGTATATGTTAACATTGATAGTTTTTTCTTTATCCATTGGTTTTATATGTCTCTTTAATATATTGTTTAGACATTTTTCTTCATGTTTTAGTCTTGTTGGGTTTCTTGTTTCGAAGTAAAATTTTATACCTGTATTTTTATTTTTATTTTCATCATCTTCCTTATTTTTGTTATATAAATTTGTTAAAGTTCGGTTTATGATATTATCGATTAAAAATAGCGGAAAATCACTGTTTATTAGATTTTGCTTTATTCTCTCAATTTCTTGATTGAATAGTTGCCAACTTGAGTATATATTGAAAGCTCTGTGCACGAGTGTTTTAATTATTGATAGTTTATATTTCTCTGGTGAGTATGAATTATAATTTAAATACGTTCCTTTGTCTGTTGGTTTAACATGTACACCAGTCGTTAAACATTCATTTTGACCAATGACTATATTAATGTCGAGAAAAGAGAGTGTGTTATTCAAGGAAGGTTCAAATGTGAATTTTAATTTACTTAGTTCATGAAGTCTTCGAATAAATAAAGGAATGGGTTATTGTTTTTAAATAGTATCAAGGTATCGTCGACATATCTCATATACAGTTTTGGGTTGTAGAAGTTGTTTTCTTTCATTATTTTATTTTCTAAGTTTGATGACATATCAAAGTCTGCGAAGGTAGGTCCTAATGGTGTGCCCATTAAATTAAATTTTGATTATTGTAAACATTGTCCAAATTATTTCTATGGTTTCCATGACTGGTACATTTGTAAAAAGTGATTCCACGTCAAGAGAAACAAGTTGTTCAGCGTTGGCTATTTTTAAGTTAGATAATTTAGCTAGAGTTTCGGTTGTAGAATTTACAATAAAGTTTTGTTAAGATACGATCTTATTATCTTATTTGAAAACTGAGCGATATCATGTGTGACAGTTCCGCTCATTGAGATGACAGGGCGTAATGGTGGATTAGTAGAGTTTCTATGAATCTTAGGTAGTCCATAAAGATGACCATCATTATAACTTCCAGATCGTTTTCGTAATTTGGAAATGTTTACGTCATTTATTGAATTAGCAATTTTATTTATTTAATTTTTGGTTTTAAGTGTTGTGTTAATATTACATTTCGAAAATTTACTATTATTGCTGACAATATCTCTTAATTTATTATTATATTCATTCTTGTTCAATATAACAGTACTATTACCTTTATCGAATTTTTTTATTATGATTTCATCATTGTTTCTAAGAGATGATATCGCGTCATATTCATTTTTTGTTAATTTTCCATGATTATTATTTTCAATAAATGAGACTGAAAAGGTTTTTAATTTCGTTTTAAGTTCATCATCATTAATCACATTTACTTTACCATTATGTTCATTGTATTTAATTTTTTCATAAAGTCTTTCGGTTTCAATTTGTTTTTCTATCTTTTTAGATATGTAATCCATTTTACTTTAAAATTATGTATAAAGCTCTGAAGATGTTCAAAGTATATGAACGAAACGCGTCAGCAGAAGAAAAAATGAAGACAGTATTCTTAGCATACTGCAAATTCTTATCTAGAATTATTATTAAGAAACTCAGTACTGAAAATAAAAAACTATTCAGAATATTGGAAATTAAATGTAAATACTTTATAAAGACATAGGCTGATATCGACTTTCTAAAAAATAATAATAATAATAAAATAAAAATAGTAATGATAAATGTAAGTAATAATGATAGTAAATGATAAAAATTAACAAGTAGTAATGATAGTAAGCAACAAAATTGAGAAGTTGCATCAGCAGGCTCAGTTACAGTTTAAGTAGGTTTTGAGTAAATCACTGGGATGTCGATGATTTTGATCAGATAGAAAACTAAAACGCTTAAAAGACTATCAGACAAACTCATTTACAGTTTATGGCGAGCCAACTCTAAAATTTCAGTAAGTAGGACAGCAGCAAAGTAATGATACTAGCAATAAATATAACAACCATAGCCACAATGGTGGAAATAAAGATAATACGGTGCTACTGTAGTATGCGGTCTACCTACGATTCGGCGGTCTACCTTTTAATTATAGCTTCTTATCTTCTTATTATTTTATTATTAGGTTAATTGTACGCCCTTGACGATTGGTTAGGTTAAGTCGTGATATTTTCGTTAAAACTAACGAAAATATCACGACTTAACCTAACCAATCATCAAGGGCGTACTGTAGTATGCGGTCTACCGTTAAGTATGCGGTAGTAGTATGTTTAACTTCTTTAATAATTCCTTAATTGTGTAAATTAAATTATAATTCCTTTCAATTCATTTTCAATTCCTTTTAAATATTTTGAACGGTAGACCGCATACTACAGTAGAAACTTAACGGTAGACCGCATACTACAGTAGAAACTTAACGGTAGACCGCATACTACAGTAGCACCGATAATACTATATATACAATATACTCAAAGAAAAGCCCGTGAGTTTATAAATTTACAAAATAATAACACACCTATCAAAATTTTTCACTTTCCTCACAAAGCCTCCGACTTAAAATTTGTGAGGCTACACTCAAAATCTAAGTGACTCATGTGCTTAAAGTAAATGTTAAAGTTTCACCAGCTTAAAAATCTTTGTTCGAAATCATTTATATGAAATTACTAGCTATTATGCCCAGTACTTGCTTGGGGTCGGCTGATTGTATTAAATTTTAATTATTCAAATAATTTTTTATTTTTCGTCGTCCATCCATCCATCGTGTTCTGCCTATCAAGCAGGTTCAACTCGTGTGTCCCGCCAAAGTGTTCTATCCTGAGCTATCCTTTTCACCTCATGGTAGCTCAATGTCCCGGTTGAGGTTTAAGTTTTGTTTTTTGGCTAAAAATACAATATTTACCCCCTTTTTCTTTGATGTATTCAATCCGACGTGAATGCAACGAGTTTCTTGCGTACAGAGTCATGCAAGAAGTAAATAGACACCCTTAATTTTATGGTAAAATGTATGCATCCAATTTTTTTGCCATTATTATGACTAATATTCGTTTCCACATTTCTATCCTTGAAGGAGGACTTATGCCAATATTCTCAAGTGGTCAAATTGAAAAAGACAGCTGCCTGTTCATGGAAGATGGAGCCCCATGCCACACTGCAAAAAAGACGAAAGAATGGGAGGAGCGAAATGGTATCAAACGACTTCCTTGGCCGAGTCAGTCCCCTGACATGAACCCCATAGAACACGTGTGGGCAATACTAGACAAGACTTTACGTAAAAAGCCCAAAAAACCAGCAACACGATCAGAATTGTTGAATCTTTTACGCCAAATTGTTACAGCAAAATCTGGGCTGTCTATTTACTTCTTACATGACTCTGTATATTGAGGTGATTCTTGTGCGTCCAATCGTGCTCCTTTTTCCCTATGACATCGTGTTTTCACTTGGCGCGTCTGAATCTTGACCAGTAGAGAGATTCCACGACCAAAGGCCGCAAAATCGCAATATAGATAGAGCGGGAAATTATTATTATACACTTGCATATCTTTAAATATGAATAATTATAAATACAAAAATCCACCAGTGAATTAACGTAACAAATACCCATCGTTGTATAATATTTAACTAAACAAAAAGGACGAAGATGGAAGCTGAGCGACAGCTGAAAAGAATTGTCTTGGAGGTCCCTACAAAACGTTGACGTTGGAAGAGAGAACAGAGTGAGCTGAAACGCAATGCGTCTAGAGAGGAAGGTGCACGCATGCGCACCGTGAAGTAGGTTGATTTCATGTTGTTTTAGAATACTTGAGATAAATTCATAAGTTAGAACGGCCCAAGATTAATTTCAGAGTCATGTAAAAAAGCCTTCCTTAAATTAAACAATTTTAAGACTATATTAAAACATTCTCTGTCATTCACGAGTGACTTGTGATCTAGATTAAAATGATTCATTTATTTAGTCACTGTGAAAGTGGTTTAATTTTTAACTGGCTAGTACATGTAATTTTTATTTTTTGGGGTGGGTGGGAGAGTTTCATACCCCAGTTGTAACTAAAGGTGAACTTATGTCGGCCGTAGAATGACCCCGTGATGATGCCACCACTCGGCAGATTACGCCAAATTATAAATAAACTTGTGTTGTTCCAATTTGTTATATGGTATTATTTGGTTTAATCTTGAGGTGCTGGTAATTAATTGTTAATAGAAACATTAGGTATTACTAACTGCTTAACACTGTGGAAGTTGTTATTAAGGAATGGGGCACGTATGGGGCGCGTCAGCCTCAGTTGAAATAGTAATCCCAAGAGTGCGAGAGTTCCTACGGAAGGTGCTAGGCCCAATTTATAGTTGAATTATTTTTATAAACAAACATTCGGCTAATTGTTACCCAAATTGAAAACAAAACGGACCGTATATTAAACGCATCTTATTTACTCACAAATTCGAATTAGAGAGGATGGAAACCCTTTCCGTACGGGTAGATGATTAATTTATGAAGTCATTTGCCCCTCTATAACTTTTATGGGCAGTAATACGATAATTCGGAGTAGATGCGGATCATGGGTAACCATGATTTAACTAGCTGAAAGTAAGAAGGTATTGTAGACGTGGATACAGTGTAAGGAAGGAGTGGTCCTACCTTATCTTCTACATTATTTAAGATTTCCAGACAGAATTCCGTTAAAAATAAATAGGAATCTAAATATCGGTGTAGAGCGTTGAGTAGAGCAGATTTTAACTTATTCAATTCGGAATTTACACCTGTATTTATCATACTTTTAAATGTTGTGACAACAAGTTCAGGAACGTGACGTAGGATTTTTGGTTGTCATCCCTACGTTGATTAAGGAAGTATGTTTGGACGATGTCATAAAAATTATTGTACTTGTTCTTCAGAAGTAATACATACACTGAACATTGTTATATACAGGGTGTCCCAGAATTAACTATCTATTTCAATGAAATCGGACAAATTTTTTAAAAACACACTTTTATTTATGTTTATCATGTTTAATATGTGTTAAAAATGTATAAATTTCTAAATTTTTTTCATAATTTTATTTTCATAATTTTTTCATAGTTTTATTTTCATTCTCTTTCAGAACCCTATTAATAATGAATACACAAGAACGCATCTTTGTTGTAACATCCCGTATCAAAGGAATGCAATGTAATGAAATCAGAGAAAAATTTACAAGAAGATTCCACAGAACCGGTCCTACAGACAAAGCGATTCGTGAACTTGTGAACAAATTTAAAAGAACTGGATCCGTACACGACGAGGTGGGAAGAGGACGCCCAAGGACAGCACGTAACAGTACCGAACAGGTACGACAATTGTTTGAGGATGAACCAACAACTTCGGTTAGGGAGGCCGGTCGAAGACTCAACATATCCAAGACAACAGTTCATAGAATCTTGCGTTCGACACTGATGAAAAAGGCTTATCACATTCAAGTAAATAAAGTTTTGACTTATGATTTATAAATCTATTTGTTTTTGTATCATAATTTAGTAATAAACACAAAATTATGTCAGTTTTTATTAAATTTGTCCGATTTCATTGAAATAGATAGTTAATTCTGGGACACCCTGTACAGGGTGGTTTAAAAAAGATGATCCATGAAAAGTGTTGTTAAAACTTCAATTTTTAAAAAAAAATCAATGATACTACAGAATTACATGAATTGATATTGTTAAACTATGAGAGAAATTTCATAAGTGTAACTTAAAACATTACAGAGTTATGCATGATCCACGATATGCTCGAAATGCTGAACTTGCGCCGGATGCATAATTGGATGCATTTCACAAAATTATTGATGACTCGCTCACATTGTCACAGAGATTGATCTGATTTTGACTATTATGGCTTCCTTCAGCTCAGGGATGGTGCTTGGCCTCCCTTGATAGACACTGTCTTTAAGATATCTCCACAGATAAAATTCTGGGGGAGTGAGATCAGGGGAATGTGGGAACCATTCGACGTCGAAACGGCAACTCATGATTTTCTCACCAAAATGTCCTGACAACCATTCTCGAGTCGTGTTAGCCGTGCGAGGAGTTGCTCCGTCTTACTGGAACCACTGTACACTTCTAACAACTCTCTTCTGACAAAGACTAGCCTAAAAATTCCGCAGGACCTTGATGTAGCGTTCAGAAGTGATACTAACAGCATTGCCGCCATCGTCCTGAAACCATATCGGTCCGATTATTCCGTTCTTGCTGATTGCTGCCCATACTGTGCATTTGGCAGAGTGGAGAGGTCTTTGGAAGCACTTCATCAGGTTGCTCAGTTCCTCAATAAACATTGTTCTTCGAGTTTACATATCTATTGAGTAAGAAATGAGTTTCGTCTGAAAACCAGACGTTATCAAGAAAACCAGGCTCTTGTTCAATTCTGTCGATGAATCATTGTGCCAGCTGAACACGTTTCTCTTTGTTCGAGTTTTTGAGTTTTTACTTAATTTGAATCCTATAGGGGTACAGTTTCATATCCTTATGAAGAATGTTCAGCAGAGCTCCCCTTTTCACACCTAACTCCTGACTTCGACGGCGTGTCAACTTCTTCGGGCTGGTGGCCATTGACTGTCTGACATGTTCAATGATCTCAGGGGTTCTTACTGACTTGCGTTCTGAATGACTCTGTCGATCTTGGGATTCTGAATTAAGGTTTAACACAGTCCCCTCCTTCCTGAACTTCCTTATTCATTTATGCATTACTTGCTAAGAAGGGTCGGAAGTAGATTTCCACCAAAGACGTCTTCTGTTCTGTTGTCTACTGAATGCTCATCTTTAGTGTAAGGATAATAATCTTTATGTCTTTTGTTATCTACACCTTATCAGCTATCTATACCTGTAATTAAAAGAGAAATGAGTGAAAATAAAGTTGTAGGATTAAAAACTGGGGGTCAACTTTGTTTTTTACCATCCAGCTACTTATTAAAAATGGTCATCAGGTGTTCATTTTCTTCCAACTGTTGAATGTATTGTACTAAGTCATCCACCTGAGATTGAGTAGTAGTTCTGAAAACATAATCCATGAAGCCTCCTACAGTGTTGCTTAATCTTCGTTTCTCTCGTTGGTGCTTCTTCTCTTTCAATTAGAAAATACTGATGAACGAGTTTAAGTTCTGTCGCGAATCAATAATTTATATCCTTATAGTTTCTACCGTCCTTCGTAGAGCATAAGGAGGAGATTGTATACACCAATCAACCAGGGTAGTACTCCGGGGGGGGGACGTTAGGCAGGAGACAGGGACTGCTAGAACTTCTGTTTTTCCTGTCACTCCCTAGCTGATTTTTCTTCCGTGTCTCATCTACCCTGTGAGCAGTCCAACACGCTCTCAAACACACACTTCTCCCTCTATTTTTCACTACACATACATGCATTTTACATACTACACAATATTTTCAAAATTTATAAAAGAAAATGGCATCATGAGCCCAGAGACCTTGATTTTGACTCTCTCTTCTTTATAAAGGTGGGTATTTTGCGTGCACCGCCCTTATCCCCTCCTTTTTACATAAAAAAAATGCTGTAGTTGTCTTGTCGTGTTCTATCTTGGTTATCGCAACATTACATCTGCAGTCTAAATATCCATTTATTACAAAAACAACAACAGAAAAGATGTACGGTGTGAGAAATGTAGAAGTGATTTCAGCATTGGACATGGTGGGATTAATGATATTACTAAGCATCTTGGCTCAAAAAGACACAAATCGGTTGATATCGGTGCTGAAAAGTACGGGAATTGAAAAGCAAGTACGATAATATTGTGTATTGGTATGTCATAGATATAAGTCATTCTCAGTTGAGTTAATTTTTTTCATAATTATATACTCAAGAGAAAAATACAAGCAGTGAAGTAATAATTATGTTCCATATATATATATATACGTATATATATATATATATATATATATATATATATATATATATATGAGGTAGAGAGGTGTCCCGCTTTTGGCTCCTGAAAATATAGTCATTTTAGTTTATAACCCCAAAAATAGAAAAATGTCCCGCTTTTTGCTCCTAAAAATATGATCACTTTAGACTCATGGTACTAATATGTGTTGGCATTATAATCCAGAATATTGTTTAGGAAATATGTTTTATTCCTGACAAAGAAAAATAAAACATGAATGTAAAAATGATCCAACTGGTTAGGTTAATTGAATGCCCGGTTAGGTCAACTGTACGACCTGTATGATTGGTTAGGTTAAGTCGTGATATTTTCGTTAGTTTTAACGAAAATATCATGACTTAACCTAACCAATCGTCAAATTAACCTAACCTGGCATTCACAATTTTGATAGCCTATGTTACGCACAGGGTCACGAAAACGTATAGTAAGCCTGCCAAGTTTGGGCGGGATCCGTCCAGCGGAAGCTGAGAAAGTTCGGGACAGACAGACAGACAGACAGACAGACAGACATCGTCCACTTCGCTCTTATATATAAGAGAAGATAAAATTAAAACTTATATCTACAATTAATGTAAATATTACGTTAATAATTAAGTTATTTTTTCTTCTGGTATTATGCACTGAATAATTTTGAATAATTTAGCCTTTATTAAGCGGTAATATAAATAATTAAATCCAATTTAAATTTTAACTTCTTGAAAGTCATTCGTTCGAATTTTTAAAAAGTTCACCCTTTTTGAAATTATTCATTCTAGCTACAACAATTTAGAACTGTTATTTAATAAAACTTCTTTCAAATTAAATAACTTAGCAACGAATAATTACTTCATCTGATACTTGAACAATGATACAAAATCGTATTACTCCAAACACAAAGATTTAAGATAGTAACGAATTTCAAATCTGTTTTCGACTTAATCATATGCTTTCATATTGGTAATATTTTTATGAATTTTATCATTTTCGCTTTTATTAGTAAATTACTGAAAATATTGAATCTTAACTTATTGATGACGTAATATTCGTATATATATATATATATATATATATATATATACACTGTAAGTAATAAATTTACGTAGTGTTCTTTTTCTCCGAGAAAAATACGACCAGAATATTCTGTAAAAATATGAATTACAAAATCAAACGCGGTCAAATTTAAAAAAAATTTATTCAACAGTATTTCTGATAAATAGTAAGTAGTAAGTGAATAAGAAGTAATAAGAGTAGTAAATAAAATGATTACTTCACACTTAATGTCATTTCTATTCCCATTGGCGGTCCACGAGTGAGAATGAACGAAAGTGAAAATTGACATTTGAGAAAAGCGTTTCTTGATTTGGAAAACAATGTCACTACATTTCCAGTCGCAAAAACAAAAGTTTTTGTTAATATGAATAACTTCACAATTAAACTTCTTAAATCAACTGCTTTATAATAATTTAAACTTCATGTAAAAATAATACATCCGATGTTGGACATCAGCACCTACATTTTTCGAGTTCATATAGGTTATCTGTCTTATATTAAACCTATATAAAACCTATTTTAATTGACAAAAAAATTTTTTAATACATTTAATTCGATATACGAGTATATACAGCGACCCCACTTAGGCGTGGGAAAATGCTGCCGACAAAGAAGATACGAGTATGTAATTTAATTTATACATTATATATTTGCATAATTTATCTCTTTTTTTTTTTTATGTAGGAAGGAATGGACAAGGGCGAGTGCCCACAAAAATCCCCCCCCCCCTTATAAGAAGGAGAGGGCCAAAATCAAGGTCTATGAGGCCCACAATGCCATTTTTTTTAAAATAAATTTTGAAAAGATTGTACATGTATAGTGTGTAAAGTGCATGTGTATTAGGGTGTATCATGCTCATTGAAGCGCGAATTTCAAGATTGTCAGTATGTATTCCTATGTAAAATTAAATTTTAGGAGGGGTTTATTTTCTTGAACTTTTGCTAAAAATCACGTTTAAGTGTTCAAATTTCCACTGTTTCGTTTTCTGGTTATGTGCACTGTGCAGAACAGCTGTGCAGGACCATACACTGTAGTACAAATGCAACAGACTGGTTTCTTACCAAACAAAACCATTGTAACAGCTGTTATAGGCTATTAGAGTTTCACTGTGATAATTTTCTATGTTTCAGATACAAAGCTTGGTGAAGATTGTGTAGCCACCATGGCTAAGCAAGGACGAAAGACCAGAAAAAGTTCTGGTTCAAAGATGAGTGATCTGGTGGGTCCAGGCAAGCAGTTATTTCCCATAGAAGTTCCAACCTGGAGAGCTGTGTTTCAGAGAGGAATCCTCCGCCAGGAAGAGAAGCTGCTTCTGGATGATATGAAGAGAGCTCAGTACCCTCTGCAAGTTTTGGCTAAGGACTTGGCATCACTGGTACTGGCACAGTGGCGCAAAAGCAATGCCAAGTTCACTCCTCCTGTGATCATTCAAGAGAGATCCATTGCCAGGAAGATTCTTGTCAGATGGAATGAAATGATTGACCTAGTGAATGGCAGAGTGAAGGTTGCAAAGAGAGAGAAGAGAATATCTGAACTTGATACATTGTTTGACATAACAACCTGCAGACATGATATCACTCTCTGTGGAACTGAAGCATCTGGCTGCTCTGGCTGTGCTGCTAGAGTTCATGTCAACTGTGACTGTCCTCTGCCTCAGAAGACTCCAAAGCTAGAGCTAGAGTGGCTCCATTACCAGAGGATCAAAACCTCAGAAGTTTCTGGCTTCCGGATGGCATCTGTTGATGTGAAGGAAACAGTGAAGCAGGTGAAGGCTGTTAAGAGGAAGGAGGAAGAACAGAAGGCAGCTGAGAAGAGAAACAGAAAAAAGGAAAAAAAAAGGAGCTACTGCTTAGAGCTGATGATGGTGATGATGATCTACAGATCTACAGAAGCTAAGGATAACAAAGACCCTAAGATCCACTCTAAGGTTAGCCCGAGAGAAAGGAAAGAGTAGGGGGTTAAGAGAAGAGAAGAGAATAAGGGGTTAAGTAAGGAGCAACACCTATCATTCGTGGGTTAACATTCATTCAGAAAAAGGGGAAAAAAAAAAAAAAAAAAAGACTCACCATCATCATCCGCCGGCCACTGCCGACGAGTCAGAAAAATAGTCGGAGAGAATAGGAGAGGGGTGAAAGATGAAAAGAAGTAAAATAAGAACGCTTACAAACCATGCAAACACAGTCTTAACTCACTCTCATACCATGCAAACTACAAACATGCAAGAAAAGAGACTTACAGACATGCAAAGTAAGGAGAGGATAAGGGAAAAAAAAAAAAAGTAGGTAAAGTTAAACAAAAAGTGGGTTAGTTTACACTACGAGCTACATCTACGTTCGTGTTAGTCTAATTTTTTTTTTTTTTTTTTAATAATTTTATTACTGGCATCACACGCTGGCATGTCACAAGCTGGCATTCATCGTCAACAGACTCATCCTCGAGCACCACCACCAGAGCTCCTGTTGCTAACTTTTTTTTTTTATATTAAACAACGTTAATATTTTTAAAATGTCTGTCAAGACGGTTCATAAACATATTAACGATGGTAGAATGAACGACTGACGCGGGAAGATTATTCCATTTGTCAATTACTTTAAACGTAAGGAAGTTTTTAGCGATTTAGCGATATTAGTAATGAAACGTCTGCCACGCAACTTAAATCCGTTATTGCGAGTATTACTATTATCGAAAGTGAACAATTTGTCAAAATTTACGTTATCGATGTTATTAACGATTTTGAAAACTTCAATAAGCTCCCCCCTTAATCTTCTAGTTTCGAGTGAATACAGGTCTAACTCTTTAATCCTATCTTCATAAGGCTTATTGCGCAATGACGGAATAGTTTCGTGGCACGACGCTGAACCCTTTCAAACCTATCAATATCTTCACGCAAGTACGGGCACCAAAACTGAACGGCATATTCTAAATGAGGCCTGACTAGGGACTTGTAAAGGGGCAATATAATATCCTTCGATTTAAATTCGAAATTACGCGCTATGAAGCCTAACATCCTATTAGCTTTTGCGCAAGACTCCAGGCACTGGTTCCTAACCTTTAAATCCTTAGATACGCGTACGCCTAAATCTACTTCCTCGTCAACGCTCGCTAACTCCCTATCATCCATCGTGTACTTGTAATTATTATTGCGAGAACCTATATGCAAAACTTTACATTTGTCTACGTTAAATTGCATCTCCCACTTATCTGTCCACTCCATAATCCTATTTACATCGTCTTGGATCCTATTTCTATCGTCCTCGTTAACAACCTTACCGCCTATTTTAGTATCGTCCGCGAATTTTGACACGTTACTAGTCAATCCTACATCTATGTCGTTAATGTAAATTATGAATAGCAATGGGCCTAACACTGAACCCTGTGGGACACCGCTACCTACATCTAACCACCCGGATTCACTACCATTAACTACGACCCTCTGCCTCCTAGCACGAAGCCATTCTTCTAACCAGTTAGCTACCTGACCGCGTATACCGTGCGCTTTAACCTTCGCAATTAGTCTCCTATGCGGAACTGTATCGAACGCCTTTTTAAAATCTAAATAAATAACGTCAGCTGCTCTATGCCTATCGTATTCGAGCACTATTTCGTTATAAAATTCTAACAAATTAGTTAAACAAGACCTATGGCGTCGAAACCCATGCTGACTACTATTAATCAAATCTCTACTTTCTAAGTGATCGATAATACTATGAGGTGACTTCCTTGCAAGAGTCTCCAGGCAGAGCAGCTCCTACTGCTGACACAGATTTTTTCAGTACTGCACCAGGCACAAGCTCCAGTGCCAACACTGGCAAAGTCTCCACCTCTGCCAGGAGGAACTACATGGATATCTCAAGCACTGCTGTGGCTGCAGTCAGGTTCAAGGTGGCAAACACTCCTGCAGCAGCCATTGCAACTGGTTTCTTGCAAGATCTCATCAAAGCTGGCCATCTATCTGCTGATAAGGCATATCTAGCTGTTGACAGGATGAAGATGTGGAGGGGCAAGGAGTCTGTAATAGGTGCCTCGGTGGAGGCCCTGGAGAAAAGAACAGAGGGAGAGGAGATCAAGGGAATTTTCTCTGATGGAAAACAAGATAAGAAGACAAAGATCATGAGGTACAATAAAGAAACTGGCCGCTTCCATCCTGATATTACAACTGAAGAACACTATAGTGTTACCTGGGAACCTGAGGAGAAGTATCCCTCCCATTTACACCAGAAGAACCTGAAGGCAATGAGAAACCTGCACTGAAGATAGCTCAGGCTCTGTTTGAGTGGATTAGTGCTCATGGTGCTAAAGATACTATTGTGGTCCTTGGCGGTGACTCCACCAACACAAACACAGGACCTGATGGAGGAGCCATCACTCACTTGGAGAGACTGCTAGGTCACAAGTGTCACTGGCTGATATGCCAATTGCATATTAATGAACTCAGCCTCAGGTACATGATCATCAAGCTTGATGGTCCCTACACGCACAAGTCTGGGTTCAGTGGCCCAATAGGAAAACTTTTGGAGAAGATCAATGACATACCTGTCAACTTTAGCTTCAAGGCTCTGCCAGGAGAAGAAGATATACTTGAACTGCCAGAAGACATTGTACAAAACCTTAGCACTGACCAGAAGAACTGCTACCTACTGATCAAAGCTCTCAAGACAAGAGATTTGAGCAAGGAAGTTGCTGGTCTGAAGTGTGGCCCACTGAATCAGTCACGCTGGTGACTACAGGTGAGGCTCTGTTGATGCTGTGAATGAGGCAGCATGGTCTGAAGGGGGAGGTGTTGAAGAAGCTGGAGGTGCTGCTGAAGTTCTGCCTGGACTTCTACTTCAAGATGTATTTTGAGATGAAGGTGAAGCACCACATGAGGTATTGACCTCACCATATTGTGACTGCTCTGGGACTGCTGAAAAGTCAGACCTCTGAAGTCAGGAACATAATCACTCATGTGATAGTTCGTGGAGCATATCATGCTCACAGTGAGAACCTCATTGCCTCTCTTTTGTGCAGTGAGGATGAGGAGGAGAGGGCATGGGGGGTTGAGATGATCAAGAAGATCAGAGGTAAGTCTGAGTATGGAGACATGAGTCTGAGAACTCATAGAAAACCTAAACTGATTTTTGATGCCACTTCTCCAATTACTCTGATTAATTGGGATAAGGAGGAAACTGTATGAGCCACTCTTCACTTGTAAGATGTCAAGAGAAGTTGAGGAGCTTCTCAGGTCTCCAATTGAAGTTGAGAACTTCTCAGTTCACACTCAAAGCTGTGAAAGAGCAGTTCAGGAAGTTTCAGCTGCAGTCATGCAGTGTATTGACAAGAGAGAAGAGATAGTTTTGTTCGTGCTAGGATCGATCACAGAGAATTATTGCCAGTTTTCAAGTCAAAGCAAGACATTATGAACATGTTTTAGATCTCTACAAGACCTGCAAGACAAATCAAGATGCTTTCAGAAGAAAAAATCTCAAAACATTCAGTTGACCAGCATATTATTACAAGCTGGGGATGGAGGAAGGGCTTATACAAATATTAAAGAAGAATTGCAATTGCAAAAAAAAGGTTGCGGAAAGGTGGGGGCAGCTGCCATCACACTTAGTGATGCCGAAAATAAAATAAATAAAAATTGGTGAAGGCATTTCTAAAAAAAGAAAATGCAAGACCAAGAAAGAAGAACAAAACATATGGAGGTCATTTGAGGCTACCAAGTCTGAAATTGGCCAAAAATCCCATTTTTCGACAAAAAAGTGCGATTTTGAACACTTAAATGCGATTTTTCGTAAAAGTTGCAGAAGACGAACCCCTCTTAAAATTCAGTTTTACATAGGAATACATACTGCCAATCTTGAAATTCCAAGTTTTCCAATATTCGACCTGAGCATGATACAGTACACCCTAATGTGTATGTAGTGGAGAACAGAGGGAGAAGTGTGTAAATGAGAGCATACTGAACTTTTCATAGGGTAGATGAGACACGGAAAAAGATCAGTTAAGGAGAACAGTGACAGGAGCAACGGGAGTTCCAGCAACTCCGTCTCCTGCCTTATATCCTCTCTGGAGTACTTCGTTGGTCGATTGGTGTCTACAATCTCCTCCTTATCGTCATAATTAAGAGATTTATTTTTTACCCGTCTCTCTTTAAGAGACGGGTATTGACTTCTCCTCATAGAAATTTATACATATTTTAATTTTCAGGTTTAATACTCGCTATGTCGTCTTCTACCTGATATATTATACAGGGTGTTTATAAAGTCCCTATCTATTTCAGTGAAAACGTAGCAAAAGGGTAAAATTCAATAACAATATAATAGAAGGCATACATCTAATGAATGTCCCAGCTTCATTCAGCGTCGTCTTTCAACAAGATGGGGCACCTTGTCATTACGCAAACATTGTTCGGGAGTACCTAAATGGACCATTTCCAAATCGGTGGATCGGACGTGGAGGCAACAGGCCCTGGGCGGCTCGATCTCCTGACCTAACGCCCTTGGATTTCTTTGCGTGGGGCTTTATCAAATCGAACGTCTATCAAACGAGGGTTACAGATCTGCAAGATTTACGTGCTCGTATCGTAACAGCAGTTAAAAAAATAACCCCTGTCATGCTCCAAAATGTGTTCCACAATGCTGCTGACAGATTCGACCTCTGTACAGATACTGATGGTGCTCATGTAGAATCATATGCTTAAGTATTCATTAACCCTTTGACGCCGGAATTGTTTGTAGGGTTAAGTTATGAATGCGTGTATTTGAAAGGTTATCAATATGTAGCGTCGTCCTTTTAGGGTTAAATGTATGCCTTCTATTATATCGTTATTGAATTTTACCCCTTTTGCTACGTTTTCACTGAAATAGATAGGGACTTTATAAACACCCTGTACTGTTCGGATTCTTTTTCAGCTCCAAATAGTTCACTTATAAATGCATGATCCTCAAACTTAAAATTATCTTTATTGGGGAGACTATTTAAAGTTGTTTCCTCTGTAGGGGGATTTATATTTTTTTTATTAAGTTTTTCTATTACTTTATTTAATTGAGATTTTATCTCTGTTAAGTTGCCATTATTTGAAATTGTGGCATCGTCCTGCATTTTATCTTCTTCTCTTAGACTTGATTTAATTTGGTTTCTACGGGCTTTCTTAATTTTATGGGGTTTTTTATCTCTTACATTATAGGTATCAGGGTTTATTCGTTGTGTGACTACATATGGTCCTTAGTAAGAGACTGTAAAGCTAATCTTTCACCGGGATTGGGGTCTTTTTAATGTAAGCTACTTCACCTTTAACCAATTCTTTATTGCTTTTGTTCTTATTAAATGATTTATGATATTCTTTTTCATAGTCTTCTCCCATCCTCTTAAAATGAGAATATTTATACTAGGTTAGGTCTGTTTAAACACAGCTAAGAGTATTTATCTTTGTCATATGTTCTGCATTGGGTTATCTTCTAAAGAAGACTAAAAATGGTTTCTCCTTAGTCCTAGAATGAATTGAAGTGTTATGATTAAACTATACAAAGAGAACATCTTTATCCCAATAGCTTGTTAAATGTCCTTCTATCAAAATTCGAAGAATATTTTTAATAAAAAATTAAAACGTTCGACAGTTCTCTGGGACTGTGGTCGACCCGGAACCCCGTAATGCAACTTAATCCATATATATCAGTTAAAATTTGCATAGCTGAATTCTTAAATTCAGTCAAATTTTAAGCGATTCATTTTTCAAAATTATGAATATATTGTCCAAAAATACATTTAACTACGGAAACCCCTGATTCATCTCGCGAAGGAAACAACTCCACGAATTTCGTAAAATGGTCTATCTTTCCCAAAACATAGGAAAAATTAGATTTTGATAAAGAAAAAAGAAAGGCGCTACTAAATCGGCATAAACTATATCCAAGCTCTTGAACTCATTTCATTCTCACCAAAAGGGACTGTTCTTTCAATATTGTTTTTATATTTATACTAAATTTTGCAGGCTTTAATATAATCATGTACCGATGTTAACATATTAGACCAATAAATATAATTACTTAAAATGTAAGTTTTGGTCATTTTTTGTGGCACTCTAAAAAATCATAAACTAATTTTAAGACTTGTAATCCGAATGTGTCATTGGGTATATACTGTAATATTACAAATTATTTCCCTGCTATTTTTATCACTTGAAATATAATATATAGTAGTATGCCTTCTATATGCGCATTGTTATGTATTTTGACTATTTTATCCTCAAATCACTTAAAAACTTTTATTACTCTTTGACATTTTTTATCTTTTAATTGAGCTTTCTTTCAAATTCCGATAAAGAATGTGATTATGTATTCGCGTCAGGTAATAACTTTTTAGAATATTACTTAGTTGTTGTTTCAAAGGAATTTCAGCTTTACGGTTATTGTTACAAGTCACAACAATTATTGTACCGTCTATTCTATCATGGTCGGAAAAGATATAAAACATTGATAAAATATTCTAAAAATATAAAATTTAAGACAAAATTTTAGTATGTCATCAAAACTGCATTGCTCCTCTGGAGAAAGTTTTGACTCGAGTTGTGCTTTATTTGAGTTCGATTCACGGTAATATATGCCACTGTCAGAGAGCATATCGCATAAATCCGGCGTCATCCATGTGGATGTTAATACTGTTATTGACAGTTTCTTTACTTCCTTCACATCGATTTTCATAATTTTGGGAGAAAGAGGAATACAACATCGACTAAGCAAGTCGGCAGCACAGTTAAGTTTACCTTTCACATACTCAAGGGTTATATTGTATTCCAATAGAGTAGTAAATCAATTATTAATCACTTAGAATTTTTTATTATAGTGAGTCCTATTAAAGGCGGACCTTTTCCAGTTTGTGTACCGTTTTTCATATAATTTATTTTTGAGAATATTTTTGTTAAAACTAACGAAAATATCACGACTTAACCTAACCAATTATCAAGAGCGTACAGTTGATCTATTAGTAAATAGTAAATACTATTCCAGAAACAAACAATGTTATAATTAATAATAGATCAACTGTACGCCCTTGATAATTGGTTAGGTTAAGTCGTGATATTTTCGTTAGTTTTAACAAAAATATTCTCAAAAATAAATTATATGAAAAACGGTACACAAACTGGAAAAGGTCCTTAAGGGCTTGTGATCAGTCTTACTTATTATTTTCCCTCGAAGTATGAAAGGTCTAAAATGATCAAGTGTTATAATGTTATAATATTTCAGACCAACAAAGACCCTAGGATCCAATCATGACTGGTCTACCTTAACTGTGTTTGTAATTGTGTATTACAGTTTTACGTTGGTTCCGAACCACAAAACCTTACTTTTACTACCTTAAACTATACTATTCCAGCTATTTCCTATCCTTTGCCGTAAAAAGGTTTTTGGCAACTGCTGTCTCGAACCTTCTACTAGTCAGCTTACACCCGTTATTTCTAGTTCTACTATATTGTGCTATTTCAAAAAAGCTATCTCTATTTATGTTATCGAACCCGTTCATAATTTTAAAAACCTGGATTAGATCACCCCTTAGCCTCCTAGTCTCGAGTGTAGTCAATTTTAATTCCTTAAGCCTATCCTCGTACGACTTTGACCTAAGCGACGGAATCATCTTAGTTGCTCGTCTTTGAACTCTCGATTTTGTCTATATCTTTGCGCACATGCGGATTCCAAAATTGGATCGCGTACTCCAAATGGGTTCTAACTAATGATTTATAAAGAGGAACAATAATATCGCACGGTTTGTACTCAAAATTCCTAGCTATAAAACCTAGCACTTTGTTCGCCTTATTGACCGCTGCTGTACTTTGTTTCGCCACTTTTAAATCATCAGTGATTATAACTCGGAAATCTTTTTCCTGATCTACACTTGCCAACTCCTTCCCTGACATACTATACACAAAATTACCGTACGCGAACCTATTCTATTTGTAAAATTTTGCACTTATCGACGTTAAATCTCATTTGCCACGTGACCGACCAATCTACGATTTTATTCAGATCTTCCTGGATTTTACCTCTATCTTCGTCATTAATCGCCCTACCACCCAACTTCGTGTCATTCCGCAAACTTTGAAACTGTACTGACTCGGCCGGCATCTAAATCGTTAATATATATAAGAAAAAGCAAGGGGACCAATACAGATCCCTGAGGAACGCTCTGTTTCCTACCTCGCAACCACTCTTCTATCCAATTTATTAATACACCCCTGATCGCACGAGCCTTAGTTTTTTTCAATGAGTCTTTTGTGGGGTACGGTGTCAAACGCTTTTTGAAAATCTAAATACACTACATCTACCGCCCAATGACTATCGTAAACTTCAATCACGCTTTGGAAAAATTCTAAAAGATTAGTTAAGCAAGATTTGTTTCGCCTAAAACCGTGCTCTGTGTGTCTAATCAAATTATGCAATTCTAAGTGTTTGACTATACGATCCCTAATTATTGATTCCAGTAGTTTACCTAAACAGACGTTAAACTGATTGGCCTATAATTTCTGGCCGCACTTTTATTGCCTTTCTTAAAAATAGGCGTTACATTTGCTAACTTGAAATTATCTGGTACGCACCCCTCACAAATAGACGCATTAAAAATCTTTGTTAACGGAACAACATTGTCTTCTTTTAATTCTTTTAATTGTATGGGACATATGGAATCCGGCCCCGGTGATTTAAGCATTTTCATTTTGCAAATATAGTGCAGTACCTCCCTTTTACTCAACTCAATATTATCTAAAGTATTACCATTATCGAAAGGTATTATGTCTATGACCTTAGGGATATTCGTTACATCTTCTATTGTAAAAACTGACGTCAAAAATTCGTTTAGCAGAGTAGCCATTTGCTTGTTCTCGGAAACTAGCTCACCGTCAGAATTTCTCAACAGTCTCAACACGCTCTTTACCTGTTGTTAACTTCTTGTTAACGTATTGAAAAAATCGCTTGGGGTTTTCTTTGCCGTCACGAGCTATGGAAATTTCCAAATCGCGCTTGGACTTTTTTATTACACTTTTCGCTTCACGCCTTAAAGATATATAGTTGTTTCGTAACTACAAATTGTCTTTATCGCAATTATGTAGCCTATAAGCCCTATCTCTACTCTTTATAATATCCCTTACTCGAAAAGTAAACCACAAGGGCTTATTATTTACTTTCGCACGCTTAATACTGTTTCAAATGATTCCCACATTATTTTTGCGTTGGAGGTCCCCATTACGTTTCCCCAATTGACGTGTGACAATTCATTTCTAAATTTACAAAAGTCTGCGGGCTGGAAGTTTGGAATTTTGGTCGAGTTAGCTGGTTTCTAGTGACTTACTGTGAGGACAAACTCTACCATACTGTGATCGCTATTGCTTAATGGTTCTATTACTGGAAGATCAGTGATAAGCCTATCATCCGTAGTTATTACTAAATCTAAAATACTGTCCAACCTCGTAGGTTCCCCAACCTTTGGAATAAGAAAGCTATCCTCGAGAAAATTAACTGAACGATTACCTTCCGCGTCTCCCTGCATTGTATCTATGTCACGTTGGCGCAATTAAAGTCACCCATAATTAAGGCCTGCTCACTACCTATTATTCTCTTTAGTTCACGATATAACGCTTCGTCCGTATCAGCTGTTTGATTAGGGGGCCTATATATAACGGCAACAAGAAGTTTGAAATCGCTCAATTTAAGTTCTGCTATAGTCGAATGTATCAGTTCTGGGATTCTGTACTTTAATTCTATAGCGAGCGTTCGCAATATTATCCTTGATACACAACATAATACCTCATCCTCGCCCACCTATTCTGTTTTTAACAAAAAGTCTATAACCTCTAATTTGATACTCCCCTGGAAAGTCACGTGTTTCAGCGCTAAGACACGATTCATTTACCACAATTAAATCATAGTCTTTGCAAGCAATTAAAGAAAAAAATTCGTTTATTTTGTTTCGTAGGCTACGAGCATTTAAGGATAGAACCTTCAAATTGTTTGTTAAAACCGAGTTACCTTTGCGTGCGCAAGGGAAATTTAAGGCAATTACGCCGGGACCGTTCCTGAAAAGAAGAGACGGTATTTTGAAATAGTCTTCCTAAACGCGGAGCTCCAACGTCATTAAGATGAAGTCCATCTCCAAGGAACAAGTCCCTCCTGCAGTAGTAGAAACTGTTCCAAATATTTGCAAAATGCAGTCCTTCCTGTTGGCAAAGAGACTTTAGGTTATTGTTAATATTGGTCGCCTCGCTGTAGAACTCGTTACGTTGGATAATTCGAGGAAGTGTACCTGGTAAAACAATCTTATTAGTTTTTTCCTTCAATCGCTCTAGTAAGTCCCTATAACTAGCCAGCAGCTCTTCCGATCTAGAATTTAAAACGTTATTAGTACCGACATGAATAACATACGTTGTGTCCTCAGAGGTCCCGTCTCTAAAATGGTCAACACTGTTCGTTATATCCCTACCCTTGCACCAGGGTAGTAGTAACGGCGCCTACGACGGGGGTTTCTCCAAGTGAATTCCTCCAGCTGCCCTCGAACAATGGAACCACCAACGAATCGTATTTCAGGTTCACCAACGTCTTTGAAACCTAAAACAGAAAACTTTTTGTTTGTTAATAATGGTAGACAAGTCTTAGATTGTCTCAATGAGGCTCCATTACGCACTTGAACGAAGAGTCGGGAACTAGGGGAAGAGATAGGGCTGTTAGAATTATTAATACCATTAGTAGAAATTGAGGCAGGAGAGGCTGCGACTGAAGAACAACTCCTCTCAGAAGGGCCAAGGGGTTCTAATTTCGCCGTCAGGAGCATTATCTTTTCTTCAAGCCTCACTCTGGCCTCCCTCTCACGCTGTAACTCGTTCTTCAGCAAATCCATATTCGAACACCACCTGCAAACTAACTGATCGTTATTATTAGCTAAATAAAACGCGTAAGCAGCAAACTTCCCTTCGCACCGACTGCAAGTACTTGACGGGGGTGCCATGTTATTAACTACAGTAATTAAATTACTAGCGTTTGGAATTTATAGCGAGTTAATAATAGTAATCTAATAACGACGTAAGTCTCCGGGAATAAGTAAGGAGCAATTAATGAATAAAATGTAGGTCTACCGCATGCTTAGTTGTGACGTCAAAAACGCAAGCCCGCCAAAACGTTCTTGAATCGCAGAATTGTACTAAACGAGTATATACGAATTAAGCTACCGACGAAGGTTTTGCAAAAGGAAAAGTATTAATAAAGAGGTTTAAAGAAACAAGGCAATTTATGAACAATAAGCAAAAACTAAAATAAAGATAAAAAATAAATACATAGATAAATAACTTATTTGTCCGCTACTTGGCTGATTGTTTCCACCGGAGGCTGATCACACCCTACTTGATGATCCTTAGCAAAGCAAAATCAACCTTATGATAATAAAAACCCACTCTAATAGATAGAGCTTATTTCCACAACAGTTTCGATGCCCACTGGCATCCTCTTCGGGTGGATACAGAAAAACGAATGAACCAAAAACAAGAGGGAAAACAGTCCAAGGACCATTAAAAAATTCGCACCTAGGTTAGATCCCGTTCACCCGACACCGGAAGGGCATTTTTTTTTTTTTAAAGGGACCCGCTTATAAATACATTCGCACAAATTTAAAACTATCTTCTTGTTCTATACATAAAGATTCTATTATTTTATTTTTTTTACATAATTATTACATTTATTATTACATTTATTACATTCAATATTGCATTATTATTTATTACAGAAATTATAAATTTATTATTACATTGTTGTTTATTATACAGAAATTATAAACCGAAAAACGAATGAAAAAGGCGAGAAGGAAACAATCCAGAGACCATTAAGAAATTCGCACCTAGGTTAGAGCCCGTTCCCCCGACACCAGAATGGCATTTTATTAAAGGGTCCCGCTTATAAGTACATTCGCACGAATTAAAACAATCTTTTTGTTCTATACATACAGATTCTATTATTTTGACATACATAATTACTGCATTTATTATTGCATTTACGTTTTTTTAACATTTATTATTATTACCTTTACACTTATTATTACATTTATTACCTTTATTATTACATCTATTGCATTTATATTTATTTCCACATTTATTACTTTCATTATTACATTTACAATCCAGAGACCTTTAAGAAATTCACACTTAGGTTAGAACCCGTTCACCCGACACCGTAAGGGATTTTTTGACCAGGAATCTCATTAGAGGGTCCAGCTTATAAGTACCTTCGCACAAATTAAAATTATCCACTTGTTCTATCCATACAGCTTCTATTATTTTTCGTTTGACATAATTATTGCATTTATAAAGTAACTTACTTGATTCTCAATCTATAACATGATCATTTTGGCTGCGTGATAAAAAATTGCATTATTAGTATTACAACTTCTGAAGGCATATTTGTGTTCTTTAATACGGGTTTAATACGGGTTCTAAAGTAAATGAGAATTTCTTAAAGGTCTCTGGATTGTTTCCTTACTCGCTTTTGGTTCATTCGTTTTTTCTGTAAAATGTAACTGGAATAATAAACGTAAATGTAAATGTAATAATGGAAGTAATAAATGTGGAAATAAATGTAAGTGCAATAAATGTAATAATAAAGGTAATAAATGTAATAATAAGTGTAAAGGTAATAATAATAAATGTTAAAAAACGTAAATACAATAATAAATGTAGTAATTATGTCAAAATAATAGAATCTGTATGTATAGAACAAGAAGATTGTTTTAATTTGTGCGAATATACTTATAAGCGGGACCCTTTAATAAAATGCCCTTCTGGTGTTGGGGGAACGGGCTCTAACCTAGGTGCGAATTTCTTAATGGTCTCTGGATTGTTTCCTTCTCACCTTTTTCATTCGTTTTTCGGTTTATAATTTCTGTATAATAAACAACAATGTAATAATAAATTTATAATTTCTGTAATAAATAATAATGCAATATTTAATGTAATAAATGTAGTAATAAATGTAATAATTATGTAAAAAAAATAAAATAATAGAATCTGTATGTATAGAACAAGAAGATAGTTTTAAATTTGTGCGAATGTATTTATAAGCGGGTCCCTTTAATGAAAAGAAAAATGCCATTCCGGTGTCGGGTGAACGGGATCTAACCTAGGTGCGAATTTCTTAATGGTCCCTGGACTGTTTTCCCTCTTGTTTTTGGTTCATTCGTTTTCCTGTATCCACCCGAAGAGGATGCCAGTGGGCATCGAAACTGTTGTGGAAATAAACTCTGTCTATTAGAGTGGGGTTTTATTATCATATTTTGACCTTCATGTAGAAAAGTGAAGTTTTTTGCATTTAAAATCAACCTTATTAGACCACGTTTTCTGAAGATTGGAATTTCGCACTTCCAAACAAAACAAAACAAAAGCTATATGTACTAGCCTTAGTTTAATCAAGTAACTATAATAATAAATAAAGTCAATAAATAAAATATATTTGGTTACGAATAATAACACGTGGTAACTTAGTTAAGAAGGCACCAAACACTATTTTTTTAAAGCTACTTTGACTGAAACCATTTATTCAATTGGTAACACTGAACACTGTTCACAAGGGAGGACAGACCACTCCTGTGACAATGCTCAAATCTTCCTTTATGATAGTATTGTAAAGGGTTTCAGTATCAGCAAATGCTTTGCTGAAGAAGCTAATAGGTATTTCAAAGTCATTTACAGCTTGAGTCAATATTACTCCTGCAACCCAATTTGAAGCGCCAATGCAGAGCATGAAGGATTTATGAAGATCAATTTATTATAAAAGTGTGTGTGTGTGTGAATATAAGTTGTTTGATTTCATCTAAAGCATCGTCTTGTTTCCCTCCCAAGTAAAATTTAACTCTTTTTAGTAAGATCTTGTATTGGTAATAATATGTCTGCCGCATTTGGAATGTAAGCCGTATAATAATTAATAATAAGTCCCACCAATGACTGGACTTCGGTTACATTATTAGGAACCCTCAATTCTTGAATTACTTTACCCTTATTAACACTTTAAGAAATTCCTTCTGTAGTGATATCATAATCCAGGAAACATTTTGGATCGAAAGAAATTAGACTTTGTCAATTCAAATTTGAGGTTACTATTTTTTTCAGCCTCTGAAGGGCTAACTGTAATTTCGTTAGGTATTCCTCAGATTTACCCACTATTAGTATAAAACACCTTCTTCCCTATCATATCTTTTAACAAATCACTCATGATAGAACTAAAGACACTAGGGGCCATATATAATCCAAATGTAAAAACTGTCATTACTATTTCAAAATGCAGTAAAATTTTAGGGGTGCTCTTCATCAAGACTTATTACGGTGATATCACTGCGCCAAGTCAATAGTAAAGAAGTAATTTTGTCCTCCTAATTGACAAAAGATTGTTTCTAAGTCTGGTAATTTAAATCTAAAGGTATTAAGAATTTTATTAATACCTTTCTATAATTCACAAGAAGCCGGAACTTGTTTTTCGGTCTAACTAGAGGCAATGGACTATTAAACTCACTGTTCATTCAAACAATCAATAAAGCCATTTTCCTCTAATTCAGTAATTAGCGAGAAATTTCATCCAAATATATCAGGAAAAGGCTAAGTTTTCTAATTTGGATATTGCTATCGAAGCATGGGAACTTTTTAGGTAAAATTAATGGGATTCAGTTTATTTATTAATGAGAGAAGTGAAAATGGTAAGTAATAATAATAATAATAATAATAATAATAATGGAAATAATAATAATAATGATAAAATAATAATAATACTAAAAATAATAATAATAAACACAAGGTAAGAATTTACAAAAGTAGTGTTTATTTTACACAATTTTAAATAAAATAAACCATTAACCTTATTCTTACGTTCATCATTCATTTTTAAATTGCAAATATATTCATATATTATTTTATTTTTCTCTTTGTCTCGTATTACTTTTCCAAGTAAATCAGAAATCATCACGGAGAGAAATCTTCATCACCTAATCCACTTTCATACATTTGAGTTCCTTCTTTTAGTTTTCTATTAACTTCCTCCACAGGATTGTAATGATCACATTTCAAATTGCACAGCATTCCATCTGCGTCATTCATTCTATTACACATCTGTGCATAATTACAACACGTTAATATTTCAGCCTGTATTTCTTCATCTTTGTTATGCAAAGAGTTGTTTTTTAATGCTATATTTATAGGATCATTGTTACCATTGTCTACATAAGTTAATTGGGGTTCAAAGTGTAAATAACATATTTTATCACTTGAGTGTCAATGTTAGTTTAAGATTAATATTAGCATAAGTATTGGGAAGTATTCCAATAGAATTATTAACCAATTTAGCTCTAATTTATCAAACTCAAGTGTTTTCCTATCAATATTTTTTTAAACTTTTTTATATTTTTTAATATTTTTCACTATTTCATCAACTGACGTAATTTCTGAGTCATTCGATAATTCATAATGACAAAAGTTTAAATTCTCTCCTCTTATTTCTTCATTGTATTGATTACTTTCTTCATCTTTTCAGGCAGTCAATTGAGCAGCGTCTGTTTCCAATTTTATGTCATTCCCATTTATACTAACTCAGAACCTTTCATTTTCACTTTATGAATTTACATTATGTCGTAACAAAATCTGCACCCATACTCCAAGGAAGAGTATTAAGGGATTTTAATTATGTATTTGCCTTTTATGACCGGGATTATGTTAGTAATCCTGCCTTTCATAGGATTATTTTGACAACTTATTTCATGTATTTATAAGGATTTCCATTCTTATCCCCTCGTATATAGTCCATTCTATTCCACATTTCATAGGAAACTATTGTATCGGTTAATTACAAGTATCTGGTCTTGTTCTCTCAATGCACTTTCACTATATTTATTACTTGTTTTGTTATTTTAAGTTTTGTTCTTAATTACACATATTATACTCACATTGATCCCTATATTCACATACCTCCACCATATCTCGTCATCCCAATCACCCTCTTCCTGATTATCTACGCACAGGTGAGAGTTCTCTCGTTGGCCATTCAAATTAATATTAGGTAAGGTATGGGTTGCTGAAAAGACACATAGGAATGTTCTGACGTTTTAAATGTAGAATTGTTTATTATGATTTTATCTGTTCTTTGACTATTGACTTGGACAGTATCGTTAGTCTTAGCATGCATCTCTTTATTATTGCTAGTCAGAGGCCTCTTTTACTCGTTTTTCTTTTATTATACTTCATACTTATGAATATTTCCTCTTCAACCATCCTCACTTTTTCTTCCATCCCATCTTTCTCTCTACTTACTACTATTACCCTCTCTATCATCATTTTTTTTCTTCAAGTTGAATAACTCCTTATTCTCTTCTTTTAACACCCTACTCTCTTCTTTTTCTCGGACTAACCTTAGAGTGGATCTTAGGGTCTTTGTTGGCCTTAGCTTCTGTAGATCTGTAGAACTCTTTTACTCGTATATGGATTACCTTCATCTGTTCGTCGTGTCCTTCTTAGCGATAGTCTGTAGTTTTGTCTTGAATCATACTTTCCTTGGTTACCTCTATAATAGTTAGGCCCGTAATTCCTACCCCTATAAGGTCTCTCATACCTTTCATTGTTATCCCTGATACCTATTACATCGATCACCTGCATGCGATCTTTCACACGATAGGGTCTTCTGCGATAGGGTCTTTTCCTATCATAATCATTACGTCTTTCATTAGAGAATCTTTCATTTCTTAATCGATCACTGCAGAATGTATCATTCCTAAATCGATTATCATGGAATCTAACATTCCTATCATTCCTCTATCAGTTATTATCGTACATTTTCGATCTGAGTGTCTTCTATACTCAACATTCTTTCTCTCCCTCAATTTACTCCTGCCTTCTGTAGAACCAAATAACTCCTATACCCATACTCCTTTTTAGCGTCATTAAATACTTTCTCAGCCTATTTCGGACTTTTTTTAAGATAGGCCGTGTTCACAGTAATACTAACATTGTGGATTTAGTGTCATTTCATTTTTATCTTTGTTCTCCTGAATACCTTTAATATTATCTTTACTAATAAATAAACAACTTAGTGAGTTGGACAACTCATTAGGGTCCTGAGCATTGTAAGGGATATTTAAAGTCTTAACGTCTTAAACCTCTTTATTTTAGTAAGCAGATCTTATTCAGAACAGCCATATTCTTTCCATAAATGAATGGCAAATTTCTCATGATAATCTTGTGCACCGTGAAAGCTATATCAAGATTATTTAATATATTAGAGGCGTCCGCTTCTAATTGTGTAAGACCTCGTTGACTTTAAACACAAATGGGTACTTGTGGGTTATCTGTCGCCACTTTTTAATTTAATTTTCCAACTTTTTCACAAATACAGATGTGTTATCATGTTGCCATTTTTACAAAAATATTGTTTTTACGCCTCGTGAACAGGCTCTCATCGATCTCAACCACTATTCCTTCTAACCTAACCTAACCTAACCTAATCTAACCTAACCTCACACTAACCTAACCTAACCTAACCACACACTAACCTAACCTAAGGTTAGGTTAGGTTAGGTTAGGTTAGAAGGAATAGTGGTTGAGATCGATGAGAGCCTGTTCACGAGGCGTAAAAACAATATTTTTGTAAAAATGGCAACATGATAACACACATCTGTATTTGTGAAAAATTTGGAAAATTAAATTAAAAAGTGGCGACAGATAACCCACAAGTACCCACAAATGTTTGGACAGATTCTCTTGGATATCTTCTTTCTCCCTCTAATTCAACCATCGTTTAGCTGCATCATTATCTGAATTATAAGTATATAAATCACATGCTTCTCGCATAAATTCTGCCACGTCCTTCGGGTTCCTTATATATATATATATATATATATATATATACATTATATATATATATATATATATTTTACAAATATGTCTGAGCGGGTACGACGGAACTCTTAATCGCCAAGCGAATACGGAGCTCATCCACATTTTCATCAGTGGATGGAACTAAGCGTTCTATATGAGATATAAAAACATGGAAAGGGACGTACCGATCATTAAATCCTTTATGCCTGAGAGCTTAACCGTAATCTTCAGGGTCACCCAAAAATACTGAACATATTTCCGTTAAACCTTTTAATTCTTTGACATCAATTACCGGATTCGGCATTATTGGTTGTGAAATATATCGTTATCGATATCTATATGGATAGGTGAGCGAGATACTGACCAATATTGAGCTTTGTCCCTTAAATCAGTTAATAAATGTGGGAAATAGGGAAATGGAAATATAAATGACACACGTGAGCTCCCAGGAGTTAAAATCAACCCTCAAAAAGCACCGCATTTCTCTTTGAATTATCTATGTTTAGTCTGTAATTTTTAACTGTTAATAGAAATAAACCAAACTATAATTTTCTTGTCTGTGTACTTGGTACTACAAACGAAAATGTCATTTCCGACTAATTTTTTAATAATACACTTATATTAAGCTATAATTCTAATCATATTAATTATTATGTTTAACTGTTTATTTAATATATTGATGGAATAAACGATCAAACATTGTTTTCTCGTAGATACTTTCCAAATTTCTATGAACTTTTAGTAATAGATTTTGTCTTTTACTTTCGTTTGTTTAATGAGACCTAGGTTCAATTTGGATCTTTTCCGTTTGGGGGCTAGCAGCGAATTTTAATGAAAATCGGTATACTAATGTAGTTTTGGTCACTGATTTCAAAGATAACTTTCTTGTTTTGGAGAAATGAAAAACAAACATGTTGGAGCACGTAAATAATTAATGTGTTTTTAACGAAAATATCATGACTTAACCTAACCAATCGTCAAGGGCGTACAGTTCACCTAACCGGGCATTCAACTGACCTAACTGGGCATTAATTCTTGATTTTTTTTCTGCTACTTTTACAGATCTGCCGGGACCCCTCAAAAAACGTATTCTTCGTAAAGTTGCACTTTTTACAGTTTGACCGACGCTTTTGGCAACGAAAGAACTGGGTATTTTTATTAAAGGAACACACTTTCCCACACTTAGAGCACTTTTTCATAAACAGTAGCAGTTTGTGACTCTGGCTAAATTTAACATCGGGTCCAGACAAAAGCCCCCTAGGACAAAAGCCCCCTAGGACAAAAGCCCCCTTGACAAAAGCCCCCTAGGACAAAAGCCCCCTGGACAAATTGCTGCGTAGAGGGCAAGTCAGGTGTCACATCTAATCTGAAGCATCAGTTCCACTTCAGCCACCGTGGTGTTAAGGTTATGGGCTGTTAGTTTGAATCTACACGTCTGTCAGTTAACCATTGGTTATATTCTCGAAGTGACTTTGTGACAATTTGTGACAATTTTTGTGACAGTTTTTGTCTCCACCATGGAGATCATCAAAAACAATAAACGAGGTTCCAAACTGTGTGCAGAAGGCTACTTATACACCAAGAAGAGTTCCAACAATACACGAATACGCTGGAAATGTTCTCAGAGGAAAACACTTTCTTGCAAAAGTTGTGCTCATACAGATTTGAGGTGAAGGAACTTTTCTGTGACTGAACACAGCCAGACCCAGACCCAAACAAGGCCCGGTTAGGTCACTTGAATGCCCTTGACGATTGGTTAGGTTAAGTCATGATATTTTCGTTAAAAACACATTAATTATTTAAAGTGCTCTAACATGTTTGTTTTTCATTTCTCCATAAAAAGAAAGCTATTTTTTAAATCAGTGACCAAAACTACATTAGTCTACAGATTTTCATTAAAATTCGCTGCTAGCCCCCAAAGGGAAAAGATCCTAAAGCAGGATTGTTCGGAGGCCAATGTCCTAGGGGGCTTTCGTCCTTGGGGGCTTTTGTCCTAAAGGGCTTTTGTCCTACACTCATTTAACACAATCCTCTGTAACTAGTTTAAGCTAGTTAAAACACATATTAATTATTTAAAGTGCTCTAACATGTTTGTTTTTCATTTCTCCAAAAAAAGAGTGTTATTTTTGAAATCAGTGACCAAAACTACATTAGTATATCGATTTTCATTAAAATTCGCTGCTAGCCCCTAAACGGAAAAGACCCTTCAATTTGATTGAAATAACTAATAATTTAAAGTATATCAGTGTTTAAATTACAACATATTTCATTCGGAAAAATAATATTTACATGTATGGTCTATTCATAGCTTAAAAATGAAATATAGTAAATGTATATACTGAATATACAGGGTGGCCCAAAAGGTACCTGCCAACATTAACTTGCATTTATTTTCTCCAAAACGAATGAATAACATTCGATGAAAATTTGCTGACACACTATACTACTCACGCCATTTGTCATTGTCATTGGTTTGGACTATCGGAAGCACTATGGAAACAGCAGTGATTGGCCTGCTTATTCGCCTGATCTCAACCCGTGACTTCTTTTTGTGGGGATACCTCAAAGATAGAGTTTACCAAAGCAACCCAAAGACTTTGGAGGAGCTGAAATCATCGATTGAGCGTCAAATCGTCGACATTCCGACAGAGGTTCTCCACAGCGTGGTATCGAATTTTGGGATGAGGTTGCGAAAAATCGTCGAAGTGGAGGGACAGCACATCGAACACGTTGTCATATGTGAGATGCTAATTTGAATGCTTGAGATCTAATTTGAATGGCGTTTGAACTATCTGGATCACCTGAAGATCCGTCACCCCAGTCTTTTTTAGTTAGCTTTATAAGGCTAACTAACGAAAATATCACGATTTAACCTAACCAATCGTTAGGTCGACTGTACGCCCTTGACGACTGGTTAGGTCGTGATATTTTCGTTGGTTAGCCTTATAAAGCTAACTAAAAAAGGCTGGGGTGACGGATCTTCAGGTTATCCAACTATCTTTGTACTCTCAATGGTTTTGGTGAAATAAAGGCTTAAACTTGGTAGGTACCTTTTGGGCCACCTTGTACATTTAACGAAATTTTCCATTGTTATCAATCCTCCATAAGGCTACTATTTGGATTATTTTGAGCTCTGGTTCTAAAATCTTTATTTAAGATTCATTTTACTTAATAAAACTGTAATGAAGACGACAATGATAAATAACGATTCTTTTAAATACACAATACATCTCTGAATAATAATAAAATTGGTTACGGCTGTTGAAGTTTCTTCGTAGCGGGAAAACTCATGCGAAGGAGGGGACCTACAGATTTAAGTAGTATCCGCACTACGGGTCGCTACACCCTCTGAATGAAAAAGATGGTCTTCCATCTAACTACAGGGAAAACCCATCATCGCTTAACCTTACTGATCTAACAGAAAAAGATTTTGCGAATGGCCACTATACGAAGCCCACTATGTTACAGTGAGAAGAACAGTGTGACGGACATCCTGGGAAAAGCGGCTGGAATCCAGAAAGAGCGTAAAAATGTACAAATTTGTCTTGCACGCATAGCACGGTCAGATTAAGTATAATGAAGCTAATACTCGTAAATTAAATAAAATTATATGAAATAAAACTAACATTTAAGGAAATTAAAAAAAATAGCGATTAGAATGTACGCCAAAAATAGTAAAATGAAAGAAAAAGAAAAAAAGAAGAAGCTTACTGATAAAACAACATTAACTCTCCTTTGGGTTTTGCTTCTTGTAACGAATTATAATTTCATTTTACAAAAATTTAAATTAGTTTGTCTAGTAATATTATTAGTATAAAAGAATAAAGTTTTTCCTTACAGTGTTTCGCTACGCTGTTTATATATAAATATATTAACTAATTCCGTAGTTAGTCTTAACTAAAATATTAATAGACAAATTCGATAGTTAACTTAAAACTAATGACTGCATTACTGCTGTCATCATCATTAACTGGAAAAAAAATTTTTTAAATAAAAATAGAGACTGAAATATCAATTTTATATTCAACATTTCTTTTACTTAGTCTAAAAACACACAGTGAAGAGACAGCTTTAGAGGTGTATCGCGGTTTCATGGAATTTTTATACGGACACAAATGTCGCCTTGGGCGAAAGGGTGAAAATTCCATTTTATGAAAGCTAATCTTATCTTTGTTTACAGAAAAAGTAAATGAATAAAGGTCGTAAAACTTTATTTACAGGCAACCCATCGGATGATGTTTTTACTTCGTTTACTTTAGACTAATAACTCTGATCCTTAACAAACGAGAAAAGGATGTTGAAAAATAAACATAAAATACATGAATGACAGCTTATTTTAACGAGTTCATCTATTCTTATCTGCATTACTTGATAAATGTAATGAATAAGCAAAGTAAACATAGTAACAATAAATTTGATGCGCGAGCGAAGCGAGCTCTTCTAGACGCTACGCGCGCTTCGATATAAAAATCCCGAAGTTTTATCTAAAACCTTTCGTATGTACTTTTTTTTATTTTACAGTGCAAAAATTATATTAATCCCGTGATAATGACCAATTTCCCTCCTCCATCACATTGTTGTATATTTTTTCGGCAAAAATTACATAATTCCTGAAGTACCCATCAAAGCTGTTTTTATTTATTTTTTATCAAACTCTCAACAATATTAGCCCTACAGCTCAATTATAATACATCCTGATAACTTCGGATTAATAGGTTTAGTGAGCATCCCTGTAGCTTGAACGATACATGATAGTGGAATTAATCCTCCATGTTGAATATTCGGATGCAGATAAACTTTTCGTTCAGCATATAAATAATGTGTCGTGTTACATGAACAAAATCGGATTTCATAATGTCGACATTCGACCTTATGCGAGTATATAGATTTCACATTTCAAACTAATTTAAGATTTTCAATGAAAATAACTGACCTAACCTAACCTAGTGTAACCTAACTGGACATAATGTAACCTAACATAACCCAACTGATCTTATCCTGTCCTAATTTAAACTTTTTAGTACCGACTTTATGAATGTCGACATTGTGCAGACCGACTTTGTTCCGCTACCCGTTCCTCAAAATGTGATGCAAGTCAGTTAAGCGAAGAAATATGTAGTTTCGTTAGACTAATGAACCTGTGGTTATCACTAAATCGAAAAGAGTGAAATTTATAAAAGCAATTAGCATTTCTTTTGGTACATATAAATACCTAGTGATCCTACAAATTTAGTTAACACGTTTTGTATTCAACGGATTTTTTCTTCACTCATACGTAAAATCATTAAAATAGTTACTTCTCTGACAGAAAAAGTTTTACCTCAAAAGTTTCAACATGTGATTAACTTGGTCCGTAAATTCTAAAAACTCTGAGAGTTCTGTGGAAATTGGCCGGAAAATTAAATTGAAATTACTATCCAAAGTCATATCCGAGAGATATTGTTTATGGCAGTGGTATTCAAACTTTTTCCTTGGCGTACCCCTTTAGTTTGTTTTTTTATTATGGCGTACCTCCTCCCCCTCAGTTTCCAAAATAAAAATGTTATTATACAATTTACACAGAATATGAAGCTATCAAACGATCTTTATTTACGACCACCTAATTATTAGATGAATATATATATATATATATATATATACACAAACTCAGAATGGTCCCCTGAGAAACTTATATGTTAAACACAGACCGTGCATGGAACAAGGAACTCTTCTGGGAAAATTAAATCCACTATAGTCCGAATAAGTAATGGTAAATGACAAATACTATAGTTTTTCTTTTTCATGAGGCTAGCCCGACGTGGGCAACGGGTCTCTCGCAAAGAGAT
Source organism: Bathynomus jamesi (assembly GCA_023014485.1). Classification (NCBI taxonomy): domain Eukaryota; kingdom Metazoa; phylum Arthropoda; class Malacostraca; order Isopoda; family Cirolanidae; genus Bathynomus; species Bathynomus jamesi. The sequence continues at coordinate 157,795 of JAJOZX010004420.1, forward strand.
CCCATAAATATAGCTTCCCTCACCAGCTATCTGCAAAGCAGACAGGATCCAGCTTTGGGACATGGACCTATGGTTTAAAGCAAGCCTAGTCCCCTACATTCAGAACCTCTATAAAGTAAAAGACTCGTTGCATTCACGTCGGATTGAATAAATCAAAGAAAAAGGGGTAACTATTGTATTTTAGCCAAAAAAAACAAAACTTAAACCTCAACCGGGACATTGAGCGTCCACTTTTCAAGGCACGTAACACGTCCGTTTAATATACACAAACTCAGAATGGTCTCCTGAGAAACTTATATGTTAAACACAGACCGTGCATGGAACAAGGAACTCTTCTGGGAAAATTAAATCCACTATAGTCCGAATAAGTAATGGTAAATGACAAACACCATAGTTTTTCTTTTTCATGATGCTAGCCCGACGTGGGCAACGGGTCTCTCGCAAAGAGATCCCATAAATATAGCTTCCCTCACCAGCTATCAATGTCCCAGTTGAGGTTTAAGTTTTGTTTTTTTTGGCTAAAAATACAATAGTTACCCCTTTTTCTTTGATTTATTCAATCCGACGTGAATGCAACGAGTCTTTTACTTATATAGAGGTTCTGAATGTAGGGGACTAGGCTTGCTTTAAACCCTAGGTCCATGTCCCAAAGCTGGATCCTGTCTGCTTTGCAGATAGCTGATGAGGGAAGCTATATTTATGGGATCTCTTTGCGAGAGACCCGTTGCCCACGTCGGGCTAGCATCATGAAAAAGAAAAACTATGGTATTTGTCATTTACCATTACTTATTCGGACTATAGTGGATTTAATTTTCCCAAAAGAGTTCCTTGTTCCATGCACGGTCTGTGTTTAACATATATATATATATATATATATATATATATATATATATATATAATAGCATTTTAATTATACAATTTACATTTTACACAACTCAAGCAATTTACACAAATTTTAACTCATGCAAATATTAGAATCTAATACAGTTAATTAGAAATCGTCTAAGCTTTTAAAATATATATTTTAAATACTTACAAGTAATTAATGCGATGGGTGGGACTGTTTGTCACTAGCAAGTTGTTCTATTCGCGGACGAACATTTGTGAGTGCCATTATGAGGCAAGCTTCTGGATGTAGGCGGTTTCTTTCTTTCGACTTGATAGCTGTCAGTGCCGAAAATCCCTTTTCACATAAATAAGTGGACGGGAATAGAAGTAGTTTGTTGATAGCAAATTCACTTAATTCTTTGTATTCAATATGGGCCAATTTCCAAAACGGAGACAGAAAAGTCATTGAATTTATGTTTAAGTGAGCTGTCAGCTGCCAATTCAATCAATTGTTCTTTTAAACGAGCGGGAAGCTCCGCATTAGACACAGCAAGGTTCGAAAACGGATTCGTTATCCATTCACTTTGTGGGGAATCTCTATTAATACATAAAAAGCAGTGGTGGGCACCGTTAACCAAAAAGTTAACTTCGATAACGATAATCCGTTAACCCCAATTTTTAACTCCGATAACGATAATCCGATAATTTTACTACAAAGTTAACGGAAGTTAACGATAATCCGTTAACGATAACTATTTCTTTACTAACATTTAAAAAAATCAAGGAAAAAAGCTTTAAAACCCATAGAAAATGTTTATTTATGCAAAATCCAACAATAAATAGGTATTTAGCTGTATTTTTATCAAGTTTTGCAACTTTTTTGCTTAATAACTTTTTTTTTTATTTTTAATGAAAAATGTACTGATTACATGTTTTGAAACCCTTGTAACCACTAACCATTAACTAAATTTTAATTTACCAGAGAATTATTATGACGGGAACTGAAAGGTAAAATTAAATTTTAGGCACATTTATTAAAGACTATGACACAATGTGCTGGTTGCCCTTCAGAAAGACCAACTTCTCAAAGTTAGGCCCAACTGCCAGTCTTGACCTCTTGGGCCTCAGGATGTCCTTGCCGAGAGAGAAGAGCCGTTCCACTGCGGCAGAGGACGGAATTGGCAGACTGATGTATGGCGGTTTGAATTCATTCGCGGAGCGGTGATCTTCCGTGAATGACTCCTCGCAGTTAACGTGTTAACGGACTTTAACAGACTAAATATCGAGTTATCGGAAGTTAACTGGTCCGATAACGATAAATGGAAATTAACTTCCGTTAATAGTCCGTTAAAAAAAGTTAACTTCGTTAATTAACTGTTATCGGATTAACGCTTTAGTGCCCAACACTGATGAAAAGTAATGCAAAAATGATTCACGAAGGCTCACTTAATGCTGCTTTATAATATTCATAACTGAGTCACTGACAAGAAACTCGTTTTCGTGACAGAATTCGCTGAATATTTGGAAAGGTGTGGTATTATTGTCTTCTATGCACTTTATCCAGTATAAAACTTTCCCAAAAAATCCCTTGACTTTTTCTTGTGCCTGCAATATATTTTTGTCATACCCCTGAAGTTGAAGATTAAGTTCGTTTAATTTGGTGAATATATCTGCCAAATAACTCAGTTTACAAAGCCACTCCTCATTTTCTCTAAATTTTAATAAGTCTGAATTTCGGCTGTTAAGTAAACTTCTCACTTCATTCCTAAGTTCAAAAAGTCGTGTTAATACCTTTCCTCGTGAGAGCCAGCGCACTTCAGTGTGCAAAAGCAACTGAATATGATTTTTGCCCATCTCCTCACAAAGAATTTTAGAGGTGTGAATTCACTGCTCGAGACTTGATATAATTTACTATTTTTACAGCATCGTACGATTCGTACCAATTTGTACCAATATCGGGTAATTTAATAATAATTTAAATAAAATATTAAAATATAAAAATATAATATAATTAATATTAAATAATTTAATAATAACTTGTACCAATGTTGAGTTAAATTTATAATTAAATATTAATATTCTAAATAAATGATTATAATATATATTTTCAAAAAAATGTAAATGATAATTATAATTGTATAAATTCATTTTATAATTGATTAACCAACTTGCTTGTTTTTGCAGCGGAGCTTACGTACCCTCAGGAAACCCCTCGCGTACCCCCAGGGGTACGCGTACCCCGTTTGACTACCACTGGTTTATGGGTCTTGCTAGCCTCCTTCTAGGATTACTAGCAGTGGTGTAGTGCTGTGGGAACGCGTGGGAACGGCGTTCCCTTACTATTTTTGGTAGACGGAACGGCGTTCCCTCACTATTTCAAATAAATCCGAACTTACAAATCTCTAACGTCATGAAATTTTAATTCCCACCCCTAGAAGAAATATGAGAAAGAATCATTAACTGTTTCATTTCTTTTAGCTTCGACTGAGGCAATGCTAGCCTATAAAGATCTGATGAAACAGTACCAGTTGTTAACTTTTTTAGTTAATCATTCCAGTTGTTAGCTATTTTTATTGATCGTACTGGATGTCGTATATCTAATGACACTGGAAATACTGCATCTTCAACCTTGGAATATATCCTAATATCCAGTGCATATGACCTCAAAATATCCCTGAAATTGGTCAGATTTTAAAAGATTTCCCGGGGGGCTTACAGTGCCCCCGGACCCCCAGCTGTATGGGCTCGCCGCGCTCGCCATTGTCTCCCCCGCATCTGAGTAACACTTTCAAAATGCGTTCCCTCACTTCTTTATTTAGCACTACACCACTGATTACTAGGACTTGGGCCTTGGGGTTCGGATCCCCAAACCTATAAAGAACGCTTGCTCTCATCTAGAATAACCTGACCGAGCACGCCTGGTTAAACCAAGGCATCTTTTCTCTCTTCTTACGGTCGGTCCCATTTTTCTCTTTATTTTCTCTCCTCTGTCCCCTCCATCTTCAACGTTCTCATTCCTCTTCTTCGTATTTTTTTATTCTTATGGAATCCACCCCTCCCTCTTTATTGCGCGAAAGGATATATACTGTAAGTATACATATGATGGTTTATATATACATTATATATAATAATGGAAAACAGAATATCAGTAGACCACTCTGAGTTAAATTATATATGTATATTGACAATTGATGGGGTGTCAAACATCATCTTCAACACATCAACAGTGATAATTTGGTGCACGTGATGGTGACAAACAATGTACAGCAGATGCTTCCCCAACTTCCTCTTAATCAGGGTATACGCTACTCTGTGCTTGCTAGTGTTGCTGGCACTGCTATCGAAGATTATTCCAGTGATTTTATCTGGCGGATTCCACTCTGAAAGCGCTTGCACCACTTACATCACTGCTATAGACTATCGTCTTTCTCGTTCAAGAAGCCAGTTTCGGAACACCAAGAAGTTTTTCGATCTTGATGCCAGAGACCAAGATTGCGAGTCTGTTCACTTTCTCCATTATTAACCCAGTGACGGAAGACATAGGCTTCCCATCCCAGTGGGAAAGAAGGGATCCCGATTCATCACTCTCACTCGTCTCACCGAGTTAACCGATGGATATACCTCTACAATGTTGCGACCACAACTTTGTGTTGTTGCGTCGATTACGTAGGTTGCCTGTCGTACAAAATTGCTTGGTGATGAGCTGATGCCAGATGAGGAGAAAATCTGCTTCTACCCTTTCTTAACTCTCTTGGAATGTTTAACGAGCGGCCTCACAGTTATTTGAATCTTCCTGAGAATCATCAGTGAGGAACTCACTGATGACAGCTTGACCTATTCTGTCTTCCTCTTCACGATCCCTTCTTTTTCTTCCCGCTTCTCAGATGACTTCTTCCTTCGTCGCATTTTCTTTTCCTTATTGATCTTGTCCACGCCGGCTATATACTATCTCTCTCTCTCTCTCTCTCTCTCTCTCTCTCTCTCTCTCTCTCTCTCTCTCTCTCTCGGGCTCCTGCGGAAATTGGCCCCTCGTTGGTGAGGGGCTCTTCAACTCCCGACAGCCCTGGCTGTTCGGGAAACGAATCGTACTAGGGGGCGGTCAGAATAGGGAAGGCTCCCTCCGTGCAGTGCTTTTTAATGCTAGGTCGATTAGGAATAAGTTTCGCCAGCTACGTGCACTCTTAGTATCAGAATACCAGGATACCGTTGCTATCACCGAGTCCTGAATTCATACTGATCGTAGGACTGCGTTGGGGAGATCGAGATTCACGGGTATAGAATGTTTCACAAGGACCGCACCCGTGGGGAAGGGGGAGGGGTACTAATATACGTCAGGGGCAAGTTGAGTCCGGTTGACTGCTAGTTCCGATCGGAACGGGAGCTGCTTGGCGTTGATCTGAACCTGGGAGGGACGAACTATAGGTAATCTTGGTGTACAGACCTCCGCATCTCCTCCTCGAGGAGGATACAGCCCTGTACACCGAACTCCGTAGCCTGCTAGGGGACAGGGTGTGTGCAGTTTTAGGAGACCAACTGTCGCGGCATAAACTGGGAAGACAGGACTACTGATGCCGAGGGGAGGAGGCTAGTTGACTTTGCTGATGAGAACTTCCTGACTCAGTGGGTCAATGGGCCTACACGAGGCGAAAGTGTTGTAGACTTAGTATTCACGACCGAAGACAACCTCGTCACTGGCCTCACCGTTGACGAATCGTTGGGCGGGAGTGATCACGGTCTGATTAGGTTCTGTGTCTGCGTCCCTCGGGTAAAGCGTAGTAACTCGCGAGGCAGTAAGCTCGATCTACGGCGGGCGGACTTTGTTGGCCTCCGGGATAGCGTAGGTGAGATGGGGATAGAGATCGGCGCGATGTTGAGGGAGTGTGGAGTGCATTCCGGGACCAGTTTATGGTGCTGCAGTCTGCTGCTATACCCTCAAAACCGGTCACCCCTGCTTCAACGCAGCCTAAGTGGTTCAGTCGGGACATCGCTTCGGCTATCGGAAATAGGAAAGCTGCGTATAGGAGGGCGAAGGCCAATCGTTCCCATGAGAACAATGAAGCGTATGTGCAGGGAAGTTAAGGCGAAGGTTAGGCTAGCCAAACGTAACGAAGAACTCCGGGTGGCAAGCCTCTGCAAGGCGAGCCCTAAGGAATTCTTCAGTTATATTAATAGTAGAAAGCCCATTACAAACATGATAGGTCCGTTAAAGGACCCCAGTGGCGCGATGCGGACCTCGGACGTGTATATCGCTAATGTGCTGAATGAGTTTACCAGGAGGACACCCGCATCACCCCGAGCCAGGCGTCAGGGAAGACGGTGGTCGCCTGGATAGTGAACGGTGTACCGCGACAGACGTTGCCGAGAGAATAGACAAACTGAACGCGTTTAAGGCTCCTGGGCCGGACCAGTTCCTACCCAGAGTCTTGCGGGAAGTGCGCGACCAGGTGGCTCCCCACCTGGCTACAGTCTTCAACAAATCGTTAGAGACGGGCCAGGTGCCTGGTGACTGGAGGGAAGCCAACGTGACCCCTATCTTCAAGAAAGAGGATCACGAAAGTTCAGGGAACTATCGTCCCATTAGTCTCACTTCGGTCGTAGGTAAATTATTAGAGGGAATAATAGCGGATAGGATCGTTGACCATTTGGATTCCTACAAGCTGCTTGGGGACTCCCAACATGGGTTTAGGCGGCATAGATCGTGTTTCGCCAACCTGCTCGAGTTTTCCCACGTCATGTGGAGTGAGTACGATAAGAGTAGGGCAATTGATATACTTTATCTCGATTTTCAGAAAGCCTTTCATAAGGTACCTTACCGCCGGCTAATGGCCAAAGTCCGCGCGCTGGGTATCGATGGGGAAGTAGGTAGCTGGATTGGAAACTGGCTGAAGAATAGGCGGTAGAGGGTTGTAATTAAAGGGGCTAGCTCGGGTTGGGTCTCGGTCACTAGCGGGGTTCCTCAGGGCAGAGCTGGGCACTTGCGGTTTTTTTTTGCGTTTTTTGCGGTACTGCGGTACTGCGGTACTACTACCGCACTACCAAACCGGTACCGCATAACGCAGTACCGCAAAGGATCGCTGAAAGTACAGCAGTACCGCTACCGCATTCAAATTTCCCGCGGTACTTTCCGCGGTACCGACCAACACGGTAGTACCGCAGTACCGCAGTACCGCAAAAAAAACCGCAAGTGCCCAGCTCTGCCTCAGGGTTCCGTTTTGGGGCCACTGTTGTTTATCATTTGCATAAATGATATCGACGCTGGCATTGTCAGTAGGATCGCCAATTCGCTGATGACACCAAGCTTGGGGCCAATGTTGGGACGCTCGAAGCGATCGAGCAACTGCGTGCGGAAGTACGTAGGATAGGAGAGTGGTCCGAAAAATGGCAAATATCGTTTAACTTGGATAAATGCAAGGTCATGCACATTTGCTACGCCAATCCCAAGTCGGACTACTACTCCATGTTGGGGAGTAATATCAAGGCGACTGATTTGGAAAAGGACTTGGGTGTGCTAATTAGCAGCGACCTTAAGTTTACCAAACAATGCGTAGAAATTGAAAAGAAAGCCCAGAAGCTGTTGAGTTATATCAGAAGGCAATTTCGATTTCGGAACAAGGAGATTGTGCTCTCTCTGTACAATTCCCTGGTTCGGCCGCACCTGGAGTACGCTGTGCAGTTCTGGTCGCCCACCCTCAGGAAAGATATTGACAGGTTGGAGCGAGTCCAGCCGAGGGCCACAAAGTTAATCCTTTCTGTTAAGCATATGGGCTACAATCGACACTTACACGCCCTGAATTTGTTTTCGCTGGAAACTCGGAGGTTGCACGGTCAACTCATCGAGGTTTTCAAGCTCTTACACGGGTTCGACGATGTCGATTCTAGAAGCATGTTTAGTTTAAATGATAACTCAACCCGCAACAATGGTTGGAAGTTGGATTTGAAGCGGTTTAGCACTAGTGTGTGTGGGAATTACTTCACGTATAAGAACTGTGACACGTGGAACAGGCTACCTTTAGAAGTTGTCAACATTTCCTCTGTGGATTAGTTCAAGAAAAGGTGAGGCCGAATCTTGCACACTATTAGAGGGGGTGACTGTTCGAGAAGCTGGCTGTAACAATGTGTAGGAATTTTTCCCTGGCACCCGTTGCCATTGGTACCTCCTCAGTATGGGCCGCAAGGCCTTTTGAGGTACTTCTTGTCCTTGTAACTCCTTGTAACTCTCTCTCTCTCTCTCTCTCTCTCTCTCTCTCTCTCTCTCTGATCCAGAAGAAATCTTCGGTCTGCATCAGTCATGATGAGACTGAGTGTATCATGTAAGCCACATCGAATAGTTGATTTTGCTTAAACCTTTTTCTTCAGTTTTTTTTGCCTTTCAGTGAATAGTACTAGTTCTTTTTTCAGATTTTCACACCGCTTGACTAGTGTCTCGACTTTCTTGATGATGTTGCGCTCAGGAATCATTGGAACCCGATCTTCCCTCTACAGCCTCAGCCCCTCTTGTTGCTTTCTTGAACGATTTCCTTTTGTTGAACATGATGATTGAGGAAGTTGGCGAAGACTTGACGTGTAGTTGCCTTCAACCGTTGCTGATGTGTGAACCTACCAACCACTCTTCAGTCGAACGCCTCTTAATGACGAGGCTTACATTTATACTAACTGTTACTTTGAGACGTTAAGTTCAAGTGTGCACTGCCTTTAAAAACTATTACCTCGAGTTAACAGTTATGAAATAAATATGAATTCGCAAAAAAAACAAATTTAATAAAAAAACTATAAAAACTACACAGGACAACTATAAATTACAACTTGAGACCTAACTCACAATTATCTATACTACATGACCAGGGTCTCCGCTCCATATGTGGAAGACTCCCGCGAGACCTCGCAAACATTAATTGTGAGTAACAAAATTTATTTTGTAACAAAAGTTTAACACAATATAATCAGTAGCGACACAAAGTAATCAGTAATACTTCTACATTTTCCAACTTCTTACTTCTACCTTTTTCTACATTCTTCTACATTTCTTCATTAGCTTCCACATTTTTTCTACTTTTTGTAGACGCAAAATTGTCAATAATGTCTGCAAAAATTAGTTTTCTCCCAATTTTTTTTTCAGTGGAGATAATAGCTAGATTTGACCGCCCACCCTGAGACTTTGTAGAACTTAAATAATTTTTTATAAGCTTTAGTTTTGAGAATGTAAGTGGCATTTGACATCCGGTTTAATTGAGCAGCCTGAAGCACAAGAAACAGGCTGGAAACAATCACAGTAAATAATCGAAGACTAACTAGACTGAAGAAAACCAAGCAAATTAACACAAAAATCATTCACAACGATTTTACTACGACTTGAGGAATTCCAGTGATATAAAAAAAATTTGAGGCGTGGGGGGGGAATTCCTGTTTGTGAGGGGTCTTTCTCCGCGGGCGCCTAACGGAGGTACTGCCTACGACTGAACCTTTTCCTATTAGAATAGGGCAAGGGTAAAGGGGTAAAGGGACTTATGGAACACCCTGTACAATAGCAGATTAAATGTAATACGATATTTAATTTAAATTAAATGCACCGCGATAAGCTGAATTGATATCGAAACTCTTTAAAGGCTTCAGAGACACTGAAAAAAATTTTGTGTTTATCAGTTAAAAAATAAGGGTAACTTGAACATTCGTCCACCCTGTATATTTTAGGCAAATTTATTTAGTTCGATATACTGTACATAAAATTCTAATACGCTTCGCACTCTTTGTGTTCACAAGATGTGTCATAACGTATAACTTCATGACTATTTCATCTGTACATCGTTAGTGTACTCGTACATCATCAAAGTATGAAAACACTTTGTATTTACAATGAACACTTACTTTAGGTCTGATTTTTTGTTAAGAAATCGATAGGAATTTGAATAACAAGTTTACTGTTCTATTGTCCTTTAAGTTGAAACAAATAGACACGATGTAAAAAATGTTTCAGATTACTTTAAATATGAAGAGAATTAAAAATACTTTTATTTGAATATGTATCTGGTGGAAACGTAAATATTGTTTTAACCAGTTTCCTTTAAGCTAAATAAAACTCATTGGTAATAGAGTTATAACACTTCATTTTACTGAATGTAATTATCGTTCACTGTGATTAAGATCATAGCGTATCATACAAACCAAATTAATATCTTAAAAGGGCCAGTGTTGAATATCGTTAAAGAATCATTTAACTTAAAATAGGTTCCTATGAACGAACTGAAAATTATGGCTAGCTCTTACGTGAAAATAACTAGTTAGTAATTTATATTTTAGAATTCTTTTAAAATTAGGCCGACGAATAATAAAATGACAATAACTCGAGTTAATTATAAGGGAGTGTACAACCTTTTGACATCCAAATTGTTTCGAAGCGAAATGAAGTCCATTTTCACACCCTTTTCACGTGACGTTTATTAAAGGTTTCTATCAATTAAAAATAAAAAATACAAATTTAACTTCAAGCGGTTACAGAAAATATTACTTGAAATTATATACTTTTTTGCAGTATGTGTAACATTAGATGACGTGATATTATTACACTGACTCATTCTTTATTACTCACACACACACGCACAAACACACAAACACACACACACACACACTTTACAGTCCTAAAATTATTCATATTCTTTCGCTTAAAATACTCTATTAAATGTCAAAGTCGTTCAGAGACTTCCTTTCTGTTCACCGCTTATTTTTTTAAAATGTCAACCCTTGATAATTCAAGTGAAGACAGTTTATATAAACATGTGATATAAGAATGTTTATGTTGGATTCTAAATTAATGGAGGCACAGAGAGAATTTTGTTTGAAATTTTTTTTCCTAAAAACATCGTATTTGAGTATTTTCAGAATAATAAAATATTACATTTTCTTTATTTAAGAAAAAACTTTTGTTTATTAAAACTGTTTCCCTATAAGCAAAGTGAAGACACCGAGGTCAGGGGTTCTAACCCCGATGATACTGGTAATAATAATAATAATAATAAGTTGGCCTGAGCTATATGCCAGTTTCTGGCCCTCCTGAATGATTATTATTAAAAGTGAATAATGACGTTAATTACTTAAAATTTAATGTAATCAAGTTTTTTAAAATTAAAAGCTTTTTTCAAAATTACAATTGTAATTTAAAAAAAAATAAAGGGTAATTGCATTTTTAAAAAAAGCATTTCATTTAAAAAAAATCTTGCATCACCTGAAGATCAGGGCCCCGAGACTTCTTTAGTTAGCCTTGTAAGGCTAACTAACGAAAATATCACGACTTAACCTAACCATCGTCAAGGGCGTACAGTTGACCTAACGAGTGGTTAGGTTAAATCGTGATATTTTCGTTAGTTAGCCTTATAAGGCTAACTAACGAAGGCTGGGGGCCCTGATCTTCAGATGATCCAAAAACTTGTTTACATAAACACAAATTAAACTTACTTTTAGAATTAGTTATGCTCATTTCTACATGAAGTGTAACAAATTTTTCTTGAATTTTAATGTTATTAATTTTTTACTTAGCTTAAACTTAACCACCGTATATTTAGATGTGCACATTTTACATACAGAAAGAAATATGCAAATATTTATGCCCCTACCGGATTCGAACCGCTCTTCCTGAAATATCTATCGCGCAACGTACAGGGTATTATATTGTACTTCTTGCTACGCCATTCGTAGTTGCATAATTATTAATGCACAATTATTTCAGGCTTTTCTAAGTCAAATTTTAACAGAACTATAGTTGTTTAGCTGAATGGTGACCTTCACCTGATCATAATCTTGAATTCAAACTACATTGAGCTATTACAACATCCAAATAAAAAGTTAGTAAAAGTTCAAAACATAACCGCGTTGGAGAAAAATTCACATTCTCCATTTATTTAAAAACAAATAAAAATGTATTCTTTTGAAACAAAAACAACTTTAAAAAGTTAATATTTTGTATGAAAATTATTAATCAAAGAAACAATTTTTGTTAATAGTATGGAAATATTTGTTTAAAAAATATTTTGGGGGAGATTGAAGAAATTTATATTTGGGTTAAAAAACATTTTTAAATGAATTTATTTTTAATTCCAATAGTGCAGTTTGCCCAGTATAACTAAAATATTATGTGATTTTAAAGAAATAAATTTATATAAGAAATGGTTTTTCCTTCTATTTTTTTATTTTTTTGCGCGTGACGCAGTTCTGTATTTAATATTAAAATTTACGTTGACTTAATTTGTTGAGAAGACTGTTTATATCAGATTACTTCGTCGCTCCTAAACTAACATTCATACTTTAAATTGCTTGTTGACACTTGCCAAACTTAGGAAAAAATATAGCAGCCTTCTCTCAAGTTTTATCTAGTTACTTTAGATTTCTTTTATCACACATTTAAAACTGAAAGTTTAATCGTTAAATTATTTATAAATTCTGCTCAGAAAGCTGTACTACCATGGGTTCAATAAGAACAGTAGGAACGCTGTACAGTATATAGTATTACTTATTTATTTTTGTTGTTATATCACTGTCATATCATAAATTTTTACAATGTTTTATCTCCTTAACAATTGGAAAAATAATCCGTTTCTTTCAAGATAAATCCATCCTCTTTTTCTGATCTGGAGAAAATTTGTTAATTAATTTGTAATTTAGGTTAGTGTTATTAACAAGCGAAACTTACATTCGATTAAAAGCGTGGTTGGAGAGTTCGATATTTCTTGAAAAGGTTTTATTACATTGTGTCGTCAATCATAACTTTTTCTTCCCAGGCGTCATTGGTGTTGACTAAAAAATGCTTTGAAAACTGATATTATCTTTTCTTAAAATATAGTCATGTGTTGACAAAACTCCTCGGAGATTCCTAAGGTCATCCCAGGAGTAAAAAGTTTATAGTTCGGCTGACAGTCGGTTGTTTGTCAAAAAATGGATAGGGATGGGAAACTGGTGTGCCTCATGATTGGAGTGCAACATTTTACAATATTCTTCAAATTTTTTACTCTGAATTAAATTTGTTTCGTGAATTTAGATCGCTCAGATGGTTGCGTAGCAACATTTATGATTTTTCATTGATCTTTCCCACACTTAATTTTCTTTGTTTCAACAAAGTTCTGCAACACCTTCAACAGTGGATGATATTTTACTTCTTATCTAGAAATTAGCATTATTAAGCTCAGTTACTGCTCTTTTGATATGGACTCCCTCTGAAGACTAAACTTGGATTGTACTATATCGGCAGTCAACATGCATCATGACACTGTCGAAAACAGAAAGCCAAAATACGAAGTGAATCATTGAATAATCTAATAACTACATTGACAGCTTATTGCTACTTAGGGCTCTCCCTGATATTATTCATAGATTCGGAGTGCGTTTCAGTATTTGTACGCAGTATTAAAAGTTCGAATACTAAAAGTTTCTGTGCTCCGAACAGTTCTGGGTAGTCGCAGGAAGGCATCTCTGATAAATTTGAAAAAATAAATACATGAACGTGTTTATTTTTGAGAAAGCGCGTGTGTCATTATTAGTTTTAACTTGTGTACGTAGCAATGCCTGTAATTATCACACGGATACTTCTATTTTAGTTTGACATTAACTCCACTTCTTTAGACATAAACGATGTCCTTTCAGTAGTTTCTTTATAACTAAAAATCTGAAAATTTGTATACATATATGTGTGTGTGTGTGTATATATATATATATGGGATTGAAACTCAAATGATCCCCTGAGTTTTTTTCATGATACACACAGACCGTGCATGGAACAAGGAACTCTTCTAGGAAAATTAAATCCACTATAGTCCGAATAAGTAATGGTAAATGACAAACACTACAGTTTTTTCTTTTTCATGATGTTAGCCCGACGTGGGCAACGGGTCACTCGCAAAGAGGTCCCAAAAATATAGCTTCCCTCACTAGCTATCTGCAAAGCAGATAGAATCCAGCTTTGGGACAGGATCTAGGAGTTACAGCTACACCTAGCCTACTATATATATCCAGAACCTCAATATAAAAGACTCGTTGCATTCGCGTCGGATTGAGTACATCAAAGAAAAAGGGAGTAACTATTGTATTCTTAGCCAAAAACCAAAACTTAAACCTCAACTGGCAAAATTGAGCGTCCACTTTTCAAGGCACATAACCTGTCCGTTTCATGATGGGATTGAACTCAGAATGGTCCCCTGAGGTTTTTTCATGATCCGAAAGCTGGATCCTATCTGCTTTGCAGATAGCTGGTGAAGGAAGCTATATTTTTTGGACCTCTTTGCGAGTGACCCTTTGCCCACGTCGGGCTAACTTCATGAAAAAGAAAAAACTATAGTGTTTGTCATTTACCATTACTTATTCGAACTATAGTGAATTTAATTTTCCCAGAAGAGTTCCTTGTTCCATGCACTGTCTGTGTGTATCTATATATATATATATATATATATACTGTGTGTGTGTATACTGTATAGTGACCTATCTCACCAGAGGGTTACTTTCCAAACTATAAATCATATTCCCGCCAAAATCACAAAACGGGAAAGAACATTTTCACAGGCTTGTGATTTCGGAATGCTGACAAGAATATTTCCGGCGGAACAAAGATCAAATAAAACAACGATTAGCAGTACCACTTATATATACCCACAGCCACTTTGGGTTTAAGAAGATTTCAACGACGTGCCGCCGGAACCAGTGATTTTCCGGCAGAAGAGGAAATGGCACAGAGAAAGAGCCTCCAAAATGGCGAAGCAGAAGTCAGTCATCGCCCCCCTCTGCGACAAGCAATATATCTACGTTTTGCCTCAGCCCAGTTGTCGTGTCTCAACGGGATTCATTTACGCTTCTTAAACTTAAAGGACTCAGATTTTCATTTGTAAGTTATTTCATCATAACTCACGTAATAAGTTTATTTATCTTTAATTTATATTCTGTGCATTATACTTCATATAAACATTTAACTCCAGCAATTCAAGCACAGTAACTAGACTATGATTTATAATACTGGTATGCATATGAAATTGTTTTGTCTGCTGTGAGGGTTTTTTCAACTCATTTTATATAATTCGACCATGCTGAATTCGAAAATGACATTGGTTTTCCTCAATCAGGTCAGGTTTTTTCTCTATTGGCCATTTATTATAAGTCCAATTTTATCCCCAAATTTATTGATTTTTTAGCTTAAACACTGTAGATACGAGTAATATTATAAGAACACTCGTGAAAAATGAAAACATTGTGTGAATAAATACTTTTATTCATACAATGAATATGGAAAAAAGTTTATTGAGGAAGGAATGAAGTTTTTTTGGCTTTCCGTCTGTGTTTTTCTTCGGGCACGTCTCGCTTCAAACACCAGCAACAGTCCGCCAGCATATTGATATCCCAGTTTCCCTGGTACCTCTCTTCCATTATTTTGATATCTTGGTGAAATCGTTCACCCTGTTCCTCACTATAATCTCCGCAATTTTCAGGAAAATAGTCCAAGTGGGACCACAAAAAGTGCATTTTTATGGACATGCGCGACCCATGAGCTTTGAAAGCTTCCATCAAGTTTTCGACAACGGACTCGTATTCTGGACTTCTACGCTTGCCAAGAAAATCAGTGACAACTGATTTGAATGCTTGCCAGGCATTCTTCTCAGTTGGAGTCATTGCGTTTTCGAACTGAGTATCCTTGATCAAAGTTCGAATTTGAGGACCATCAAAAACCCCAGCATTTAGTTTAGCATCAGATATATGAGGAAATTTACTCTCGAGATATCGGAATGCTGATCCCTCCTTATTCATTGATTTGATGAAATTTTTCATCAAGCCCAGCTTAATATGAAGTGGTGGGAGCAAAATTTTTGTTGGTGGTACAAGGGGCACTGAAACGACATTATGCGACCCAGGTTCAAAATTCTCTCTGGATGCCCATTCACGCTGTGCTAGTGCTTCTCATCCGCTCGGCTATCCCATTTGCAGAGGAAACATAGGTATTTCGTGTATCCCCCTTGCATTCCCAATACAAATGCCACAATCTGAAAAAAAATGAAAATATTTAAAGAATTTAGAGAATTTGTTCTATCAGATAAAAAATCTATGCATTGGACTGTATCACTTCTGTGGGGAAGTTAAGTGTTCTTATACGCTCTCAAATAACCTTTGGAAAAACAACATAGTCAATAGCAATAGTTTACTTATGATATTAGTATTACCTTCAAATCTCCACAGATCCTCCAGTTATGTTGGTCGTATACGAGAGCATCCAGTAAAATTTTCATGTTATCGTAGCTCTCAGTAAGTTGTACGGAATGTGCTACAGGGACTGATGCAACCCTATTCCCAATGTTGAGAAGTACTGCTTTCAAACTTCGTTTAGACGAGTCTATAAATAGCTTCCATTCTGATGCGTTATATGGCAGGCCCAAGGATTCGATTAGCTCCTCAACATTGCAGCAGTACACTAAGGAAGAGGTATTTTCGTGCCCTGCAAAAAACTTGCGGAATTCTTCCTCTCGTTTCCTATACCAGGAGAATGTTGTTCCCGGAGCCAGCAAGTTGTCCTCTCGAAGTCGTGAGCCCAAGATCTCGGCAGCTAATTTGGAAAGTCCTAAATCCCTGGTAAGATCATTAAGTTTGGCCTGGTTGAGAGGCCTCGGCTCATTTGAAGCGGTATTTTGAGGTATATACGACTGGGACTGGTCATTGGCATTGGTCATTGATTCATCATCAGAATCATCGAAGTCCAGGGTTTGAGGTGGGTCGGGTATTGGAATTCCAGGACCATGGGTACAGGTCTCATAGCAGAAGGAATGTCAGGGTATACAACAATGTGTTTATTCTTCTTGTTAACTCCTGAAAATAGAAACACAGAAACATGGATATAAAACTTGCATATGAAATAGAAGAAGCATTCAGACAGTGGCGGCTCGTGAGGGAAGGTTGCGGTCTGTAAGATATGAAATAGGTCGATGGAGTCTGTATATTTTCTTTCTTTTTCATTCATATTGTCCCTTCGGGGACAATATGAATGAAAAAGAAAAAAAATATACAATCATTGTATATGTAAATGTACTTGTATAACAATATGTATGTGTAAATGTATTTTCTATAACAATATGTATATGTAAATGTATGATTACCATTATGGTGAATATTATGCTATATATGGTGAATATTACATTATGGTGAATATTATGTCAAGTTTCATACGAGGATTTCAAAATATTTAAGAAAAATAAATTTATAAGCCCACCTTGGAGGTTTGTCATGCAGAAATAGCAATCTGTCACGTGATCCTTTCCTTCTCTCCAAATCATGGGAATTCCAAAAGGCAAAGATTTCGCTCTGCCTTTGCTCCATCTTCTCAAATTTTCAATGCACGTCTTGCAGCACATATGAGGGGCGAAATTTTTGTCCTGGTCCCCTAGCTTAATTCCAAAGTATGCTCTATACATTGTCTTCACAAATTTAGTGATTTGGGACTGGTTATTTGGCATGGTAACCGTCCCACATATGTAGCAGAATCTATTGGGATCATTTTTACACGCTCAATTCATTATGAAACATTTTATCTATATGCCTGAAAAGTAAAAAAAGATATTATACAAGTGAAACAAGTGATGATAGATGTTACTGTTCCAATTCCGCTTTGACAAAATCACGAAAAATTCTATTTTACTTATGAGGCCATAGCCTGATAACCTGAGCTGATTGAGAAAAACGGATTGCCGATTCGAAATCAGCAGGAAAAACTCTATAAGAATCACTTACAAAACCCTTGACAGCAAAATTGATGCATACCAGTGTAATCAATGAAATTTTCTTTGCTATAGCAAAGAAATTTGCTACCCCTCTACCGTACTGTTAATCATTGTAATAACTTATGTTGGTGCGCAGTTTATTATTCTTTATAACTAATTAACTATTTTGCTAAAATTGTTTCTGCAGTCTACCATAATTTTATCAATAAAGGAACAATCGCAACAAATACGGGAGCAATCCAAGAATAAGCACCCCAAAGTCCTCAATCCAAGAAAAAGCACCGCAGTTTAAGGGTGTGCGATTCCGATATTTTTATTTCGATTCGATTTTCGATTCGATTCGGCCACTTGTTTTCGATTCTCGATTCGATTCGATTCGACTGCGACTGTGCACTGCACTCACCTATACTTTACAATTTACATGCACCAGCACCAACAGAACAACATACATGCACCAGCAACAACATACTGAAAAGCGTAATAAACAATGAACCCAAAGAACTGGTCCAAACTTGTCACACCGCAAGGCGCGCGCACGTGATTCTGTGACATCACAAAATCAAAAGCTGACCATGCGCATTGAGCGTACTCAGATCTTTATAAAAGCGTAATCTCTCAAATATTCAACTATTTTATAACGTTTTATATTATTATATTATATATAATAAGATAATATATATATATAATTTTTTTTTTTCAATTGTTATTCCACGGTTTCGACATTCCATGGTTTTGGGGTAGTGCCAGTTTATCGTCTCGACAGGTTAGAGTTAACGAACCGAAGAATCGAAATTTTTTAGCTCTAAGTCGGGTTGGGTTTCGATTCTTTTACTGAATCGACCCGAATCGACATTTTCGATTAATCGCACAGGCCTACCCCAGTTAGACCCCAATCCAAAAAACAGCACCCTAGTTCGACCTTAATCCAAATGAAAGGATTTTAACATACAAAATTTAAAAAAAATAATTTTAATGTTTACGAAGGATATTGCAATAAAAAAAATTAGAACAACATAAAATAAAAATATTGAAATAACGTTAATTGAATACCAGGTTAGGTCAACTGTACGCCCTTGACGATTGGTTAGGTTAAGTCGTGATATTTTTGTTAAAACTAACGAAAATATTACGATTTAACCTAACCAAACGTCAAGGGCGTACAATTAACGTAACCGGCCATTCAATTAACCATTTTAGAGCAATTAACTCTATTTTAACTCCATTTAACTCCATTTTAGAGCAATTAACTCTATTTTAACTCCATTTAACACCATTTTAGAGCAATTAACTCTATTTTAACTCCATTTAACTCCATTTTAGAGCAATCCAAGAATAAGAACCCTCGTTAACCCCAATCAAAGAAAAAACACCCTAAATTGATTTAGGGGTGCTTATTCTTGGATTGCTCCCGAATACGGTAGGCTTAATAAATTGACTATAAATTAGGATTATATACACACACACACACACACATATATATATATATATATATATATATTATATATATATGGGATTGAACTAAGAATGGTCCCCTGAGGCTCTTTCATGATACACACAGACCGTACCTCAGGGGACCATTCTGAGTTCAATCCCATCATGAAACGGACATGTTATGTGCCTTGAAAAGTGGACGCTCAATTTTGTCAGTTGAGATTTAAATTTGGTTTTTGGCTAAAAATACAATAGTTACCCCCTTTTTCTTTGATGTATTCAATCCAACGCGAATGCAACGAGTCTTTTACTTATACTGAGGTTCTGGATATAGTAGGCTAGGTGTAGCTGTCTCGTAGATAGCTGGTGAAGGAAGCTATATTTCTGGGGCCTCTTTCCGAGTGACCCGTTGCCCACGTCGGGCTAGCATCATGAAAAAGAAAAAACTATAGTGTTTGTCATTTACCATTACTTATTTCGGCTATAGTGGATTTAATTTTCCCAGAAGAGTTTCTTGTTCCATGCAAACCCACAAGGAAAAAGAAAAGTTATTCCAAGGCCCTTCGTGTATTCAGAAGTACATACATTTCGTCAGGGAATGAAGGGAGAAGGCGAGATAACAAAAATATATACCTGCAGTATGTACAGCGTGACAGAAAATGTGTTAATCTGTTTATTTTTCTGTCCCGCTGTACATAGCCGTACATAGGTGTATATACTGTATTTTTGTCATCCGCTTTCTCCCTTCATTCCCTGACGAGGTGTACTTCTGAATACACGAAAGGACTTGGAATATTTTTTCTTTTTCTTGTGGGTTTGCATCATATATATATATATATATATATATATATAATATATATATATATGTGTGTGTGTGTGTGTGTGTGTGTGTGTGGAAAATTTGAAAGCAACTTACAGTAAACCCTCGCTTTACTCGGTCTCACATTACACGGTCTCGTTTTAACAGAGTTGGAAATTTGTGGCACAAAATTATATATAACACGGTAAGATTCGATATAGCACGGTTCGCACCGAAAGGAAATTTTGCTTCCTCCTACGACACCACTACTGATACTGTCGCCTCCCCCTCGTCCTCCATCGAAGAAAGGTCAGATGATGGGATGGCGGAGGAAGATCCAACACTATCTTCAAAACAGTAGCGTGATCGGGTGTACTCCCAGGCAAGCACAGCCTCGGCAACATGCAGTGTTGCCAATGACGACGATAACTTGGAACGACTTGGGACGTAAGTGCACTTTTCCCATAAAAAGTTAAAGTAACGCGGTTTCTCATTACGCGGCGTCCTATCAGGACGTAAACCCCATGTAAAGCGAGGGTCTACTGTATTGAGAGACGGCATAAATGTCAGCGTCCGTAGCGTAGTGTGTAACACCGTTTTCCTATAAACGAAGTGAAGGCACCAAAGTCGGTGGTTCGAATCCGGATGGTGCTGGTAATATAATACACGAGTTACCGCAATGGGCGGCATCAGTCTGGCCTGAGTGTTGTGCCAGTTTCTGGCCCTCCTCACTCATTATTAACAGGGAATAAGTGGGGCTCGAACCCAGTGTTGCGAGGGTCCAAAAACCACTACCTTGACTGAACGAACTATCTCGATTCTAAAATAAAACCGTGTAGTTACACTATCTTCTCTCGCTTTTATAAAACATTTAACTGACATTTGAGCGCAACGACAACACTTTCTAAGTTGGAAAATCTAAAAAAAGCATTTAATGAGAAACTGGCTTCTCATATTTCATGAGAAGGTTTTGAGGGATAAACTCTCCATGTTACGAAGTGTTGTTACAACATTAAAACGTATATTTTTTCATGCAGGAAGGAGGGGCCAAGGGCAAATGCCCGCAAAAGCGCCCTTCCAATAGAAGAAGAAGAGGGCCAAAATCAAGGTCTGCGATTTTCGAGATGCCTAGACACTCTGCGTCTGAAAGATGGGAGGTCATAAACAGGAGGAAAGATGGATTCAGGAAGATTGTTCCAGAGTTCACCGGTTGAGTAGAAGAAAGCGTGAAAATACCGATTAACTGTTGCGTTAGATAGCTGGACAGAAAAGGAATGAGAAAGTGTAGAAAGTCTGGTACTGCGTGCAGTTAGAGAGTCCAGAAGAGCAATGTCAGTTATGAGAGCGATAGTAAAGAGAGAGTGAGCCAACATTGCGGAAAAGAGAGAGGGATTGAAGACAATCAGTAAGAGGTGGGGAAATGATGAGACGAAAAGCCTTTGATTCCACCCGGTCAAGTATGGCTGCGTGGGTTCAGCCACCCATACATGAGAAACATACTCCATGGAGGGGTGAACAAGACCCCTGTAGAGAGACAGCAACCGAGTGGGGATGAAGAAACCGCGGAGGCGGTACAGCACACCTAACCTCTTAGAAGCTGTTTTAGAAAGAGAGTATATGTGATCTTTCCAGGAAAGATCACGAGAAAAGGAAAAGCCAAGAATGTTAAGAGAAGGGGAAGGGTTGCGTTGTGTGTTGTTAAAGGTAAGGGGATAATCGTGTGGTAGAGTGTGACGAGTAGACAGATGGAGGAACTGAGTTTTTGAGGCATTGAAAGCCACAAGGTTTTCTCTGCCCCAATCAGATACAGCAGAAAGATCAGAGGTCAGGTGTCCCATAGCCGTACTACGCGAATCATAAAATGACTGCTTTGAGGGATGCTTTAGGAAGCGGGTGGAGAAGTGAAGAGTGGAATCATCAGCATACGAGTGAATAGGACAGGAAGTGCGAAATAAAAAATCATTCTTAAATAAAAGCAAAGGAGTGGGTGACAGGAGAGAACCCTAAGGAACACCACTGTTAATAGGTATGGAGAAGAACAGTGGCCATCTACACCCTCAGCTATAGATCGGCCGGAAAGGAAATTAGGGATAAAGGCACAGACAGAAGGATAGAAACCGAACGAGGGCAGTTTGGAAATTAAAGATTTGTACTATATTCTATCAAAAGCTTTTGATATGTCACGCGCAATAGCAAAAGTTTCACCGAAATCCTGAAAGGAGGATGACGAAGAGTCAGAGGGATAAGGAAGAAGATCGCCATTAGAGCGTCCCTTGCGGAACACTTACTGACAATCTGCAAGAAGATTGTGAGAAGAGAGGTATTTAAGAATGTTCCTATTAAGGATAGATTCAAAAACTTTGGAAAGGCAAGAAACCAAAGTAATTGGACGATAGTTGGAGGGTTGAGAGGGGTCACAGGCTGAATGAAAGCGAACTTCCAGCAGGAAGAAAAAGTACCAGATGAGAGACAAAGACGAAAGAGTTTGCCTAGGCAGAGTGTCAACACAGAACACAGTTCTTAAGAACAACAGAAGGAACACCATCAGGACCATACGCCTTCCTAGAGTTGATCCCAGATAGAGCAGAAAGAAACATCTTTAGAAAAAGATTCTAATTTCAGACATAATAAAGTCAGAGGGGGAGGAGATGGAGGAACAGCACTAGAATCGTCCAGGGTTGAATTGTAAGCGAAAGTTTGAGCGAAGAGTTCAGCTTTGTCAGAAGAAACAGCAACTGAGCCGTAGTAATGGAAAAGAGGGGTGAAAGAAGAGGAAGTAAAGTTATTGAAGATGTTCTTAGCTAGATACTAGAAAGAGCGGGGAGAATTAGAATTGGATAGATTTTAACATTTTTGTCTGATGAAGGATTTTTTGTCGAGTCGAAGAACAGATTTTGCACGATTCCGGCCAGAAATATAAGCTGAGTGGGAGTCAGGAGTTGGATGGCAACGGTACTTCTGAAAGCCTCCTCTCTGTTGCGGATACCATTAGAATAAATAAAGCTAAACCAAGGTTTTTTTGCATTAGTAGTAGGAATAGAATATGAAATGTATGCCTCCATGCCCGAGAAAATCACACACACACGTATATATATATATATATGTATATGTTATACATGAGCAAAATATTCTGCGAACCCAGAGACCTTTCCATTCCCAAAATATTCCACGAACCCAGAGCCCTTTCTCTTCCACGGACCCAACGATCCGACGAAACTGAGACTCCACTCTCGGACCCAGACACTCCAAATAAGGATTGGCTGCCGATGATCGTCCACTTAGCTCCCATCTATGGCAAACTCGAGGTTCCCATGAGAAGCTTTGGGCTACTGGATATCCTACGGGCTGACCATACAAGCTCCGCTTTAGCCATAAGATCCTCATTGTGTATGCTTCTCACGCGCTGAACTGAACTTCTGACTTAAGAGAAAGTAGGATTCCGCCGTATAAAAGGAAGGGTCCGAGGCCTGGACGCCAGAAATTGAAGACGGGCTTCCTCAGAGTGGGAAAGGCTGGGCTGCGCCGAGATCAATTCTCCAAGTGGAACCGGCGGGTTTTTGCTCGTTAAAGACTTAAATTTTCGAGGAAATCGGTTATCGGGTTATCGGAATCTTGGGCTGAGTGAGATCTGACCGTAGATAGGAAGAGGCGGTAGACTCCAGCAATATTTATCGTGTAACTCAATTGTTTTTACGTTTAAGGATTCACTACTTTTATTTTCGAACTTTTGTTAACTCATACATATGATTACAGAGAAATAATTGATTTGCTGTAACTGGTTAAATTGTATTGCCCAAATCCAAATTAAAAATCCATATAAGCCGTCGCTTTTCCTTTTCACTTTCGAGCTTTATTAACTTGGAAATAAGGGATAAAAAACTACCCACACAGTACTCCGCGATTGTGGGAATACGAATTTTGAGTTATTTCTACATCCAGGAGTGCTTAAGTAATACCTCTCTCGAGTAACATCCTGACCGCGCCGAAATCGGTGAGAGGAGGTATTACATCATATATATATAAATGTATCATCCCAAAAAGAAAATTTTAGATAATAAAAATTAAATTAAAAGGTAAGTGCAAAGCTTTTCGAAGGTACTTCCTTCTACTTTCGGGCAGGAATAAAATCTGAAGTGAGAGAAAGGACACATAGAGGAGAGTTCAAGAAACATTATGCCACTGGCAGCTGAAAATGTCTGCATACAGACCGTATAGAAGATCCTTTAGGTAACTAAAAGTTAGTTAAAAAATCTAAAGAAAATAGATCGTTTTAACATTAACCTTATCGGTGTTTCTTATCAAATAAGATTCAACCAATTTCCTCCTATCACTATTTTTAACATTAAGATAGGAATTCTTAATATTTCTCTTATGGTCACGTTCTAAGCGATACTTATGTGACGCTGAGTTATCATCGGCAATATTGCAATATTTGTGCAATATTTGTGCTGATAAAGACGCCAGTAGTATAGCCGCAAAAGGGTAGAGTGCAAGAATGTTGCAAGTTATTATGTAATATTGCTAAGGGGGGTGGGGATGTTGCGCGAAGTGGTGGGGTGTTGCAAAGGGTGGTGGGGTGTTGCAAAGGGGGGGTGTGGGGTTGTTGCAAGGGGGTGAGGGTGTTGCAAAAAAAAGAAAAACTAAATAAAAAAAAGAAAAAAAAAGAAAAAAAGAAAAAAAAGAAAAAAAAGAGTACTGGCCTTTGTTGCCGGTTGCAAGGGGCATGCAACTTGGAGGCGGAGTTTCCCCAAGCCACTAGCCCCCCAAGGGCCAGAGAGAAAGGAGGAGAGAAAGGAGGAGAGGTGTTCACCTGGCAGGAGCCAAGTGCATATTAAGACTTCAGCCGAGTAGGCGTTGTTTTATAGGCTCCTAATCAGCCAGTTGGCTGAGCCAAGGGGGGAGGGGTACACCTAGAGGAGAGAGAGAGAGAGAGAGAGAGAGAGAGAGTAGTTGCCTTTGATTGCAAGGCATGCAACTTGGAGGCGGAGTTCTCCCCCAAGCTATTTTCGTTTACCTAACCTAAGAGGCTTCTAAGGCGTTTTCCCAAAGGGCCAGAAAGAGAAGGACCAGAGGTCCTTGCTCGGCTGGGAGCCGAGCTTGAATGACTCCGTCAGTCGTCTCTCGGTCTTTTATAAACCTCTATTCTGGCTGAGTTGCCAGATAGCGCCATGTATTCAGTTGCCAGATAGCGCCATGTATCCCAGATAGCAAAAACCCTATATTAATCATCCATTTAAATAGTGTACCACAATATATATTTATATGACGGTAGTTAATCCAATTAAATTCTGTTTATTAAATAAATAATTTTTACACACTTAACTTTTATTATAAATATTTAAGCCACGAATACCAGTGGGAAAAACGAACGGAAAAGAAAATTTGCGAATCAATTCAAAACATACGATCATCATTCCCCCACCCATCTGCGCTTGTATATATAATAAACTAATGAACCACTCGTGTGCACAAACCATATAAAATACCACAATATATGACGGTAGTTAATCCATTAAATTCTTAAATTCTGTTTATTAAATAAATAATTTTTACACACTTAACTTTTTATTATAAATATTTAAAGCCAGGAATACCAGTGGGAAAAACGAACGGAAAAGAAAATTTGCGAATCAATTCAAACATACGATCATCATTCCCCCACCCATCTGCGCTTGTATATATAATAAACTAATGAACCACTCGTGCACAAACCATATAAAATACCACAATATATGACGGTAGTTAATCCAATTAAATTCTTTATTAAATAAATAATTTTACACACTTAATTTTTATTATAAATATTTTAAGTCACGAATAACGAAAATTTACGAAACAATTCATTTAAAACTTGAAATTAGCCAAAACACAATCCGACGAAACAAATAACGTAGTTAGCCTACACATAATTCAGCCAACCATAGAAACAGAATTATAGAAAACAATTAGGTTTTTATGGATACTAGTTTATCTTGACATAAGTTACTATAATTATATATATACACAGTCTTTTAAACATCTTGTGATGTTATCCATAAAAACCTAATTGGTTTTCTATAATTCTGTTTTCTATGGTTGGCTGAATTATGTGTAGGCTAACTACGTTATTTGTTTCGTCGGATTGTGTTTTTGGCTAATTTCAAGTTTTAAATGAATTGTTTCGTAATTTTCGTTATTCGTGGACTTAAATATTTATAATAAAATTAAGTGTGTAAAATTATTTATTTAATAAACAGAATTTAATTGGATTAACTACCGTCATATATTGTGGTATTTTATATGGTTTGTGCACACGAGTGGTTCATTAGTTTATTATATATACAAGCGCAGAGGGGGGGAATGATGATCGTATGTTTTGAATTGATTCGCAAATTTTCTTTTCCGTTCGTTTTTCCCATGGTATTCCTGGCTTAAATATTTATAATAAAAGTTAAGTGTGTAAAAATTATTTATTTAATAAACAGAATTCCCAGGTGGTACTTCATTTTTTCATTGTTGTTTTCTCTTTCTCGTCTTGCGCGGAATATCTCTATACAAGCGTCGTTCTTTACGATATATATATATATATATATATATTAATTTTTTCTTTATTTAAAACAAGTTTGAAATGTATTTACTTTGCAAGCAACATGAGCAAAATTAAACGATAAATATTTTATAATTTTTAAGATAGATAAATAGATATATATAGTGTTTCACTATAGATGTATAGATGTACATATATAGTGTTTTACAATAGATGTATATAGTGTTTAACGATTAAAATCAAATATAACATTAACTTGAACTTCATTAAACTTGAAATTAGCCAAAACACAATCCGACGAAACAAATAACGTAGTTAGCCTACACATAATTCAGCCAACCATAGAAAACAGAATTATAGAAAACCAATTAGGTTTTTATGGATAACTAGTTTATCTTGACATAAGTTTACTATAATTATATATATACAGTCTTTTAAACATCTTGTGATATATATATATATATATATATATTAATTTTTTCTTTATTTAAAACAAGTTTGAAATGTATTTACTTTGCAAGCAACATGAGCAAAATTAAACGATAAATATTTTATAATTTTTAAGATAGATAAATAGATATATATAGTTTCACTATAGATGTATAGATCTATATAGTGTTTTACAATAGATGTATATAGTGTTTAACGATTAGAATCAAATATAACATTAACTTGAACTTCATTAAACTTGAAATTAGCCAAAACACAATCCGACGAAACAAATAACGTAGTTAGCCTACACATAATTCAGCCAACCATAGAAAACAGAATTATAGAAAACCAATTAGGTTTTTATGGATAACTAGTTTATCTTGACATAAGTTTACTATAATTATATATATATATATATATACATTCTTTTAAACATCTTATGATAGGTATATGTAAATATATATATATATTATTTATTTTTCATATTATAACATTTAATTTTATTTTAGTGTTTATTTATGCAGTGTTTAGTTAGACTCTTCATATAAACTATAACATTTATAGTGCTGCAGTTAAACCATCCTTAAAATGGCAGAGTTTGTGCCGAATTGGAAAGGTTTTCACGCCGCCTTAGACCCACAGTTTAACGTGGATTCAGATTTACATCTCGTCGATTGCTCACTATTTCATCGAGATAATTAGGACCTGCATTGTCTACATCGACTCCATCTGTGTTTATATATATATATATATATATATATATATATATATATATATAGGGTTGACAAATATACACGATTATTATGATTCTTTCTCGAGAACTATGGGGGATAGAAAATTCTGAAACCTGAATCAGCATCAAAAGTTCTATAAGAAACACCAAATAGTTTTCGTTGTACCCTAGTGTAATTTCTCGCCGAATTGGAAATAACTTGTAAGTAAAAATATAATATAAGGGACTACCATAGAAATGTAAGTGTCTATAATTTATTCACAAGAAACACGATTTTATTTATATATGTTACTCGTCCGATCCCGTTATAGCGGATTGGTACACGTCATAGCTCCACCCAGCTACACCGGCAGCCAATCACTACGAACATCTGGTCTTTTGGGGCGGAGCTTGGCGATTGTGCATGTAAAAGGGGCTATTTTTCAGTTGGGAGTAACAGTAGCTATTTTCGCGTCAGTGAATAATCATTCCCTCCACCATGGACCTGTACGTCTCCCCAGACTTGTATGAAGAAAGTGACGCTGCAGCATTAACGACAATTAGTCTTTTTAACGCGATTGACCGTGATGAATTATTCCCAACGCAAACCGTAGAAGATATTTGCAGTGACGCTCCTTACAACCCGACGCAAGGGACTACCATAGAAATGTAAGTGTCTATAATTCGATTTTATATATATATGGAGAGTTGTAGTATCTCGTCAAAGATACTCGCCAAAATTTTTTATGGCAATCAATGTTATTTGGTTATCCCCATTATGCTAAAATCGAAATTTTTATGGCAATCAATGTTATTCCTCGAACCAAAGATATCTTCACATAATGGGGATCTGTCTGTATACTCTGTATATGTTTTAAAAGAATGAACATAATTCCTTTAAGGTCCGATGAGGATTTGACACGTGTTATACATCTTTTGAAGAATCTCGGAATACGGAGGATATCTGATCAGTCACAATGTCACACAAACCGGGAAATAATTAAGTGTTTTTCGATCTTTTTGGGATAAGAAGACACAATATTTTCATAAATTTATTAATGAAAGAAATCAGTACAATAAACAACTACAGAATATATCGTTACAATATACGAACAAAAACATTATAATATACAACGAGTACGTACAATTGGAAAACGGATTTTTATCTGTCTGCATACCATTTCATCGTTTCGGCGAGTGTGACACGGTCAATAAATTCAAAAATTTATAATTCTTTATCACTTGACATATGCATGAGAAATGAGACGCAGTACATTCCGCAAACATTGTAAATATCCTTGTATGCGAATGGGTTTCCATACAACTTCGGGAATATGTAACTGAGCGGAAATTTTACAATAATAGGGTCCTCCAGGTTTAGTACCGAGTGAATCAAATAGTACAGCGCTGTCTATTTTTAAAATAGACGCGATCCAGTGAATCCCTTCATTATCGATGACATCCTGTGTTCACAATAAGACTACCGCATTCTCGCGTACTTGCAAACTCAATGTTTCATTCTTCGCAACACGCCGATAAATTTTGGAACGTGTGACTCGCTCCATTACTTTCTGAAGTGTATTACATCCATTTTAAAAGTCAGTGATAACGCTCCTAATCTATCTACTTCTATTAGGGCTTGCGATTCGAGATAACTATACACCCTAATAGGAGCGTCTATAGGCTTGGCGAATTCCAGCCGCACTGAGATGTTTCCGCTCTGCTGTGGGTTAAATGGGTATTTACGCTAGCAGATAAGTCGGTGTAATGTCAAACGGATAAAGGTTAAATTGATCAATGAATTCTTTCCTGCGTTACCCCATTACCAAGCTCATCACAATCCCTGCAATATGGTCAGATTACCATAGGCTCTGCACAAAGGGTGACACAGCGTCTGATGATAGTCCGTACCCATTGTTCCACCCAAAGCAGTGCCATTAACGTATAGAGTTATATTTTTAAGTCCGAAATTCTCGAATTTAAAGGCACTCTTTTTATATTTTCCCATTCACCGAAGCGTGGTCCTGCCTGCCGATTAATATCCTTTTAGAAGATTTCCAGTAGTCAGGGGCTTAATCATATATTGTTCAAATCATTCCAAAAGTGCCATTTTTGGACCACAGTAGCTATGACCATACTAATTTGAATGTTTGCGGGAGCCAAGCTGGGCTCCCACTGTGGCGGCCATATTGGCCAAATCAAAATGGCCGCTGTCCAAATGACATCCACTTGAGTACCAATACTAGTACAGGTTACATAGTTAACTTGATAAAAATAAGAGTCAGCATCAACATCTTTTGCTATTAACTTTAGTATATACGCAAGTACAATCTTCTTTATTCCTTTTCTCACAGTACTGCATCTCATGATATATCTATCCAATAGATGCTGTTCACTGATTAATAGTCGTCATTGTCAGGCAGCCACCTCACACTTGCAGAGTGTCGTACATCGAATTCCAGCACTACTGCATTTGCAATTCCCTCTGCAGGCTTTAGTGCATCCGCAATGAAGGAGAAGAGCACATGCCTTACTGGCATCAGCGAGAGTTGTCCAAAAGGGAGCCATTGGTTGCTGCGCTTGTCATATTCCCATCCCCATTTTATCAAAGCAGGGAGTGTCTGATGGCATGTGGTTGACTGCTTCCACAAAACTTGCCTGCAACATGACCTCTTGATATGCTGGAAGAGGGCAGCTTGGGATAGGTGGTATGCTGTCCAATGATCGACTGCCACTAGAAAACAGATGGTGCCTGACTACGTTTACAGATGGTGCTTGTCCACATGTTTACTGTACTTGAGCACAACAAACTCTCAATGTGTGTCATTTCAGGAGATACTAGACTGAAGGACTTAGGTCTTCAGTCATTTGATCATGGTTTTTCAGTTAAGTTTGGTGTATTATTTCATGCAGTCCATGCTGTCCTTCTCCCACATCAAGAAACTGAGACGTAGTGTCGCCGCCTGTTGTGCATGGAACAAAGGTAGAGCCAGCGACTTTGATGGACCAAGCTGTGATTGAATGGCCTTGCACTGGGATGTCTCGGTAATATTTGCAACTACCAAAACCAATCCAGAGTTCTGTTAGGTCAAGCTTGTTGAAAAAGCATGGCAGACGACTATGTCACTGTCAACAGTGCGGATGAATGCTTCTTGTGACCCTGAGATGATGCTGAGCAAGATGCGATGATCCGCGTATCTGCCTCTGTTGGTTGCATGGTTGGAGCCCTGATATATCAAATGCTTTATTGGAGAGCACAGTTTTCTATTCAGTGCTGAGGAGGAGTTTTCCACCCATGTACAATCTTGATCAGCTGTTTACTGATAAAGACGAACAGTTCCTTCTTGTTTTCCACATTTTTCAAATATGACTGCCAGTCTCGTTTGGGAATGGGTGGTACCATCACTATCTGGATCAAGTCGAGTACGTGCTCCTGAACCACGCCGCTGCTGTGCAAGTGATTTCAGACTGTCTTCAGGATAGGTATCCCACACGGCATCGACGCGCTCACTGTGTCAGTCCATCTGTGCTTTTGAAAGGTTGATGTGTAGAGATACATATTCAGCAATGTTGATGCTCTACTTGGACGCACAATGTGTGACGATGGCGGCCATGTCATACAACTGAACTGTCACTTGTTTAGCAGGATTGGCAGATCCAGTTGGTGCATTGACATGCAAGAATGTCTGATTTATTTTCCAGCTCTGAGTGAACCTCGGTCTGAGAGTGAAGGGGGCTCTTCGCTGATTCTCGTATGTGAAAATTCTGTCATATCCGCATCTGGACGTGATTGTAGAGACAGGAATAGCTGAGTAATGAGCACTGTGTTTTGCTTCTGTACCCCCCTTTGCTACTCTTCTTGCGTGGGTCTGGCCGATTGCTGAATGTGTACACATTGTTTTTCTTTATAGTGTTTGATATAGGAACTGTCCCTTTGTCCAGCCTAGTCTTTACATACTCCTCATGAAGGGCTTGGCCAACTTCCTGTATCTGTGACAGTGATGCTGCTACTTCATTCTCCATAACATCGTGTGTGTCAAGGGCTACAAGCTCCTGATTTGTGGCCAGGAAGGGGTTGCCCAGTTCAGACACCACCTTTGTGAATGACTTGACATCCTTCAAAAACCTAGACTGTAGCCCAGGTGCTGTTTCGTGGTGGCCAGTTGGTCCTTCTGTAAGTTTCTGAGCATTCTCAAACTCTTCTATCATTCTGACACATTCAGGACCTGCCAACATGTACAATGCTAATGCTTCTGTTTTGTCATAGAGGTCAGATGCTCCACCACAGCCCTGCAGTACTTTGTTCATCTGCTCATGAGATTGATCTTTCGCGATGAGGCTGAATGTACGAGCAGACTTTTGGACTGTAAAGTTCCCTTTGAGGTACTCTGCGTACACCTGTGGATGGCTTTCAGCAAGACCAACCATATCTCTGACATGAATCGGCAACCAGCGGGCATAGTTAGTGTGGTCCAGCACAAAGAACCATGGACATAGTTCATCACACACCTGGACATAGAGAGGGAAGTCACCCTCTCTTAATGAGCGCACAAATCGACACATCAATAGCTCAAGCTCAATCACTAGTGACCAATATTTGAACATGTGAACATTTGCAGATTTCCTTGCACACCACATCTCATATGACTCACAAGGCCCCAGCACATTGGATGTGTATTGCAAGTATGCATTTTGCTTCAAATGAGAGAGGGAAACAAGTGACACTTGATGAGCATATCGTGTACGCTTTATGTGGTGATCATCGAGAGCTGACTGGGCACGTCCAGAGGAGAGGACATCTGCTTGAGCTAGAGCTGTGTCCCATCCGGAACCTCGTAGCACCTTGCCCATCATCAGCTGACACTTATCCTCGATATGTAAAGCTCCCAACTGCATCACAAACTTATCCTCACCCAGTGTGTCAGGAAACTCCCACTGTAACTGTTTGCATATGGCAAAGAGAGGCTGATCAGCCCCAAGGACAGGGGTTTGACCAGGGTTTATGAACTCAGTCGTAGTTTTCACAATCTCCATCGTGTGCTTCATCATTGATGCAGAAGCTGCCTTATCAGGAAATAAGGGGAGTATACCAGTCTCTGCCTTTGGCTTTATTGATGCATCATCCATGAGCTGAGAGTTGAAGCCTGACCACGTAACCACATCACGTTTTTCAAGCTCACCCTTTTCCAGCACTCTTCCAACATGTGCTATCCATGCATCATCTTTTACTTTGGCACCGTTGACCAGGCTGTGGTTCGGCCGAACTTGACCTTCGTTGATTCTGGGCACAAGAATGTCACGGGTGTTGAGTTCGATGGGAGGAACAATTACATAACTATCCGGCAACTTGGGTTTTGATGTATCAGATGGATCAAGTGTGATTGCTGGTCGACGAATTCCCAAGTTCTCTTTGGATAGGTGATTGGTCACAGTAATGCATGTTCCATGAAAATCACCACGTGACAAATTTCCCGTTTTGTTGCTGTCCAGATTGTCTACATCATGTGTAGTGAAAACTGAAAGTCTTGTATTTGTGGGTAGAACAATACCGTCTTCAGTGTGTCTCTTGCAAACAGCACGAGCTACCTGTGTTTTGACTTCCATCACACGGTCATATGAGACAGAGAGCCCAAGGTGATGGGCATTCTCTATCTGGTGCTTGAATCTGGCATCTCCATGCAGTTTAATACCATGGTAAAGTGGGAATGCGTTTCACGATCCCTATTGTGACGGATTTGGGTGCTGTCTGATGAAGATGCATATTTTACTGTGTTGAATATCAGCAGTTGGCACAGTGTGCACGCAATCTTCGCCCTTGTGCCCAGTTCAGCATCACTGTTGGATTGCTCTCTACTATGTTTATCGATATTACCTTTAGGACCCTGGAGGACAACATTGATGAAACCTAACAGTGTTTCTTCTATGGGGGACGTCAGGCATTGTGGAGAGAATGAACCATTAAATGGCTCTTGTTTCTGAAGGATTCGCTTTCGTAGTGCCATAGCAGCACGTATCAATAACACAGCTTCATCTTGATTGATTTGTGAGGAATGATAGCTTTGTTCTAGCACAGCACCCACTTTTGCCTTGTGGCTAATGAATACATCTCTCCCCTGTGCATAGGAAGCCCACTCAGGAAGATGCTCAAGCAGATGGTCTTTGAATCTTGTTGCATGAGGTTCTCTACCAGAACAGGGATGTCCTAGATCTGACATCATTATCTTGTACATTTCCCGTAAGTCAGACAACTTGTGGACCTCAGACTGAGAGTCATCCACAAATGCCACTAACTGTGCTATGACCATGGGATCAAATGGGGGAGGCTTGGGTTCACTTGAAGATCGACGTTCAACTGCACGAGCTCCATCACGAAGCCGCCAATAGCATTGTACATGATAACATGCATCCATTGCATGTGCATCAGAACCTGCAGTCAAGCGCCCATATAAATGCCAGTTGTTAGTTGTTTTTGCCCAATTCTTCAGATTTTGATCAATGTTGTCACTTAAGGCTCTATGAAGATCATGCTGATCCTCACCCAGACATATGATGCAGAATAATGTTTCTGGAGGTGATCCGTAACTTGATCTGAGTTTCTTCGGACTTATCCCAGCTGCACATTCATCTTGCGTGGCCACTTTTCCTCGTGCCCGCTTTACCCTGTAACTGTTGCATGCACTCCTACAACTTTTATGATACACTGCAGCATGTGATTGGAGGGTTGCTGCAATTCCTGAGCCATCATCGAGCTCACTAACCTTGATACCAGATGGAACAGCATTGAGCTGCACAAAATCATTCAGATCTCTTTCAAGAGATGAATATCCCTGTTCTTTTGGCTGTTGTAATGCCTCGTCTTTGCTGGACTGACATAGGCAACACAGTGTCCAATTAATTCCAGTTATGTTAGTAGACATGTTGAGGTATTAATGTTCTACTACACACTACTAACTACACACTAACGAGATCTTCATATCTGCAGGCCTGAAGAGACTAGAATGTGAAGAA
Organism: Bathynomus jamesi; assembly: GCA_023014485.1. Classification (NCBI taxonomy): domain Eukaryota; kingdom Metazoa; phylum Arthropoda; class Malacostraca; order Isopoda; family Cirolanidae; genus Bathynomus; species Bathynomus jamesi. Next base: position 192,258 of record JAJOZX010004420.1, read on the forward strand.
GACCACCACCGCATAGACTTGCTTCAGAGGAATACAGGTATGCCAACACCTGCAAAAATAATAAAAAATAGATTAATAGTGGACAAAATGTCAGTAGAAATCCAATGTAAAAGTTAATATAGCTGTTACAACCACAAATCTAAGTGCAATAATTATGTATCATGATTCAATTGACATAAAATGTACATTTCTTATAAAATAATATCAAATGTGGATATATACGACCTGACGTATATCTTGAATTAAAAAACAAATATCAGAACTGGATTCTCTATACTCAAAAACATACAAAAAGTGTCATTATTTGCTGTTCTACTATGATTGGTTGTTATTTTATCGCCCAATGTCAGACCAGATGGCGGCCATCTTGGATTCGTCCATAATGGCCGCCACAGGGAGAGCCCATGTTGGTTCCCGCAAAAAAATGAATGCTTATGGTCATATCTACCCCTGGTAAAAAAATGGTACTTTTGGAACAAAGGGAACAATCGGGGTGATTTTTTGGATTAAGCCCCCTGACTACAGGGCAATGTTTTCTATCTGCTTCGATGCCAACCCTGCAGGAACCGTATATAGTTTGATCTGCACTCTGTTAATAGGATATTTCACTGTAGCGTTTAGTAAATTTTTCTCAATTTCTAGTTGTTTTGGTGAACTTAATTTCACTCGCCGTACGCGGAGGTATGTGTCCATAATGTGAACCACAACGGGCTTTGCACCCTCTTCTTGATCCGCATCCAGATTTAAGCAGATCTCAGGACTCGTGCGGGTGAGCTTTATTTTCATATCCACCCCGTTCACAAGCAACTTCTCCTGGAAAGTGAAATCTGTGTGCAACCGTCCAAAACACTCGTATATTTTCTTTTTAGAATTTTTAAATTTGTCCTTTATACTATTTTCATCTTTAGTTTGATAATATCCCTCGGCACTTAAAAAGGTAGCCTTCGCTTCTTTGGAAAAGTTGAGGAACATTTTCCAGATAGGCTCGTAGATGATAGTACCCCGTGCCTGCCGATATGTTGGTCTGATTTAAATATACGTCACACTGGTTGAATATGGAGTGCAGAAAGTTTGTTTCAGGGTATACAGCATATTTGTCATCGCAGACCGTTCCATCAGAATGGGCTGTACGTAGCTTAGCGTACATGTGCACACAGCTTGGATAAAAAAAGTAAGGACCTGAGCTGGGTATCACGAATTCTATAGGTGCACTCGGGGAACTAATTGTGTTTAAAGGGTTAATTGTAATAAAGTCACTGTGTTCAATAGAAACTTGGGTTGGAGGTAGCTCAAAAAGGGAAAGCTCCGATTTACAGCATTGTGAACTACATGGGTGGATGAAGCGTGCCATGGCGAAATAGTGACTCCTCTCTCGACAAGTGGTAAACAAACTACGATTCATGAGATCAATGTCCTTAGCTTATATCAGTCAAAAAAGTGGTCAACCATAGGTTTCATTCGCTTACAGCACTTCTTTTTTGATAGCCTTTTACGTTTAATACCACGTGAACCCTTCTTCTTCCAAGCAGCCCGCTTCTTCCCGCCACCACGCATTTTTCTCTTTGCATCTTTGATGATTTCGTCCCGTGTACGCTTTAAATGTTTTTTTAGAGCCTCTTTAGGTTTAGCCCCGGCCAATATGTCTTCTGCAGTGTTAATACCTGATTGTAGCGCTTTCCTTCCAAGGTATCTGGCACCCCTCTTCAGTAAAGGAACAGCCGTACGTAGTATGGATGAAAAAATGGACCCAAGTCCACTACCGCGCTGGTATCGCACCCCTCGATAGACGGTGAAAGGCTTTCTATCCATTATAACTCAGTGCGTCGAAAGTGTAGCTTCACTGTTAAGCTCCCGTTACCGAATGGGAAGTTTTCACCCTCAATCGTTCTTATATGACGCGTTCGGTGGAGAAGGGGCGAACGCCACAAAATTCGAAAAATGAGTTTTTTGTCGTATAATTATCCTTTAAAACCTTTGCTTTACCTATGCAAAAAATTAGATGTTAGTCTGCACTCTTTCACGGTAAAATTTAGGTTTTAATGTATCTCAGAGAAATTCACTCCGCATCATTGCTTCACATTGAACACATCTATCTACTTTCTGGTCACTCGACAATGCCCTGTGATGCTCAATTTGGCCAAGTTGAACAAAATATAAAAAATAATACAGCAATATTATTTACACCAAAAAAGATTATGTTACGGCCATAACTACAACCGTTTCGCAGCGCTTCCTAGTTGTAGAAATGAAACATGCTGATTTTCTCGATTTTGACGTCCTAAAAACGTGCATTGTCATTAGGAAATCAACAACTACTAAATTTACAGATGCAAGAAAGTTAATATTTGACTTTCAACACAAAGAAGGCTACGTAATATCTACTGCATACCGCACAACCCCAGATAATAGCCATCCCGTCAGACTGCAGAAAGGGAAAAACTCCTACAGTGTCAGTTTATTCAATCTAGCCCAGCAGACACTGCAACCAAAGTATTCCCAATTGCTGCCAATAACTAAGGAAAAAATAAAAGATCTCAAAGAATTATCAGAACTAATGCCTGCAACTGCAGTGAACTACTATACAAGATTGTAAAAGGAACTGGAAGAAACCGAAACAGTTGAAGCGGGTATACAACATTCGAAGAAGAGGACCAAATAATGGATTACACCAGTTAACATCAGAAGCTATCAATAAATAATATTGTAAAATTTCTTGGCGTTTTATTATATCGACATATTACACAACAATATTTTACTCAAATATGTGTCCAAATTCATACAACATTTCAATAAACCGGAAAAATACAAAGGTTTAAAATTTACAAACTTTAACTGCATTTTGTGGCATAATTCGAAAATGTTGCGTTCGCCCCTTCTCCACCGAACGCGTCATATATATTGAGATATTGGTTATTAAATTAGTTGCGACATTCACATAATGGGGTCTGTCATATGTAATACTCAAACTCCTTCCTCTATGGTTGGGGATGTGAGCAATGCGCAGCAGGCGTGCCTGGGTATCCCCAACAAACTGGTGCTCCACTATATTACTGTAAATATAGCACATGTCTGGGACCTTTCAGCCAATTTCTCCATCTTCAATTGATACATTAATCTGGACAAGTCATGCTGTGTCTCGTGAAATGTCTCTTTGGAAGGCTGCGCTATATCGGCCATTGGTTAGAATTTGGAACTTTCTATCTTTAATACGTCTGTTAGTCTTTGATTTTAGGATTAGTGTATGTGCAGGGTTGTTTACGATTTCGTATACTAAATCATTCGTAAGGTTTGAGTTTCTTAAACTTACGTTTAAGCCTCTCACAACATCCTCGGCCGAACCATATTGACCCGGTCCTAGTCTTACTTCTGTACTGTAATACCGTGCAACCTTAGTCCGAGCGATACGCATAGTTTCATCCATAGCTACCCCAGCTTTTTCACACTCGTCAATGTCTCTAAGAATCGTAAAAACGGTTTCTTTATGTTCAATATTTAAAAAGATAGTGTCCAGCTGAATTTCGCATATCCCCACCTCATACGAATCACGACCCAATTCAATGTGCTTGTGGAGCTCTGTTACAAAGTTGGCTAGTGTGTTGTTAGGGTGTACAGACAGGGACGAGGAGGACGGGAGTGTGACGTAGAAATGGTTAGGAGCCATGTTGCATACTATTTAAGCTTCATTATTGCATCAGCTTTTATATAGGTGTTGAAGCTTTCTGGGTACCCTAGCCATTTCACCAGGTACATTTTTCTGTTTCCTGAACCTTTGCTTCCTAAAATTTTCTCAATTTTAAACACATTTTTTTCTAAATTAAACGCAACTTTCTGCAACTCCTCACGGTAAAAACCTCCTGAGATTTCTTCCCCATTCAAATCTTCAATGTAATACATCATTATCTCACCTTTAGGTCTCACAGCCCTAACTTTAAAAATCTCGCGTGTCCATCCTTGCTCAAAACCCTTTGCGAATTTATTCCCCGAACGCGACAGCCTTACATAATCATTGATTTTGAAGCGCGCAGAGTGTGGTGGTGGTGATCCATCTCTTCTCGGGAGCGTACCTCTTTCTAAAACTTCGTTAGGTGTTGTCCCAATCGTGCGATGGTGTGAGCGGTTGTAGGATGATGCCAATGATTCCAGAATGTCTAGAAATCTGTATGTGTTTTTATGTGTAAAATAACGGTGCATGCGTTCCTTTATGGTGCGCTGAACTCTTTCAGCTAAAGAAGCCTTATGTAAAGAATTGGTTGTGTAATAGCTGATATTAAACTCTGTCAACATGTTCTGAAAAGCACGGCCTATAAATTCCTTCCCCATATCCGTACAAAAATAGCCAGGAACCCTGTTTTCTTTTAACATTAGCGTTTTGGTGGCTTTAGCAACTGTTTCAGGTGATTTATTTTATTTTTCAGAGGAACTAGCCACAGATATCTAGAGAATACGTCTATTATGAATAGAATGTAGCGGTAACCATCGTTATACACAGAATACCTTTGCATGTCTGTTAAATCTGCTTGCCAAATAGAGTCAATCGAGGAAGCCGTTGTCTTGGCTGTTTTAAACCTTTTTCTCACAGGCTTATGAAGCGTATAAGCGTCCTGCTCCCTCAAAAATCTTTCAACATCTTTTTTTCCTACTCCGTAAACACTTCTGTACAGTCTATCTATGCCGCCGTAAGAGGATGGGTTAGAAACGTCATAATAGCGTTTAGTTAATACGTTAGCCATTTGCGTATTTTAGAGGCAGTGGGTAGGGTTGGTTTAACCTCTTCTTGCTCCTCTTCAAAGGTGTTACCGCCGGGGGTGACGGCGTCTTCAATTGTGTCACATGCGTTGCATGTTCCAAGTCTTTTAACCTGTTCAGATTTCCTATCAACGTTTTAGGGACATTTATTTGTTGTAGTCTTGCTTTAATATGCTTCCAGCTGATGGTGATGGCCTATCCCACTTTCTCACCAGATCATGGACAATGTCTACGATATTCGATGCCTGTACCTTTGATCCTTCCACTATGATCTCGCCTGTATCGGTCCATTGTATGGCGGGATCCTCATTCAATAGATTATAAAGACTTACGCCTTTACTCCTCAATGTATGTGGGAGGGTGCTTTTTATTACATGTTCGATATGTTGTGTGGCTAATCTTTTTGGTTGGTCAGCTGTATCGTCGGGCTCAGACCCTATGTCGCCATGTCCATCGTCCCCCGTGCTGTGCCTAATAACCACAGGAATCTCTGTAGGGCTCTTATAATTTTCGTACTCGTGAAGAAATTTCTGCAGAGCTTCTTGGTATAAGATTCTTTTCTCATCAGGTGTTTTTTCACTGTTTAATAGAGCTAGCAATTCGCTTTCCATTCTTTTAAGTCTGCTTTTACGGGGATCTAGATCCGTGTCTGGATTCCTTTGCAGTGAAGCGTACACCTCGTGAGGAATCACTACCACTTTCTTCATTATATTAATCTAGTCAGTAAAGGACCCAAAACTGAAAATAAGATGGGGAGAAATGACCCTCCTGTTTGTACAATAATTCGTTTTTTCTTCGCTACAGTTTGACTTTTACGAGCGAGTGCACGTATTGTGTTCTTGTAGCGGCGTAGGCGAGCCTTCTGATGGGTTTTCATTGATACATTGCAATTTATAACGTTGAGACAGATTTCAAGATGCATTTTAAAAAGTCGGCATCGATATTTTAATAAACATCTGCTGCATTGCCCGGGGCAGTCGATGATAGATTTTATTAATTCACGGTATTTCTTTAGTCGCTTTGTCATTCTGGAATATACACCGTTTCAGGCTCGTTTGGAAATATATTCGTTCGCAGAAGCACTCTAAACGTGTTTCGCGGATGAAGGTCGCAAAGCAAATATCCGTAACGCGTGCTTGTAGCTTCTTTATAAACTTCCAAAAACTTCTTACGCTGATTCGGGAACATTTGATTGGCTAATACCCCAATTTGTGATACATCTCTACGTTGCGCGAATAAGACTAGATATTGCGAATTTAACGACACATCGCGCATGTATCTATTTTTGAAAAATAGATTCTGATTGATGAAAAACACGCTTATGTTAAGATGGTGGGAGAATACTGTAAATGTCTCGGCAAACGTTTTATCCATCTCCAACATGAGATCGTCAATTACAATGATTGTATGTTCATTTCCCTTTAACGAATTAACGTCATATACGCCTTTGTGGAACAAAATATCATCTTGGTACTCGTTGAACACTGATTGATACGTCGAATAGCACCATATAACTTTATGCACAAATTTCGAGAACATCTCTCCCTTTTCTTTAATGATTTTAAGCATAAACACAGTTTTACCACATCCTGTAGGTCCAGATATAATACATGTGGATTAGGGCGGAGTGAAAAACTCATTTTTCGAATTTTCAAATTGGCTAGTGTGGAAAATGTGTGGAGTAGTGAGGAAATAAGCTGGTATAAATTTAAAATCATAACATTAATATCTTCAGGTGCCACAATGACCTTCAATATTAAAAAAAATTGAAAAAAGCAGATTTTAACCAATAATTACAGAAGAGTCCACGATGCACAATAGACAAGAATTTATTCACACTTGTATAAAAATAGCTCAGTCAACCTTTAAAAAAAGTTTCTATTCTCTAAAAACAGTTTTCTATAGTCAGCTCACTCAGCTGTCACGTGAGTACCTCGGTTCAGTGTAGCTGTCGCTCTCGTAGCAGGTGGGTGTTCTGTTGTTGGCGTTACTCAGATAGTCTAAACTATATTTCTTATATATTTTGCATTTCTGTATTGTGTTGCCCTAAGTTTGCCATGTACTATTAACTGAAATTAACGTATAATTGATATTAGCTCTTTCTTTTTCAGATTTGTATACTTTCAAAATGTCTCGAGTTTGTTCAAAATCAACCAGGGCCTCAACTGAGTGCCCCATCTTTGGTATGGGGGAAGATTTGTGGCACAGGAATCTACCTACATACGAAGGAGTTTTTAAATATTACTTGTTTGTAAGAAACGATTTGAAACAGAATACTAATAAAGATCCTTCAATATCTCAAATATTAGAACAAGTTGTTGATAAATTGAAAACAATTTAGGAAAGTGCTTCCGTCCCAATTCTGTCAGACAGGCGAATTGAAACAATGTTCAGAAGCTACCACGAAAAGTATCGTGTCATTATGAAGCCATACCAAAGCAGAAAAAATTCTGAAGCTTACAAAGCAAAGATTGATATGTTCAAAAAAGAAGCACACACGAAACTTTTTGACATTGCAGCGTGCAAGTGCAAAGTACTAACACAATGTTCTTGTCCCAAAGAAAAAACGGTTCCAAAGGAAGAAGTGACGTCCTCTTAGATCATAGGAGCGAAAGAAAACTGTTTATTGATAGAGTAGATATTATACTCTCAAAGAAAAAAGCATCTACGTTGCTAAGAAAGCAAAAAGAAGCTGTGAGGCTCACCAAAGAATCTTCACAGGAGAAATTGCAGGATACAAATGTTGAATTATCATCATCGACATCAAATAGTGAAAGTGAATCTGGCGAAATATCAGACGATACATTTCCAGAGCCAGTTAGCTCGAAGAGAAAGCTCGAACAACCTGAAGAACAATTATTCAAGAAAAGGAAAACTACAAATCTACCTTCAGTGGCTACTGCTTGTGACAGGACTGCAGTTTCAGATCGAGCTGCAGCATTCATTGTTAGTGCAGTATTGCAAGATATTGGAGAAGTTTCTATTGACAATACATCTGAAGTAGTGGATAGGAGTAAAATCAGAAGAGAAAGACAAAAGAAGAGATCAGAAATTATGAAAAATCAAAATCAAGTCCCAATCAGAGGAATCTATTTTGATGGTCGAAAAGATTCTACACTCTTCCAAGAAAAAAAGAGTCCAAAGTATATCAGAAGAAGGTAACAGAAGAACATATCACTTTAGTGAGAGAACCTGGTTCAGATTATTTGGGCCATTATTCTGTGAATTCTGGATCAGCTGAAGAAATATGTAAAGGAATGTTTGAGTATATTGGAAATAATGACATGAACCTGGAAAACCTTGTTGCCATTGGATGCGATGGTGCAGCAGTCAACACTGGAGAAAAGGGAGGTGTTATAAGGCTTATAGAATTGAAGCTGAAGAAGCCAGTTCAACATTTAGTGTGCCAGCTCCATGCCAATGAATTGCCATTACGCCATTTAGTTGCAAAGCTGGATGGAAAAACATCTGGCCCCCGCGGATTCACCGGTCCTATTGGCAGGGAATTAGAGAACTGTGAGAGTCTTCCTATTGTCGAGTTTGAAAGGATTGATGCTGAGGAACCAACTGTAGACTGTGAAGATCTTAGCACCGACCAAAAATATCTAATTGATATTCATCAGGCCATAACAAAGGGATATTGCTCTCCAGATCTTGCTCATCGTAGTCCAGGCAAAATGGCACATTCACGATGGCTGACTACAGCAAATTGTTTGCTTCGTCTATACGTTTCAACTGTAAGTCCATCTGAGAACCTCATGAACATTGCTTCTTTTATAATGAAGGTCTACATCCCAATGTGGTTTTCTATTAAGCAAAGTACGTCTTTTGTCAATGGCTCAAAACATGTTTTCAAAACTATTGAACTAACAAGAACACTGAATGACGAAGTAAAGGATATTGTAAACCCTGTCATACAAAGAAATGCATTTTTTGCAAATCCAGAAAATATTCTAGCATCAATGATTCATGATGACCGCAGCGCCATAAGAGAATTAGCGTGGAGGCGAATAAAGAAAGCAAGGCAAACAAACAAGGAAAAAGTTGTGAGGCGTTTCACAGTACCTGTTATTCAATTTGAAGCTACTGATTATACTGATTTAATTAATTGGCAAAAATGCATTATCACTGAACCACCTGTGACAAGACACCTGACAGAAAATGAGATTGAAGAATTCATAGAAAACAAGAGTACCCCTCCATTCGAGAAATTCCCTTGTCATACACAAGTAGTAGAAAGAATGGTAAAATTAGTGACTGAAGCATCATCAAAAGTATTTGGATTGAACGCGCGAGATGGCTTCATAAGATCAACACTTCAGTCACGTAAAAAAATGCCATCATTCGAAAGTAAAGCTGAATATAAAGTTTAAATAAAACGTTAATAGAAAAAAACATGCGCAAGGATGGGTGGTTGGGAGGGCATGGGTGGAGCTCGACACGCAGCCACCTCCTCGTGGTGAGTTCTGGATTATTTAGATCATTAATCAAAAGAACATTGATCTAAATAAACTAAGAGCTGCGTAATTCAGTAACTATTTTGGTAATTGGAACACTTAATATATAATAATAACAAGTAAGTTTCAGTTATTGTACTAATGCAGAATATAAGAAAATCATTATATTTCACTTTTTTCGACGGCTTTGTGGCACCTGAAGATATAATTTCGCAGGACTAATATTTATGCACAGTCATTATCTATAGCACCCACATATTTTCCGCACTAGCCATATTTGAATTTCGAAACAAAGTTTAAAAACCTCATTTTCGATCCGCCCTAATGTGGATGGACTCGTGAATCTGAATTTTTCTACAGAGTCCATTTCTAACACGTCACACTCCTAAGTGGGTCATTTACAAAATATTACAAATTTTGAGTGCTGTTCCTTATATTTTGCTTTCTTCTCCCACAGAACCGTGAATGACGATGAGGTAGAGCATCCCATCATTGACATTACGGATGACCTCGACGACAGTGTAGTTGTGATCTCCTCCCCTGCCAACGAACCCTCACCAGCGATACCGGTAGCACGTCCAAAGCGGAGGTATGAGAACCACACGTCAGCTATAAAGCGCCCGAAATACGCGCCTGTTGCACCAGTAATAGGTCCCCAACCCTCAACCTCTTACGCAACAAGCCCCCCAGCAGCACCTCCCGCTAATATACCCCCTTATTCATCCGCCGCCCCCGTTCTGTTAAGTCTACAATAATAGACCCCCAACCATCAACCTCCTACGCAACAGGCCCCCAGCAGCACCTTCCGCTAATATACCCCCTAATTCATCCACCGCCCCCGTTCTGTTGAGGATGCTATAACGCTCGAATTGGTGCGATCCGCAGCCCCCCCCAGCCTTGACTAGAAATCGGTATAGAGTCAGGGTCGACCCTAGAGCCATGTATAGCAATGAATTGAGCGCGGGCTACGCCGGGTTGTACAGCGTATTGTAGAGTTTGCTCTTCAGAACCGCGACGAGCGTGAAGTCAGGACGAGTCTGTCCTTTGGATTCGGGTCAGATGACGGTGATGTAGACGATTATTGGGTGATAGTGCCATTTAGACGTTTGGCGGCTGAAGATGTAGAATATATATTAGGACGTATAATGCAAGCCGCCAAAGTAGTATAGCCTTTAATGTGGACAACTTCACGGTAAATATTGACCGTGTATTCCGTGTTGCGGGTCATAGTGCCATACCGTACACTCTTAACCTCAATTCTCAAGCTATTTATAGACGGCATATAAACGTCGATCGTGGTTGCGGCTTTATAGCAGTAGTCTTGGCTAACATGTTTACTGTACAAAATACACGGGCTCAAAAAATTTGGCTGCCTACGGTCGTGGAACGTGCCTGTAAACTAGCTGTAGACTGTGAACTTGAATTTGACTGTAATATGGGGCCTGAAGAGCTGAGAAGTGTAGAACAGGAAATGAATGTCCGCATAGTTGTATTTGGGTTGGATGATCGTCGTTGGACTGTGTATGTTTTTAAAAGCTGTGTGAGAGATCGTACAAGACCCCTACTTATTTTAGGATTGTCAGGGACAACGTATCACCCCATCCGTAATATAAGGTGGCTTTACGCGAGTTATGACAAAAGTCGAAAATATGGGAGACATCATGATTTGTGTAAGGGATGCCTCGAGTTTGCGGAAGATATTGTGCGGCATTGTAAAGAATGTCACATTGTATGTGAGCAGTGTAAAAGCACCAAATGTGAAAGCCGTGTAGTTGACGCTGAGAAGAGAGACTGTGATGTGTGTAGACGTACATTTTTCAATAATAGCTGTTTTGATTTCCATAAATCAATTGGCACGTGCAGGAAAATGAGAATCTGTGAATGTGGTATGTTTCACACAATGGATAATTGGGAAAATTTAAGCACAAGTGTGACGTAATTCACTGTCCTACATGCCAGGAGGAATATAAGGCGGATGGAGTAAAGCATGTATGTTATATGAAAGATGCTAAGCCTAAAAATAACCCTTGTATAACTGTGTACTACGATATAGAAACATATACGAACGCTGAAACCAAAGAGGTAATTCCACATTTACTTGTGAGCCACACCATCTGTGATGAGTGTATGGGTATCGAATGTGACGAGTGCCCCAAATGTGGTAAACGGACAAACGTTTTTAGAACGAATGTCCGCGATAGTCCTGTGAACTATTTGTATCCTATATTGTCAAGTTAGCCGACAAGTTCAAAAAAATGACTGTGTATATTCTCGCCATAACGGGGCAAAGTTTGACACGCAGTTCCTTTATAAGGAGTTGCTTGAACACGAATCCTCTGAGATATTTACAGGTGATCCATTGAAAAGAGGCAACAAATTAATACAGATGCAGATAAGAGGCAATGTACAATTTAAAGATACTTATTATTCACACCTTGTAAATTAGCAAAGCTACCCAAGGTGATGGGAGTAGCAGCTGAAGTTTCCAAAGGATACTTCCCTTACACTTTCCTCACCAGCGAGACTTTAAACTACGTAGGCCCACCACCCCCCAAACATTATTTTGACTGTATGGATGAACGTGAAGACTTTGATCGATACTACGACAGTTTTAATGAAAGTAACCCTTATAATATAGCTGATGAATGTGAGCGTTATTGCGTGAATGATGTGCGCGTGCTTAGAGTATGTTTCCAGGCCTTTAGAAGGATGTACATAGCCCGTTTCAAATGCGATCCACTGCAAGTCGCAACCACCATCGCATCATTATGTTTTACTTCAAGAATAACTTCATGCCTAAAGACACCTTAGCCATTATTCACCGAAACAATCCCCGCAGTTACGGGCACAAGGCTATTTACTGGCTCATACACCTACAGCAACAGACAGGTGTATACATAAAGCACGCCCGCAACACGGGTGAAGTACCCATTACGATTAATGGACGTGTTTTTTGGGTTGATGGGTTAAGTGAAAACCATGTCACTGGTGTGAAGACTGTGTACTCCTTTAACGGTTGCTGGTGGCATGGATGCCCCCGTCCTGAGAGCGGAATCGCCGGAGATATCCACGGTAGGTCTCCTGCCGACTGTCTTGCATCGACCCGCACCCGCGATCAACTTATTGGATCACAGTTCACTCACAAAGTCTTGTGGGAGCATGAATATGATGCACGGATGGAGACAGACGAGGTGTACCGTGAGGAAATAAACACGATCAAGCGTTCAATGGTGCTGGATCCTCTCAAATGTGGTGATAGCTTATTTGGAGGACGTACAAATCCTTTCAGACTATACTTTCCACCTACGGAGGGCGTGAAGCTCCATTACTACGATTTCTGTTCTTTATACCCATACATGATGAAGAGCAATCCGTACCCCGTGGGCGCTCCTGAGAAACTGGTGGGACCTAGCCTACCCTCCATCAGTGAATTTTCAAAAAAATTGAATGATCGTTACTTTGGACTCTCTTTCGTAGACGTACTCCCCCCACGCAATTTATGGATGCCGATCTTACCTGTCGTTATCGACGACAAGCTCATGTTTCCCCTGTGCGTGAAGTGCGCGGAAGAGGATAACGGCGAATGTAACCATATACCCCACCAGCGTAAGATCAGAGGCGTATATACAAGTCCTGAGCTGGCCCTAGCCGTACGCCATGGTTATAGAATACTGAAGATACATGAGGTGTGGAGGTTTCAGAAGCTACCCAACCTTTTCACACCATATATAAACGCCTTTTTGAAGGATAAGGTTGAGGCGTCAGGGTATCCGCGAGGAGTTGATACCGAAGATGAAAAGTCTGCCCATATTCAACGTTACCGCGACCGCGAAGGTATACAACTTGATCGTGTCCAAATTGTAAAGAATCCTGGCAAGCGCTTTAGTGCAAAGTTGTGTCTAAACAGTCTATGGGGAAAATTTGCGCAGAATACCGGCAGAGGGAGCATTCATTTGGCACAAAGTTATAGCGATGTCTGGGATTATGCCAATGCTCCCGATAAAGAGGTCATGGAGATCGTGAATGTAGGTAATACTTACATAATAAAGTACAACGACACTGAATTTGCCACAGATACCGCAAGGGTTACAAACATACCGGTGGCCAGCTTCACAACAGCCTACGCCCGTATAAAACTTTGGGGTCTATTGCATTCTCTTGGGCGGAGAGTATTGTATGCCGATACAGATAGCGTGATATTCACAGAGAGGGAGGGTGAATACATGCCCGCTATTGGGGAGTTCCTCGGCGAGCTCACTGATGAGATCAAGGACGAGTATGGGGACAACGCTTACGCCGACTCTTTTGTCTCAACAGGACCTAAGACTTATGGGGTACGGGTCAGGGTGGGGGAGGAAATGAAATATATCGTGAAGGCAAAGGGTACTACGCTCAACCATGCGAATCGGCGTGTTGTTAACTTTGAACGTTGAAGGATCTAATATGTTTGGAAGATGATGAGGGCGAACAACCTCCCCAACTAATTGTAGGCACCCACAATTTTCGGGCGCAGAAGCTGGGGGGCGTGAAGGAACTTAGGGGTACGAAGGTGTGCCGTAACACCTATAGGAAACGTTACCAGTTACCTGGTACCTATGATACCGTACCCTTTGGATACCAAAACGATTGCTGCTTCTATTGTTAACTCACACGTATTTGTCTTGTATATAATCGTATCTATTGATTTATTACACGTATTTGTAAAATATATATAACTTGAATATCTCGTTTATTAAATCGTATTTGTAAAGTATCTATTGATTTATTACACGTATTTGTAAATATATATTAACTTGAATATCTCGTTTATTAAATCGTATTTGTAAATATATATAACTTGAATATCTCGTTTATTAAATAAATCATGTTTCAATTAGCGTTTCACTTTCTCCTTTGTTGTGTGTGTTGTGTGTGTGTGTGTGTGTGTGCGCGCAGGTGAAAGTTCTAAGCTCCGCCCACTGTAAGACCGTGAGTCATGCTATTATCTGGGAGTCCCTGCGTGGTCAGTCGACTGCAGTAAGCCCGAGAGATCAGACGTGTATTCAGATCAGACGTGTATTCAAATGGCTACCTTTAATATTGCTTGTACAACGTTTATGAAATGGTATTCAGCAAAGTGTCAGGATGTGGTGGATACCGAAAAACTTCCTATTCCTCCCTCCTATACCTCTTTTAAAAACACATTGGATTGTGCGAAGTTCCAAGATGTACAAATACTCTACGGATGTTCTGGTGAGACCGTTGAAGGTTTTCGTTGCACAGACGATGTGCTGAAGTATACTGCAGAGCTAAACTTTATAAAGTCTCACATACACCGTGAAGTAAAAGAAACAACGCGTGCAGAAGAGAAGCAGCAGGTATGGATAATGAGTCTTGCGGATGGGTGGTGTGACAAGCGGTATTACGTCATGCTACACCATGTCGATTACTCATACCCTACGACTGAAAATGTGAATCTCGTGATCATGGACAATCTTAAGTATTTTTATCACTATATTAACGTATATCATGATGAGGTTCGTAGTGAGGTTGTGGCTAGTGCCCTGCGTGAGTTTTTAACAGACTTTAGAGACGAGTATCGTTTCATGGGCAGAAAGGAAAAATATGAACATATGTTCCTCTCAAATAGTGCGCCGGAGTGTGAAGATGTTTAGTAAAACATAAAATGTTCCTAGTTCTTATCGTGAGGTAAAATGTCTGGTGCGTAGGCTGGTAGTGATGAAATTAATTCTTGTACCGAAATATGTACAACAATTCGGTACGACTCGCGGATCATACGAACAAGCCCATTCACGTATCATTGAGTCAGCCGCCCGTCGAACCATTCCTGCCTACCTGCGTGCCTCACACGGCTCATAGTTATCTCAGAGCTTGAACGGAGTGGACGTGCGCTCCTCGAATACGATGGAACTTCCTTTGAGCAGCATTCTCAACGCCTCGTACGATGTGTCCGTGACGAAATCGTTGCGCGTGTTCAGGCGTAATTCCGGTACCATTAGCTATGTACTGGAAACGGAATGTAGACAAACAAACAAACGGG